>OY747714.1:33568040-33748040 GCA_963556495.2 Valencia hispanica
AAAAGATAAACTTACCGGTAAAGATACAGGCTGTCCACTTGATGGTGTCGTGACGGAAGGCGCTGCGTTCGGCTTCAAAAGTAGGTAACTAGCGAAGCCCGTTTTTCCCATGCCAGTTGGTGAAACGGTCTTCTCTGAAATGTGGACTGCAAAGCGATGTGCGGATATGAATCAGGCTGTGACCAAGAAACGTAATCTATTTTCTTAAGATATGTCCTCTGGCATCAGAAAAATGCAACAAGAACTTGTTAACAACACAAAAAACACAATTTTCATTGGAGTGGGTTTTTAATCGGTATACATAACAACAGTCACTATTAGCTCTATTGATTAGGTCCCGTATGTCATACTATGTGATCCAACCTGTCATTCATTCAATGTATAGTTTACATGTTTTACAAAAATAGTATTGGGAACTACTTCCCTGTCTTCAGGTACCTGTTTTAGACACGCCTAAAGTTTGTTCGTATTTCTAAGTTTTGGAAAATTGTCCTTTAACCTTTAAGAAGGTAAAATTGAAGAAAACTGACTGACTGAAAACTGCGATGGACTGGCGACCTGTCCAGGGTGCACCCTGCCTCTCGCCCCGTGACTGCTGGAGTTAGGAACCAGCCCCCTCCGCAACCCTGCATACGATGGTTGGGTTACAGATAATGGATGGATGGATTGATCGAACAATCAGTCACAAAGATTTCTTCCCAGCAAGAACCATGAAAAATCCCAGTGTGAATTTGCTTGGAGGTTCACAGCCGAAAGAGAAATGTAAAGTTTACATGTTTTACAAAAATAGTATTGGGAAGTACTTCCCTGTATTCAGATACCAGTTTTTGACACGCCCAATGGTTGGTTAAATTTCTAAGTTTTGGCAAATTGCCCTTTAACCTAACGGTGGTTAAATTGAAGAAAACGGATTGACTGAACAATCCGTAACAAAGACTTCCTCCCCTTCAAGTCCCATGTGTGATCGGAGTGTGAGATTTTGTCTGTTCTCGTAGCCGAAATAGCTCAGTTGGGAGAGCGTCAGACTGAAGATCTGAAGGTCCCTAGTTCAATCCTGGGTTTCGGCAAGAAGTCCAAGCCAATTCTTAAAGACCCACTCTGATTGTCTTTTTCAGCTATTTAAAAGTGCTCTTTAAACATAAATAGCTGACTTGATGTTCCTAGCAAACGGTCGGATGGCTGAATTAGCTCACGACAGAAAAAGATAAACTTACCGGTAAAGATACAGGCTGTCCACTTGATGGTGTCGTGACGGAAGGCGCTGCGTTCGGCTTCAAAAGTAGGTAACTAGCGAAGCCCTTTTTTCCCATGCCAGTTGGTGAAACGGTCTTCTCTGAAATGTGGACTGCTAAGCGATGTGCGGATATGAATCAGGCTGTGACCAAGAAACGTAATCTATTTTCTTAAGATATGTCCTCTGGCATCAGAAAAATGCAACAAGAACTTGTTAACAACACAAAAAACACAATTTTCATTGGAGTGGCTCTTTAACCGGTATACATAACAACAGTCACTATTAGCTCTATTGATTAGGTCCCGTATGTCATACTATGTGATCCAACCTGTCATTCATTCAATGTATAGTTTACATGTTTTACAAAAATAGTATTGGGAACTACTTTCCTGTCTTCAGGTACCTGTTTTAGACACGCCTAAAGTTTGTTCATATTTCTAAGTTTTGGAAAATTGTCCTTTAACCTTTAAGAAGGTAAAATTGAAGAAAACGTACTGACTGAAAACTGCGATGGACTGGCGACCTGTCCAGGGTGCACCCTGCCTCTCGCCCCGTGACTGTTGGAGTTAGGAACCAGCCCCCTCCGCAACCCTGCATACGATGGTTGGGTTACAGATAATGGATGGATGGATTGATCGAACAATCAGTCACAAAGATTTCTTCCCAGCAAGAACCATGAAAAATCCCAGTGTGAATTTGCTTGGAGGTTCACAGCCGAAAGAGAAATGTAAAGTTTACATGTTTTACAAAAATAGTATTGGGAAGTACTTCCCTGTATTCAGATACCAGTTTTTGACACGCCCAATGGTTGGTTAAATTTCTAAGTTTTGGCAAATTGCCCTTTAACCTAACGGTGGTTAAATTGAAGAAAACGGATTGACTGAACAATCCGTCACAAAGACATCCTCCCCTTCAAGTCCCATGTGTGATTGGAGTGTGAGATTTTGTCTGTTCTCGTAGCCGAAATAGCTCAGTTGGGAGAGCGTCAGACTGAAGATCTGAAGGTCCCTAGTTCAATCCTGGGTTTCGGCAAGAAGTCCAAGCCAATTCTTAAAGACCCACTCTGATTGTCTTTTTCAGCTATTTAAAAGTGCTCTTTAAACATAAATAGCTGACTTGATGTTCCTAGCAAACGGTCGGATGGCTGAATTAGCTCACGACAGAAAAAGATAAACTTACCGGTAAAGATACAGGCTGTCCACTTGATGGTGTCGTGACGGAAGGCGCTGCGTTCGGCTTCAAAAGTAGGTAACTAGCGAAGCCCTTTTTTCCCATGCCAGTTGGTGAAACGGTCTTCTCTGAAATGTGGACTGCAAAGCGATGTGCGGATATGAATCAGGCTGTGACCAAGAAACGTAATCTATTTTCTTAAGATATGTCCTCTGGCATCAGAAAAATGCAACAAGAACTTGTTAACAACACAAAAAACACAATTTTCATTGGAGTGGCTCTTTAACCGGTATACATAACAACAGTCACTATTAGCTCTATTGATTAGGTCCCGTATGTCATACTATGTGATCCAACCTGTCATTCATTCAATGTATAGTTTACATGTTTTTACAAAAATAGTATTGGGAACCACTTCCCTGTCTTCAGGTACCTGTTTTAGACACGCCTAAAGTTTGTTCATATTTCTAAGTTTTAGAAAATTGTCCTTTAACCTTTAAGAAGGTAAAATTGAAGAAAACTGACTGACTGAAAACTGCGATGGACTGGCGACCTGTCCAGGGTGCACCCTGCCTCTCGCCCCGTGACTGCTGGAGTTAGGAACCAGCCCCCTTCGCAACCCTGCATACGATGGTTGGGTTACAGATAATGGATGGATGGATTGATCGAACAATCAGTCACAAAGATTTCTTCCCAGCAAGAACCATGAAAAATCCCAGTGTGAATTTGCTTGGAGGTTCACAGCCGAAAGAGAAATGTAAAGTTTACATGTTTTACAAAAATAGTATTGGGAAGTACTTCCCGGTATTCAGATACCAGTTTTTGACACGCCCAATGGTTGGTTAAATTTCTAAGTTTTGGCAAATTGCCCTTTAACCTAACGGTGGTTAAATTGAAGAAAACGGATTGACTGAACAATCCGTAACAAAGACTTCCTCCCCTTCAAGTCCCATGTGTGATCGGAGTGTGAGATTTTGTCTGTTCTCGTAGCCGAAATAGCTCAGTTGGCAGAGCGTCAGACTGAAGATCTGAAGGTCCCTAGTTCAATCCTGGGTTTCGGCAAGAAGTCCAAGCCAATTCTTAAAGACCCACTCTGATTGTCTTTTTCAGCTATTTAAAAGTGCTCTTTAAACATAAATAGCTGACTTGATGTTCCTAGCAAACGGTCGGATGGCTGAATTAGCTCACGACAGAAAAAGATAAACTTACCGGTAAAGATACAGGCTGTCCACTTGATGGTGTCGTGACGGAAGGCGCTGCGTTCGGCTTCAAAAGTAGGTAACTAGCGAAGCCCTTTTTTCCCATGCCAGTTGGTGAAACGGTCTTCTCTGAAATGTGGACTGCAAAGCGATGTGCGGATATGAATCAGGCTGTGACCAAGAAACGTAATCTATTTTCTTAAGATATGTCCTCTGGCATCAGAAAAATGCAACAAGAACTTGTTAACAACACAAAAAACACAATTTTCATTGGAGTGGCTCTTTAATCGGTATACATAACAACAGTCACTATTAGCTCTATTGATTAGGTCCCGTATGTCATACTATGTGATCCAACCTGTCATTCATTCAATGTATAGTTTACATGTTTTTACAAAAATAGTATTGGGAACCACTTCCCTGTCTTCAGGTACCTGTTTTAGACACGCCTAAAGTTTGTTCATATTTCTAAGTTTTGGAAAATTGTCCTTTAACCTTTAAGAAGGTAAAATTGAAGAAAACGTACTGACTGAAAACTGCGATGGACTGGCGACCTGTCCAGGGTGCACCCTGCCTCTCGCCCCGTGACTGCTGGAGTTAGGAACCAGCCCCCTTCGCAACCCTGCATACGATGGTTGGGTTACAGATAATGGATGGATGGATTGATCGAACAATCAGTCACAAAGATTTCTTCCCAGCAAGAACCATGAAAAATCCCAGTGTGAATTTGCTTGGAGGTTCACAGCCGAAAGAGAAATGTACAGTTTACATGTTTTACAAAAATAGTATTGGGAAGTACTTCCCTGTATTCAGATACCAGTTTTTGACACGCCCAATGGTTGGTTAAATTTCTAAGTTTTGGCAAATTGCCCTTTAACCTAACGGTGGTTAAATTGAAGAAAACGGATTGACTGAACAATCCGTAACAAAGACTTCCTCCCCTTCAAGTCCCATGTGTGATCGGAGTGTGAGATTTTGTCTGTTCTCGTAGCTGAAATAGCTCAGTTGGGAGAGCGTCAGACTGAAGATCTGAAGGTCCCTAGTTCAATCCTGGGTTTCGGCAAGAAGTCCAAGCCAATTCTTAAAGACCCACTCTGATTGTCTTTTTCAGCTATTTAAAAGTGCTCTTTAAACATAAATAGCTGACTTGATGTTCCTAGCAAACGGTCGGATGGCTGAATTAGCTCACGACAGAAAAAGATAAACTTACCGGTAAAGATACAGGCTGTCCACTTGATGGTGTCGTGACGGAAGGCGCTGCGTTCGGCTTCAAAAGTAGGTAACTAGCGAAGCCCTTTTTTCCCATGCCAGTTGGTGAAACGGTCTTCTCTGAAATGTGGACTGCTAAGCGATGTGCGGATATGAATCAGGCTGTGACCAAGAAACGTAATCTATTTTCTTAAGATATGTCCTCTGGCATCAGAAAAATGCAACAAGAACTTGTTAACAACACAAAAAACACAATTTTCATTGGAGTGGCTCTTTAACCGGTATACATAACAACAGTCACTATTAGCTCTATTGATTAGGTCCCGTATGTCATACTATGTGATCCAACCTGTCATTCATTCAATGTATAGTTTACATGTTTTACAAAAATAGTATTGGGAACTACTTTCCTGTCTTCAGGTACCTGTTTTAGACACGCCTAAAGTTTGTTCGTATTTCTAAGTTTTGGAAAATTGTCCTTTAACCTTTAAGAAGGTAAAATTGAAGAAAACGTACTGACTGAAAACTGCGATGGACTGGCGACCTGTCCAGGGTGCACCCTGCCTCTCGCCCCGTGACTGTTGGAGTTAGGAACCAGCCCCCTCCGCAACCCTGCATACGATGGTTGGGTTACAGATAATGGATGGATGGATTGATCGAACAATCAGTCACAAAGATTTCTTCCCAGCAAGAACCATGAAAAATCCCAGTGTGAATTTGCTTGGAGGTTCACAGCCGAAAGAGAAATGTAAAGTTTACATGTTTTACAAAAATAGTATTGGGAAGTACTTCCCTGTATTCAGATACCAGTTTTTGACACGCCCAATGGTTGGTTAAATTTCTAAGTTTTGGCAAATTGCCCTTTAACCTAACGGTGGTTAAATTGAAGAAAACGGATTGACTGAACAATCCGTAACAAAGACTTCCTCCCCTTCAAGTCCCATGTGTGATCGGAGTGTGAGATTTTGTCTGTTCTCGTAACCAAAATAGCTCAGTTGGGAGAGCGTCAGACTGAAGATCTGAAGGTCCCTAGTTCAATCCTGGGTTTCGGCAAGAAGTCCAAGCCAATTCTTAAAGACCCACTCTGATTGTCTTTTTCAGCTATTTAAAAGTTCTCTTTAAACATAAATAGCTGACTTGATGTTCCTAGCAAACGGTCGGATGGCTGAATTAGCTCACGACAGAAAAAGATAAACTTACCGGTAAAGATACAGGCTGTCCACTTGATGGTGTCGTGACGGAAGGCGCTGCGTTCGGCTTCAAAAGTAGGTAACTAGCGAAGCCCTTTTTTCCCATGCCAGTTGGTGAAACGGTCTTCTCTGAAATGTGGACTGCTAAGCGATGTGCGGATATGAATCAGGCTGTGACCAAGAAACGTAATCTATTTTCTTAAGATATGTCCTCTGGCATCAGAAAAATGCAACAAGAACTTGTTAACAACACAAAAAACACAATTTTCATTGGAGTGGCTCTTTAACCGGTATACATAACAACAGTCACTATTAGCTCTATTGATTAGGTCCCGTATGTCATACTATGTGATCCAACCTGTCATTCATTCAATGTATAGTTTACATGTTTTACAAAAATAGTATTGGGAACTACTTTCCTGTCTTCAGGTACCTGTTTTAGACACGCCTAAAGTTTGTTCGTATTTCTAAGTTTTGGAAAATTGTCCTTTAACCTTTAAGAAGGTAAAATTGAAGAAAACGTACTGACTGAAAACTGCGATGGACTGGCGACCTGTCCAGGGTGCACCCTGCCTCTCGCCCCGTGACTGTTGGAGTTAGGAACCAGCCCCCTCCGCAACCCTGCATACGATGGTTGGGTTACAGATAATGGATGGATGGATTGATCGAACAATCAGTCACAAAGATTTCTTCCCAGCAAGAACCATGAAAAATCCCAGTGTGAATTTGCTTGGAGGTTCACAGCCGAAAGAGAAATGTAAAGTTTACATGTTTTACAAAAATAGTATTGGGAAGTACTTCCCTGTATTCAGATACCAGTTTTTGACACGCCCAATGGTTGGTTAAATTTCTAAGTTTTGGCAAATTGCCCTTTAACCTAACGGTGGTTAAATTGATGAAAACGGATTGACTGAACAATCCGTAACAAAGACTTCCTCCCCTTCAAGTCCCATGTGTGATCGGAGTGTGAGATTTTGTCTGTTCTCGTAGCCGAAATAGCTCAGTTGGCAGAGCGTCAGACTGAAGATCTGAAGGTCCCTAGTTCAATCCTGGGTTTCGGCAAGAAGTCCAAGCCAATTCTTAAAGACCCACTCTGATTGTCTTTTTCAGCTATTTAAAAGTGCTCTTTAAACATAAATAGCTGACTTGATGTTCCTAGCAAACGGTCGGATGGCTGAATTAGCTCACGACAGAAAAAGATAAACTTACCGGTAAAGATACAGGCTGTCCACTTGATGGTGTCGTGACGGAAGGCGCTGCGTTCGGCTTCAAAAGTAGGTAACTAACGAAGCCCTTTTTTCCCATGCCAGTTGGTGAAACGGTCTTCTCTGAAATGTGGACTGCTAAGCGATGTGCGGATATGAATCAGGCTGTGACCAAGAAACGTAATCTATTTTCTTAAGATATGTCCTCTGGCATCAGAAAAATGCAACAAGAACTTGTTAACAACACAAAAAACACAATTTTCATTGGAGTGGCTCTTTAACCGGTATACATAACAACAGTCACTATTAGCTCTATTGATTAGGTCCCGTATGTCATACTATGTGATCCAACCTGTCATTCATTCAATGTATAGTTTACATGTTTTACAAAAATAGTATTGGGAACTACTTCCCTGTCTTCAGGTACCTGTTTTAGACACGCCTAAAGTTTGTTCGTATTTCTAAGTTTTGGAAAATTGTCCTTTAACCTTTAAGAAGGTAAAATTGAAGAAAACGTACTGACTGAAAACTGCGATGGACTGGCGACCTGTCCAGGGTGCACCCTGCCTCTCGCCCCGTGACTGCTGGAGTTAGGAACCAGCCCCCTCCGCAACCCTGCATACGATGGTTGGGTTACAGATAATGGATGGATGGATTGATCGAACAATCAGTCACAAAGATTTCTTCCCAGCAAGAACCATGAAAAATCCCAGTGTGAATTTGCTTGGAGGTTCACAGCCGAAAGAGAAATGTAAAGTTTACATGTTTTACAAAAATAGTATTGGGAAGTACTTCCCTGTATTCAGATACCAGTTTTTGACACGCCCAATGGTTGGTTAAATTTCTAAGTTTTGGCAAATTGCCCTTTAACCTAACGGTGGTTAAATTGAAGAAAACGGATTGACTGAACAATCCGTAACAAAGACTTCCTCCCCTTCAAGTCCCATGTGTGATCGGAGTGTGAGATTTTGTCTGTTCTCGTAGCCAAAATAGCTCAGTTGGGAGAGCGTCAGACTGAAGATCTGAAGGTCCCTAGTTCAATCCTGGGTTTCGGCAAGAAGTCCAAGCCAATTCTTAAAGACCCACTCTGATTGTCTTTTTCAGCTATTTAAAAGTGCTCTTTAAACATAAATAGCTGACTTGATGTTCCTAGCAAACGGTCGGATGGCTGAATTAGCTCACGACAGAAAAAGATAAACTTACCGGTAAAGATACAGGATGTCCACTTGATGGTGTCGTGATGGAAGGCGCTGCGTTCGGCTTCAAAAGTAGGTAACTAGCGAAGCCCTTTTTTCCCATGCCAGTTGGTGAAACGGTCTTCTCTGAAATGTGGACTGCTAAGCGATGTGCGGATATGAATCAGGCTGTGACCAAGAAACGTAATCTATTTTCTTAAGATATGTCCTCTGGCATCAGAAAAATGCAACAAGAACTTGTTAACAACACAAAAAACACAATTTTCATTGGAGTGGCTCTTTAACCGGTATACATAACAACAGTCACTATTAGCTCTATTGATTAGGTCCCGTATGTCATACTATGTGATCCAACCTGTCATTCATTCAATGTATAGTTTACATGTTTTACAAAAATAGTATTGGGAACTACTTTCCTGTCTTCAGGTACCTGTTTTAGACACGCCTAAAGTTTGTTCGTATTTCTAAGTTTTGGAAAATTGTCCTTTAACCTTTAAGAAGGTAAAATTGAAGAAAACGTACTGACTGAAAACTGCGATGGACTGGCGACCTGTCCAGGGTGCACCCTGCCTCTCGCCCCGTGACTGTTGGAGTTAGGAACCAGCCCCCTCCGCAACCCTGCATACGATGGTTGGGTTACAGATAATGGATGGATGGATTGATCGAACAATCAGTCACAAAGATTTCTTCCCAGCAAGAACCATGAAAAATCCCAGTGTGAATTTGCTTGGAGGTTCACAGCCGAAAGAGAAATGTAAAGTTTACATGTTTTACAAAAATAGTATTGGGAAGTACTTCCCTGTATTCAGATACCAGTTTTTGACACGCCCAATGGTTGGTTAAATTTCTAAGTTTTGGCAAATTGCCCTTTAACCTAACGGTGGTTAAATTGAAGAAAACGGATTGACTGAACAATCCGTAACAAAGACTTCCTCCCCTTCAAGTCCCATGTGTGATCGGAGTGTGAGATTTTGTCTGTTCTCGTAGCCGAAATAGCTCAGTTGGGAGAGCGTCAGACTGAAGATCTGAAGGTCCCTAGTTCAATCCTGGGTTTCGGCAAGAAGTCCAAGCCAATTCTTAAAGACCCACTCTGATTGTCTTTTTCAGCTATTTAAAAGTTCTCTTTAAACATAAATAGCTGACTTGATGTTCCTAGCAAACGGTCGGATGGCTGAATTAGCTCACGACAGAAAAAGATAAACTTACCGGTAAAGATACAGGATGTCCACTTGATGGTGTCGTGATGGAAGGCGCTGCGTTCGGCTTCAAAAGTAGGTAACTAGCGAAGCCCTTTTTTTCCCATGCCAGTTGGTGAAACGGTCTTCTCTGAAATGTGGACTGCTAAGCGATGTGCGGATATGAATCAGGCTGTGACCAAGAAACGTAATCTATTTTCTTAAGATATGTCCTCTGGCATCAGAAAAATGCAACAAGAACTTGTTAACAACACAAAAAACACAATTTTCATTGGAGTGGCTCTTTAACCGGTATACATAACAACAGTCACTATTAGCTCTATTGATTAGGTCCCGTATGTCATACTATGTGATCCAACCTGTCATTCATTCAATGTATAGTTTACATGTTTTACAAAAATAGTATTGGGAACTACTTTCCTGTCTTCAGGTACCTGTTTTAGACACGCCTAAAGTTTGTTCGTATTTCTAAGTTTTGGAAAATTGTCCTTTAACCTTTAAGAAGGTAAAATTGAAGAAAACGTACTGACTGAAAACTGCGATGGACTGGCGACCTGTCCAGGGTGCACCCTGCCTCTCGCCCCGTGACTGTTGGAGTTAGGAACCAGCCCCCTCCGCAACCCTGCATACGATGGTTGGGTTACAGATAATGGATGGATGGATTGATCGAACAATCAGTCACAAAGATTTCTTCCCAGCAAGAACCATGAAAAATCCCAGTGTGAATTTGCTTGGAGGTTCACAGCCGAAAGAGAAATGTAAAGTTTACATGTTTTACAAAAATAGTATTGGGAAGTACTTCCCTGTATTCAGATACCAGTTTTTGACACGCCCAATGGTTGGTTAAATTTCTAAGTTTTGGCAAATTGCCCTTTAACCTAACGGTGGTTAAATTGAAGAAAACGGATTGACTGAACAATCCGTAACAAAGACTTCCTCCCCTTCAAGTCCCATGTGTGATCGGAGTGTGAGATTTTGTCTGTTCTCATAGCCGAAATAGCTCAGTTGGGAGAGCGTCAGACTGAAGATCTGAAGGTCCCTAGTTCAATCCTGGGTTTCGGCAAGAAGTCCAAGCCAATTCTTAAAGACCCACTCTGATTGTCTTTTTCAGCTATTTAAAAGTGCTCTTTAAACATAAATAGCTGACTTGATGTTCCTAGCAAACGGTCGGATGGCTGAATTAGCTCACGACAGAAAAAGATAAACTTACCGGTAAAGATACAGGCTGTCCACTTGATGGTGTCGTGACGGAAGGCGCTGCGTTCGGCTTCAAAAGTAGGTAACTAGCGAACCCCTTTCTTCCCATGCCAGTTGGTGAAACGGTCTTCTCTGAAATGTGGACTGCTAAGCGATGTGCGGATATGAATCAGGCTGTGACCAAGAAACATAATCTATTTTCTTAAGATATGTCCTCTGGCATCAGAAAAATGCAACAAGAACTTGTTAACAACACAAAAAACACAATTTTCATTGGAGTGGCTCTTTAACCGGTATACATAACAACAGTCACTATTAGCTCTATTGATTAGGTCCCGTATGTCATACTATGTGATCCAACCTGTCATTCATTCAATGTATAGTTTACATGTTTTACAAAAATAGTATTGGGAACTACTTTCCTGTCTTCAGGTACCTGTTTTAGACACGCCTAAAGTTTGTTCATATTTCTAAGTTTTAGAAAATTGTCCTTTAACCTTTAAGAAGGTAAAATTGAAGAAAACTGACTGACTGAAAACTGCGATGGACTGGCAACCTGTCCAGGGTGCACCCTGCCTCTCGCCCCGTGACTGTTGGAGTTAGGAACCAGCCCCCTCCGCAACCCTGCATACGATGGTTGGGTTACAGATAATGGATGGATGGATTGATCAAACAATCAGTCACAAAGATTTCTTCCCAGCAAGAACCATGAAAAATCCCAGTGTGAATTTGCTTGGAGGTTCACAGCCGAAAGAGAAATGTAAAGTTTACATGTTTTACAAAAATAGTATTGGGAAGTACTTCCCGGTATTCAGATACCAGTTTTTGACACGCCCAATGGTTGGTTAAATTTCTAAGTTTTGGCAAATTGCCCTTTAACCTAACGGTGGTTAAATTGAAGAAAACGGATTGACTGAACAATCCGTAACAAAGACTTCCTCCCCTTCAAGTCCCATGTGTGATCGGAGTGTGAGATTTTGTCTGTTCTCGTAGCCGAAATAGCTCAGTTGGCAGAGCGTCAGACTGAAGATCTGAAGGTCCCTAGTTCAATCCTGGGTTTCGGCAAGAAGTCCAAGCCAATTCTTAAAGACCCACTCTGATTGTCTTTTTCAGCTATTTAAAAGTGCTCTTTAAACATAAATAGCTGACTTGATGTTCCTAGCAAACGGTCGGATGGCTGAATTAGCTCACGACAGAAAAAGATAAACTTACCGGTAAAGATACAGGCTGTCCACTTGATGGTGTCGTGACGGAAGGCGCTGCGTTCGGCTTCAAAAGTAGGTAACTAGCGAAGCCCTTTTTTCCCATGCCAGTTGGTGAAACGGTCTTCTCTGAAATGTGGACTGCTAAGCGATGTGCGGATATGAATCAGGCTGTGACCAAGAAACGTAATCTATTTTCTTAAGATATGTCCTCTGGCATCAGAAAAATGCAACAAGAACTTGTTAACAACACAAAAAACACAATTTTCATTGGAGTGGCTCTTTAACCGGTATACATAACAACAGTCACTATTAGCTCTATTGATTAGGTCCCGTATGTCATACTATGTGATCCAACCTGTCATTCATTCAATGTATAGTTTACATGTTTTACAAAAATAGTATTGGGAACTACTTTCCTGTCTTCAGGTACCTGTTTTAGACACGCCTAAAGTTTGTTCATATTTCTAAGTTTTGGAAAATTGTCCTTTAACCTTTAAGAAGGTAAAATTGAAGAAAACGTACTGACTGAAAACTGCGATGGACTGGCGACCTGTCCAGGGTGCACCCTGCCTCTCGCCCCGTGACTGTTGGAGTTAGGAACCAGCCCCCTCCGCAACCCTGCATACGATGGTTGGGTTACAGATAATGGATGGATGGATTGATCGAACAATCAGTCACAAAGATTTCTTCCCAGCAAGAACCATGAAAAATCCCAGTGTGAATTTGCTTGGAGGTTCACAGCCGAAAGAGAAATGTAAAGTTTACATGTTTTACAAAAATAGTATTGGGAAGTACTTCCCTGTATTCAGATACCAGTTTTTGACACGCCCAATGGTTGGTTAAATTTCTAAGTTTTGGCAAATTGCCCTTTAACCTAACGGTGGTTAAATTGAAGAAAACGGATTGACTGAACAATCCGTAACAAAGACTTCCTCCCCTTCAAGTCCCATGTGTGATCGGAGTGTGAGATTTTGTCTGTTCTCGTAGCCGAAATAGCTCAGTTGGGAGAGCGTCAGACTGAAGATCTGAAGGTCCCTAGTTCAATCCTGGGTTTCGGCAAGAAGTCCAAGCCAATTCTTAAAGACCCACTCTGATTGTCTTTTTCAGCTATTTAAAAGTGCTCTTTAAACATAAATAGCTGACTTGATGTTCCTAGCAAACGGTCGGATGGCTGAATTAGCTCACGACAGAAAAAGATAAACTTACCGGTAAAGATACAGGCTGTCCACTTGATGGTGTCGTGATGGAAGGCGCTGCGTTCGGCTTCAAAAGTAGGTAACTAGCGAAGCCCTTTTTTCCCATGCCAGTTGGTGAAACGGTCTTCTCTGAAATGTGGACTGCTAAGCGATGTGCGGATATGAATCAGGCTGTGACCAAGAAACGTAATCTATTTTCTTAAGATATGTCCTCTGGCATCAGAAAAATGCAACAAGAACTTGTTAACAACACAAAAAACACAATTTTCATTGGAGTGGCTCTTTAACCGGTATACATAACAACAGTCACTATTAGCTCTATTGATTAGGTCCCGTATGTCATACTATGTGATCCAACCTGTCATTCATTCAATGTATAGTTTACATGTTTTACAAAAATAGTATTGGGAACTACTTTCCTGTCTTCAGGTACCTGTTTTAGACACGCCTAAAGTTTGTTCGTATTTCTAAGTTTTGGAAAATTGTCCTTTAACCTTTAAGAAGGTAAAATTGAAGAAAACGTACTGACTGAAAACTGCGATGGACTGGCGACCTGTCCAGGGTGCACCCTGCCTCTCGCCCCGTGACTGTTGGAGTTAGGAACCAGCCCCCTCCGCAACCCTGCATACGATGGTTGGGTTACAGATAATGGATGGATGGATTGATCGAACAATCAGTCACAAAGATTTCTTCCCAGCAAGAACCATGAAAAATCCCAGTGTGAATTTGCTTGGAGGTTCACAGCCGAAAGAGAAATGTAAAGTTTACATGTTTTACAAAAATAGTATTGGGAAGTACTTCCCTGTATTCAGATACCAGTTTTTGACACGCCCAATGGTTGGTTAAATTTCTAAGTTTTGGCAAATTGCCCTTTAACCTAACGGTGGTTAAATTGAAGAAAACGGATTGACTGAACAATCCGTCACAAAGACTTCCTCCCCTTCAAGTCCCATGTGTGATCGGAGTGTGAGATTTTGTCTGTTCTCGTAGCCGAAATAGCTCAGTTGGGAGAGCGTCAGACTGAAGATCTGAAGGTCCCTAGTTCAATCCTGGGTTTCGGCAAGAAGTCCAAGCCAATTCTTAAAGACCCACTCTGATTGTCTTTTTCAGCTATTTAAAAGTGCTCTTTAAACATAAATAGCTGACTTGATGTTCCTAGCAAACGGTCGGATGGCTGAATTAGCTCACGACAGAAAAAGATAAACTTACCGGTAAAGATACAGGCTGTCCACTTGATGGTGTCGTGACGGAAGGCGCTGCGTTCGGCTTCAAAAGTAGGTAACTAGCGAAGCCCTTTTTTCCCATGCCAGTTGGTGAAACGGTCTTCTCTGAAATGTGGACTGCTAAGCGATGTGCGGATATGAATCAGGCTGTGACCAAGAAACGTAATCTATTTTCTTAAGATATGTCCTCTGGCATCAGAAAAATGCAACAAGAACTTGTTAACAACACAAAAAACACAATTTTCATTGGAGTGGCTCTTTAACCGGTATACATAACAACAGTCACTATTAGCTCTATTGATTAGGTCCCGTATGTCATACTATGTGATCCAACCTGTCATTCATTCAATGTATAGTTTACATGTTTTACAAAAATAGTATTGGGAACTACTTTCCTGTCTTCAGGTACCTGTTTTAGACACGCCTAAAGTTTGTTCGTATTTCTAAGTTTTGGAAAATTGTCCTTTAACCTTTAAGAAGGTAAAATTGAAGAAAACTGACTGACTGAAAACTGCGATGGACTGGCGACCTGTCCAGGGTGCACCCTGCCTCTCGCCCCGTGACTGCTGGAGTTAGGAACCAGCCCCCTCCGCAACCCTGCATACGATGGTTGGGTTACAGATAATGGATGGATGGATTGATCGAACAATCAGTCACAAAGATTTCTTCCCAGCAAGAACCATGAAAAATCCCAGTGTGAATTTGCTTGGAGGTTCACAGCCGAAAGAGAAATGTAAAGTTTACATGTTTTACAAAAATAGTATTGGGAAGTACTTCCCTGTATTCAGATACCAGTTTTTGACACGCCCAATGGTTGGTTAAATTTCTAAGTTTTGGCAAATTGCCCTTTAACCTAACGGTGGTTAAATTGAAGAAAACGGATTGACTGAACAATCCGTCACAAAGACTTCCTCCCCTTCAAGTCCCATGTGTGATCGGAGTGTGAGATTTTGTCTGTTCTCGTAGCCGAAATAGCTCAGTTGGGAGAGCGTCAGACTGAAGATCTGAAGGTCCCTAGTTCAATCCTGGGTTTCGGCAAGAAGTCCAAGCCAATTCTTAAAGACCCACTCTGATTGTCTTTTTCAGCTATTTAAAAGTGCTCTTTAAACATAAATAGCTGACTTGATGTTCCTAGCAAACGGTCGGATGGCTGAATTAGCTCACGACAGAAAAAGATAAACTTACCGGTAAAGATACAGGCTGTCCACTTGATGGTGTCGTGACGGAAGGCGCTGCGTTCGGCTTCAAAAGTAGGTAACTAGCGAAGCCCTTTTTTCCCATGCCAGTTGGTGAAACGGTCTTCTCTGAAATGTGGACTGCTAAGCGATGTGCGGATATGAATCAGGCTGTGACCAAGAAACGTAATCTATTTTCTTAAGATATGTCCTCTGGCATCAGAAAAATGCAACAAGAACTTGTTAACAACACAAAAAACACAATTTTCATTGGAGTGGCTCTTTAACCGGTATACATAACAACAGTCACTATTAGCTCTATTGATTAGGTCCCGTATGTCATACTATGTGATCCAACCTGTCATTCATTCAATGTATAGTTTACATGTTTTACAAAAATAGTATTGGGAACTACTTCCCTGTCTTCAGGTACCTGTTTTAGACACGCCTAAAGTTTGTTCATATTTCTAAGTTTTGGAAAATTGTCCTTTAACCTTTAAGAAGGTAAAATTGAAGAAAACGTACTGACTGAAAACTGCGATGGACTGGCGACCTGTCCAGGGTGCACCCTGCCTCTCGCCCCGTGACTGCTGGAGTTAGGAACCAGCCCCCTCCGCAACCCTGCATACGATGGTTGGGTTACAGATAATGGATGGATTTGATCGAACAATCAGTCACAAAGATTTCTTCCCAGCAAGAACCATGAAAAATCCCAGTGTGAATTTGCTTGGAGGTTCACAGCCGAAAGAGAAATGTAAAGTTTACATGTTTTACAAAAATAGTATTGGGAAGTACTTCCCTGTATTCAGATACCAGTTTTTGACACGCCCAATGGTTGGTTAAATTTCTAAGTTTTGGCAAATTGCCCTTTAACCTAACGGTGGTTAAATTGAAGAAAACGGATTGACTGAACAATCCGTCACAAAGACTTCCTCCCCTTCAAGTCCCATGTGTGATCGGAGTGTGAGATTTTGTCTGTTCTTGTAGCCGAAATAGCTCAGTTGGGAGAGCGTCAGACTGAAGATCTGAAGGTCCCTAGTTCAATCCTGGGTTTCGGCAAGAAGTCCAAGCCAATTCTTAAAGACCCACTCTGATTGTCTTTTTCAGCTATTTAAAAGTGCTCTTTAAACATAAATAGCTGACTTGATGTTCCTAGCAAACGGTCGGATGGCTGAATTAGCTCACGACAGAAAAAGATAAACTTACCGGTAAAGATACAGGCTGTCCACTTGATGGTGTCGTGACGGAAGGCGCTGCGTTCGGCTTCAAAAGTAGGTAACTAGCGAAGCCCTTTTTTCCCATGCCAGTTGGTGAAACGGTCTTCTCTGAAATGTGGACTGCAAAGCGATGTGCGGATATGAATCAGGCTGTGACCAAGAAACGTAATCTATTTTCTTAAGATATGTCCTCTGGCATCAGAAAAATGCAACAAGAACTTGTTAACAACACAAAAAACACAATTTTCATTGGAGTGGCTCTTTAACCGGTATACATAACAACAGTCACTATTAGCTCTATTGATTAGGTCCCGTATGTCATACTATGTGATCCAACCTGTCATTCATTCAATGTATAGTTTACATGTTTTACAAAAATAGTATTGGGAACTACTTCCCTGTCTTCAGGTACCTGTTTTAGACACGCCTAAAGTTTGTTCATATTTCTAAGTTTTGGAAAATTGTCCTTTAACCTTTAAGAAGGTAAAATTGAAGAAAACGTACTGACTGAAAACTGCGATGGACTGGCGACCTGTCCAGGGTGCACCCTGCCTCTCGCCCCGTGACTGCTGGAGTTAGGAACCAGCCCCCTCCGCAACCCTGCATACGATGGTTGGGTTACAGATAATGGATGGATGGATTGATCGAACAATCAGTCACAAAGATTTCTTCCCAGCAAGAACCATGAAAAATCCCAGTGTGAATTTGCTTGGAGGTTCACAGCCGAAAGAGAAATGTAAAGTTTACATGTTTTACAAAAATAGTATTGGGAAGTACTTCCCTGTATTCAGATACCAGTTTTTGACACGCCCAATGGTTGGTTAAATTTCTAAGTTTTGGCAAATTGCCCTTTAACCTAACGGTGGTTAAATTGAAGAAAACGGATTGACTGAACAATCCGTCACAAAGACTTCCTCCCCTTCAAGTCCCATGTGTGATCGGAGTGTGAGATTTTGTCTGTTCTCGTAGCCGAAATAGCTCAGTTGGGAGAGCGTCAGACTGAAGATCTGAAGGTCCCTAGTTCAATCCTGGGTTTCGGCAAGAAGTCCAAGCCAATTCTTAAAGACCCACTCTGATTGTCTTTTTCAGCTATTTAAAAGTGCTCTTTAAACATAAATAGCTGACTTGATGTTCCTAGCAAACGGTCGGATGGCTGAATTAGCTCACGACAGAAAAAGATAAACTTACCGGTAAAGATACAGGCTGTCCACTTGATGGTGTCGTGACGGAAGGCGCTGCGTTCGGCTTCAAAAGTAGGTAACTAGCGAAGCCCTTTTTTCCCATGCCAGTTGGTGAAACGGTCTTCTCTGAAATGTGGACTGCAAAGCGATGTGCGGATATGAATCAGGCTGTGACCAAGAAACGTAATCTATTTTCTTAAGATATGTCCTCTGGCATCAGAAAAATGCAACAAGAACTTGTTAACAACACAAAAAACACAATTTTCATTGGAGTGGCTCTTTAACCGGTATACATAACAACAGTCACTATTAGCTCTATTGATTAGGTCCCGTATGTCATACTATGTGATCCAACCTGTCATTCATTCAATGTATAGTTTACATGTTTTACAAAAATAGTATTGGGAACTACTTCCCTGTCTTCAGGTACCTGTTTTAGACACGCCTAAAGTTTGTTCATATTTCTAAGTTTTGGAAAATTGTCCTTTAACCTTTAAGAAGGTAAAATTGAAGAAAACGTACTGACTGAAAACTGCGATGGACTGGCGACCTGTCCAGGGTGCACCCTGCCTCTCGCCCCGTGACTGCTGGAGTTAGGAACCAGCCCCCTCCGCAACCCTGCATACGATGGTTGGGTTACAGATAATGGATGGATGGATTGATCGAACAATCAGTCACAAAGATTTCTTCCCAGCAAGAACCATGAAAAATCCCAGTGTGAATTTGCTTGGAGGTTCACAGCCGAAAGAGAAATGTAAAGTTTACATGTTTTACAAAAATAGTATTGGGAAGTACTTCCCTGTATTCAGATACCAGTTTTTGACACGCCCAATGGTTGGTTAAATTTCTAAGTTTTGGCAAATTGCCCTTTAACCTAACGGTGGTTAAATTGAAGAAAACGGATTGACTGAACAATCCGTCACAAAGACTTCCTCCCCTTCAAGTCCCATGTGTGATCGGAGTGTGAGATTTTGTCTGTTCTCGTAGCCGAAATAGCTCAGTTGGGAGAGCGTCAGACTGAAGATCTGAAGGTCCCTAGTTCAATCCTGGGTTTCGGCAAGAAGTCCAAGCCAATTCTTAAAGACCCACTCTGATTGTCTTTTTCAGCTATTTAAAAGTGCTCTTTAAACATAAATAGCTGACTTGATGTTCCTAGCAAACGGTCGGATGGCTGAATTAGCTCACGACAGAAAAAGATAAACTTACCGGTAAAGATACAGGCTGTCCACTTGATGGTGTCGTGACGGAAGGCGCTGCGTTCGGCTTCAAAAGTAGGTAACTAGCGAAGCCCTTTTTTCCCATGCCAGTTGGTGAAACGGTCTTCTCTGAAATGTGGACTGCTAAGCGATGTGCGGATATGAATCAGGCTGTGACCAAGAAACGTAATCTATTTTCTTAAGATATGTCCTCTGGCATCAGAAAAATGCAACAAGAACTTGTTAACAACACAAAAAACACAATTTTCATTGGAGTGGCTCTTTAACCGGTATACATAACAACAGTCACTATTAGCTCTATTGATTAGGTCCCGTATGTCATACTATGTGATCCAACCTGTCATTCATTCAATGTATAGTTTACATGTTTTACAAAAATAGTATTGGGAACTACTTTCCTGTCTTCAGGTACCTGTTTTAGACACGCCTAAAGTTTGTTCGTATTTCTAAGTTTTGGAAAATTGTCCTTTAACCTTTAAGAAGGTAAAATTGAAGAAAACGTACTGACTGAAAACTGCGATGGACTGGCGACCTGTCCAGGGTGCACCGTGCCTCTCGCCCCGTGACTGCTGGAGTTAGGAACCAGCCCCCTCCGCAACCCTGCATACGATGGTTGGGTTACAGATAATGGATGGATGGATTGATCGAACAATCAGTCACAAAGATTTCTTCCCAGCAAGAACCATGAAAAATCCCAGTGTGAATTTGCTTGGAGGTTCACAGCCGAAAGAGAAATGTAAAGTTTACATGTTTTACAAAAATAGTATTGGGAAGTACTTCCCTGTATTCAGATACCAGTTTTTGACACGCCCAATGGTTGGTTAAATTTCTAAGTTTTGGCAAATTGCCCTTTAACCTAACGGTGGTTAAATTGAAGAAAACGGATTGACTGAACAATCCGTCACAAAGACTTCCTCCCCTTCAAGTCCCATGTGTGATCGGAGTGTGAGATTTTGTCTGTTCTCGTAGCCGAAATAGCTCAGTTGGGAGAGCGTCAGACTGAAGATCTGAAGGTCCCTAGTTCAATCCTGGGTTTCGGCAAGAAGTCCAAGCCAATTCTTAAAGACCCACTCTGATTGTCTTTTTCAGCTATTTAAAAGTGCTCTTTAAACATAAATAGCTGACTTGATGTTCCTAGCAAACGGTCGGATGGCTGAATTAGCTCACGACAGAAAAAGATAAACTTACCGGTAAAGATACAGGCTGTCCACTTGATGGTGTCGTGACGGAAGGCGCTGCGTTCGGCTTCAAAAGTAGGTAACTAGCGAAGCCCTTTTTTCCCATGCCAGTTGGTGAAACGGTCTTCTCTGAAATGTGGACTGCTAAGCGATGTGCGGATATGAATCAGGCTGTGACCAAGAAACGTAATCTATTTTCTTAAGATATGTCCTCTGGCATCAGAAAAATGCAACAAGAACTTGTTAACAACACAAAAAACACAATTTTCATTGGAGTGGCTCTTTAACCGGTATACATAACAACAGTCACTATTAGCTCTATTGATTAGGTCCCGTATGTCATACTATGTGATCCAACCTGTCATTCATTCAATGTATAGTTTACATGTTTTACAAAAATAGTATTGGGAACTACTTCCCTGTCTTCAGGTACCTGTTTTAGACACGCCTAAAGTTTGTTCATATTTCTAAGTTTTGGAAAATTGTCCTTTAACCTTTAAGAAGGTAAAATTGAAGAAAACGTACTGACTGAAAACTGCGATGGACTGGCGACCTGTCCAGGGTGCACCCTGCCTCTCGCCCCGTGACTGCTGGAGTTAGGAACCAGCCCCCTCCGCAACCCTGCATACGATGGTTGGGTTACAGATAATGGATGGATGGATTGATCGAACAATCAGTCACAAAGATTTCTTCCCAGCAAGAACCATGAAAAATCCCAGTGTGAATTTGCTTGGAGGTTCACAGCCGAAAGAGAAATGTAAAGTTTACATGTTTTACAAAAATAGTATTGGGAAGTACTTCCCTGTATTCAGATACCAGTTTTTGACACGCCCAATGGTTGGTTAAATTTCTAAGTTTTGGCAAATTGCCCTTTAACCTAACGGTGGTTAAATTGAAGAAAACGGATTGACTGAACAATCCGTCACAAAGACTTCCTCCCCTTCAAGTCCCATGTGTGATCGGAGTGTGAGATTTTGTCTGTTCTCGTAGCCGAAATAGCTCAGTTGGGAGAGCGTCAGACTGAAGATCTGAAGGTCCCTAGTTCAATCCTGGGTTTCGGCAAGAAGTCCAAGCCAATTCTTAAAGACCCACTCTGATTGTCTTTTTCAGCTATTTAAAAGTGCTCTTTAAACATAAATAGCTGACTTGATGTTCCTAGCAAACGGTCGGATGGCTGAATTAGCTCACGACAGAAAAAGATAAACTTACCGGTAAAGATACAGGCTGTCCACTTGATGGTGTCGTGACGGAAGGCGCTGCGTTCGGCTTCAAAAGTAGGTAACTAGCGAAGCCCTTTTTTCCCATGCCAGTTGGTGAAACGGTCTTCTCTGAAATGTGGACTGCAAAGCGATGTGCGGATATGAATCAGGCTGTGACCAAGAAACGTAATCTATTTTCTTAAGATATGTCCTCTGGCATCAGAAAAATGCAACAAGAACTTGTTAACAACACAAAAAACACAATTTTCATTGGAGTGGCTCTTTAACCGGTATACATAACAACAGTCACTATTAGCTCTATTGATTAGGTCCCGTATGTCATACTATGTGATCCAACCTGTCATTCATTCAATGTATAGTTTACATGTTTTACAAAAATAGTATTGGGAACTACTTCCCTGTCTTCAGGTACCTGTTTTAGACACGCCTAAAGTTTGTTCATATTTCTAAGTTTTGGAAAATTGTCCTTTAACCTTTAAGAAGGTAAAATTGAAGAAAACGTACTGACTGAAAACTGCGATGGACTGGCGACCTGTCCAGGGTGCACCCTGCCTCTCGCCCCGTGACTGCTGGAGTTAGGAACCAGCCCCCTCCGCAACCCTGCATACGATGGTTGGGTTACAGATAATGGATGGATGGATTGATCGAACAATCAGTCACAAAGATTTCTTCCCAGCAAGAACCATGAAAAATCCCAGTGTGAATTTGCTTGGAGGTTCACAGCCGAAAGAGAAATGTAAAGTTTACATGTTTTACAAAAATAGTATTGGGAAGTACTTCCCTGTATTCAGATACCAGTTTTTGACACGCCCAATGGTTGGTTAAATTTCTAAGTTTTGGCAAATTGCCCTTTAACCTAACGGTGGTTAAATTGAAGAAAACGGATTGACTGAACAATCCGTCACAAAGACTTCCTCCCCTTCAAGTCCCATGTGTGATCGGAGTGTGAGATTTTGTCTGTTCTCGTAGCCGAAATAGCTCAGTTGGGAGAGCGTCAGACTGAAGATCTGAAGGTCCCTAGTTCAATCCTGGGTTTCGGCAAGAAGTCCAAGCCAATTCTTAAAGACCCACTCTGATTGTCTTTTTCAGCTATTTAAAAGTGCTCTTTAAACATAAATAGCTGACTTGATGTTCCTAGCAAACGGTCGGATGGCTGAATTAGCTCACGACAGAAAAAGATAAACTTACCGGTAAAGATACAGGCTGTCCACTTGATGGTGTCGTGACGGAAGGCGCTGCGTTCGGCTTCAAAAGTAGGTAACTAGCGAAGCCCTTTTTTCCCATGCCAGTTGGTGAAACGGTCTTCTCTGAAATGTGGACTGCAAAGCGATGTGCGGATATGAATCAGGCTGTGACCAAGAAACGTAATCTATTTTCTTAAGATATGTCCTCTGGCATCAGAAAAATGCAACAAGAACTTGTTAACAACACAAAAAACACAATTTTCATTGGAGTGGCTCTTTAACCGGTATACATAACAACAGTCACTATTAGCTCTATTGATTAGGTCCCGTATGTCATACTATGTGATCCAACCTGTCATTCATTCAATGTATAGTTTACATGTTTTACAAAAATAGTATTGGGAACTACTTCCCTGTCTTCAGGTACCTGTTTTAGACACGCCTAAAGTTTGTTCATATTTCTAAGTTTTGGAAAATTGTCCTTTAACCTTTAAGAAGGTAAAATTGAAGAAAACGTACTGACTGAAAACTGCGATGGACTGGCGACCTGTCCAGGGTGCACCCTGCCTCTCGCCCCGTGACTGCTGGAGTTAGGAACCAGCCCCCTCCGCAACCCTGCATACGATGGTTGGGTTACAGATAATGGATGGATGGATTGATCGAACAATCAGTCACAAAGATTTCTTCCCAGCAAGAACCATGAAAAATCCCAGTGTGAATTTGCTTGGAGGTTCACAGCCGAAAGAGAAATGTAAAGTTTACATGTTTTACAAAAATAGTATTGGGAAGTACTTCCCTGTATTCAGATACCAGTTTTTGACACGCCCAATGGTTGGTTAAATTTCTAAGTTTTGGCAAATTGCCCTTTAACCTAACGGTGGTTAAATTGAAGAAAACGGATTGACTGAACAATCCGTCACAAAGACTTCCTCCCCTTCAAGTCCCATGTGTGATCGGAGTGTGAGATTTTGTCTGTTCTCGTAGCCGAAATAGCTCAGTTGGGAGAGCGTCAGACTGAAGATCTGAAGGTCCCTAGTTCAATCCTGGGTTTCGGCAAGAAGTCCAAGCCAATTCTTAAAGACCCACTCTGATTGTCTTTTTCAGCTATTTAAAAGTGCTCTTTAAACATAAATAGCTGACTTGATGTTCCTAGCAAACGGTCGGATGGCTGAATTAGCTCACGACAGAAAAAGATAAACTTACCGGTAAAGATACAGGCTGTCCACTTGATGGTGTCGTGACGGAAGGCGCTGCGTTCGGCTTCAAAAGTAGGTAACTAGCGAAGCCCTTTTTTCCCATGCCAGTTGGTGAAACGGTCTTCTCTGAAATGTGGACTGCAAAGCGATGTGCGGATATGAATCAGGCTGTGACCAAGAAACGTAATCTATTTTCTTAAGATATGTCCTCTGGCATCAGAAAAATGCAACAAGAACTTGTTAACAACACAAAAAACACAATTTTCATTGGAGTGGCTCTTTAACCGGTATACATAACAACAGTCACTATTAGCTCTATTGATTAGGTCCCGTATGTCATACTATGTGATCCAACCTGTCATTCATTCAATGTATAGTTTACATGTTTTACAAAAATAGTATTGGGAACTACTTCCCTGTCTTCAGGTACCTGTTTTAGACACGCCTAAAGTTTGTTCATATTTCTAAGTTTTGGAAAATTGTCCTTTAACCTTTAAGAAGGTAAAATTGAAGAAAACGTACTGACTGAAAACTGCGATGGACTGGCGACCTGTCCAGGGTGCACCCTGCCTCTCGCCCCGTGACTGCTGGAGTTAGGAACCAGCCCCCTCCGCAACCCTGCATACGATGGTTGGGTTACAGATAATGGATGGATGGATTGATCGAACAATCAGTCACAAAGATTTCTTCCCAGCAAGAACCATGAAAAATCCCAGTGTGAATTTGCTTGGAGGTTCACAGCCGAAAGAGAAATGTAAAGTTTACATGTTTTACAAAAATAGTATTGGGAAGTACTTCCCTGTATTCAGATACCAGTTTTTGACACGCCCAATGGTTGGTTAAATTTCTAAGTTTTGGCAAATTGCCCTTTAACCTAACGGTGGTTAAATTGAAGAAAACGGATTGACTGAACAATCCGTCACAAAGACTTCCTCCCCTTCAAGTCCCATGTGTGATCGGAGTGTGAGATTTTGTCTGTTCTCGTAGCCGAAATAGCTCAGTTGGGAGAGCGTCAGACTGAAGATCTGAAGGTCCCTAGTTCAATCCTGGGTTTCGGCAAGAAGTCCAAGCCAATTCTTAAAGACCCACTCTGATTGTCTTTTTCAGCTATTTAAAAGTGCTCTTTAAACATAAATAGCTGACTTGATGTTCCTAGCAAACGGTCGGATGGCTGAATTAGCTCACGACAGAAAAAGATAAACTTACCGGTAAAGATACAGGCTGTCCACTTGATGGTGTCGTGACGGAAGGCGCTGCGTTCGGCTTCAAAAGTAGGTAACTAGCGAAGCCCTTTTTTCCCATGCCAGTTGGTGAAACGGTCTTCTCTGAAATGTGGACTGCAAAGCGATGTGCGGATATGAATCAGGCTGTGACCAAGAAACGTAATCTATTTTCTTAAGATATGTCCTCTGGCATCAGAAAAATGCAACAAGAACTTGTTAACAACACAAAAAACACAATTTTCATTGGAGTGGCTCTTTAACCGGTATACATAACAACAGTCACTATTAGCTCTATTGATTAGGTCCCGTATGTCATACTATGTGATCCAACCTGTCATTCATTCAATGTATAGTTTACATGTTTTACAAAAATAGTATTGGGAACTACTTCCCTGTCTTCAGGTACCTGTTTTAGACACGCCTAAAGTTTGTTCATATTTCTAAGTTTTGGAAAATTGTCCTTTAACCTTTAAGAAGGTAAAATTGAAGAAAACTGACTGACTGAAAACTGCGATGGACTGGCGACCTGTCCAGGGTGCACCCTGCCTCTCGCCCCGTGACTGCTGGAGTTAGGAACCAGCCCCCTCCGCAACCCTGCATACGATGGTTGGGTTACAGATAATGGATGGATGGATTGATCGAACAATCAGTCACAAAGATTTCTTCCCAGCAAGAACCATGAAAAATCCCAGTGTGAATTTGCTTGGAGGTTCACAGCCGAAAGAGAAATGTAAAGTTTACATGTTTTACAAAAATAGTATTGGGAAGTACTTCCCTGTATTCAGATACCAGTTTTTGACACGCCCAATGGTTGGTTAAATTTCTAAGTTTTGGCAAATTGCCCTTTAACCTAACGGTGGTTAAATTGAAGAAAACGGATTGACTGAACAATCCGTCACAAAGACTTCCTCCCCTTCAAGTCCCATGTGTGATCGGAGTGTGAGATTTTGTCTGTTCTCGTAGCCGAAATAGCTCAGTTGGGAGAGCGTCAGACTGAAGATCTGAAGGTCCCTAGTTCAATCCTGGGTTTCGGCAAGAAGTCCAAGCCAATTCTTAAAGACCCACTCTGATTGTCTTTTTCAGCTATTTAAAAGTGCTCTTTAAACATAAATAGCTGACTTGATGTTCCTAGCAAACGGTCGGATGGCTGAATTAGCTCACGACAGAAAAAGATAAACTTACCGGTAAAGATACAGGCTGTCCACTTGATGGTGTCGTGACGGAAGGCGCTGCGTTCGGCTTCAAAAGTAGGTAACTAGCGAAGCCCTTTTTTCCCATGCCAGTTGGTGAAACGGTCTTCTCTGAAATGTGGACTGCAAAGCGATGTGCGGATATGAATCAGGCTGTGACCAAGAAACGTAATCTATTTTCTTAAGATATGTCCTCTGGCATCAGAAAAATGCAACAAGAACTTGTTAACAACACAAAAAACACAATTTTCATTGGAGTGGCTCTTTAACCGGTATACATAACAACAGTCACTATTAGCTCTATTGATTAGGTCCCGTATGTCATACTATGTGATCCAACCTGTCATTCATTCAATGTATAGTTTACATGTTTTACAAAAATAGTATTGGGAACTACTTCCCTGTCTTCAGGTACCTGTTTTAGACACGCCTAAAGTTTGTTCATATTTCTAAGTTTTGGAAAATTGTCCTTTAACCTTTAAGAAGGTAAAATTGAAGAAAACGTACTGACTGAAAACTGCGATGGACTGGCGACCTGTCCAGGGTGCACCCTGCCTCTCGCCCCGTGACTGCTGGAGTTAGGAACCAGCCCCCTCCGCAACCCTGCATACGATGGTTGGGTTACAGATAATGGATGGATGGATTGATCGAACAATCAGTCACAAAGATTTCTTCCCAGCAAGAACCATGAAAAATCCCAGTGTGAATTTGCTTGGAGGTTCACAGCCGAAAGAGAAATGTAAAGTTTACATGTTTTACAAAAATAGTATTGGGAAGTACTTCCCTGTATTCAGATACCAGTTTTTGACACGCCCAATGGTTGGTTAAATTTCTAAGTTTTGGCAAATTGCCCTTTAACCTAACGGTGGTTAAATTGAAGAAAACGGATTGACTGAACAATCCGTCACAAAGACTTCCTCCCCTTCAAGTCCCATGTGTGATCGGAGTGTGAGATTTTGTCTGTTCTCGTAGCCGAAATAGCTCAGTTGGGAGAGCGTCAGACTGAAGATCTGAAGGTCCCTAGTTCAATCCTGGGTTTCGGCAAGAAGTCCAAGCCAATTCTTAAAGACCCACTCTGATTGTCTTTTTCAGCTATTTAAAAGTGCTCTTTAAACATAAATAGCTGACTTGATGTTCCTAGCAAACGGTCGGATGGCTGAATTAGCTCACGACAGAAAAAGATAAACTTACCGGTAAAGATACAGGCTGTCCACTTGATGGTGTCGTGACGGAAGGCGCTGCGTTCGGCTTCAAAAGTAGGTAACTAGCGAAGCCCTTTTTTCCCATGCCAGTTGGTGAAACGGTCTTCTCTGAAATGTGGACTGCAAAGCGATGTGCGGATATGAATCAGGCTGTGACCAAGAAACGTAATCTATTTTCTTAAGATATGTCCTCTGGCATCAGAAAAATGCAACAAGAACTTGTTAACAACACAAAAAACACAATTTTCATTGGAGTGGCTCTTTAACCGGTATACATAACAACAGTCACTATTAGCTCTATTGATTAGGTCCCGTATGTCATACTATGTGATCCAACCTGTCATTCATTCAATGTATAGTTTACATGTTTTACAAAAATAGTATTGGGAACTACTTCCCTGTCTTCAGGTACCTGTTTTAGACACGCCTAAAGTTTGTTCATATTTCTAAGTTTTGGAAAATTGTCCTTTAACCTTTAAGAAGGTAAAATTGAAGAAAACTGACTGACTGAAAACTGCGATGGACTGGCGACCTGTCCAGGGTGCACCCTGCCTCTCGCCCCGTGACTGCTGGAGTTAGGAACCAGCCCCCTCCGCAACCCTGCATACGATGGTTGGGTTACAGATAATGGATGGATGGATTGATCGAACAATCAGTCACAAAGATTTCTTCCCAGCAAGAACCATGAAAAATCCCAGTGTGAATTTGCTTGGAGGTTCACAGCCGAAAGAGAAATGTAAAGTTTACATGTTTTACAAAAATAGTATTGGGAAGTACTTCCCTGTATTCAGATACCAGTTTTTGACACGCCCAATGGTTGGTTAAATTTCTAAGTTTTGGCAAATTGCCCTTTAACCTAACGGTGGTTAAATTGAAGAAAACGGATTGACTGAACAATCCGTCACAAAGACTTCCTCCCCTTCAAGTCCCATGTGTGATCGGAGTGTGAGATTTTGTCTGTTCTCGTAGCCGAAATAGCTCAGTTGGGAGAGCGTCAGACTGAAGATCTGAAGGTCCCTAGTTCAATCCTGGGTTTCGGCAAGAAGTCCAAGCCAATTCTTAAAGACCCACTCTGATTGTCTTTTTCAGCTATTTAAAAGTGCTCTTTAAACATAAATAGCTGACTTGATGTTCCTAGCAAACGGTCGGATGGCTGAATTAGCTCACGACAGAAAAAGATAAACTTACCGGTAAAGATACAGGCTGTCCACTTGATGGTGTCGTGACGGAAGGCGCTGCGTTCGGCTTCAAAAGTAGGTAACTAGCGAAGCCCTTTTTTCCCATGCCAGTTGGTGAAACGGTCTTCTCTGAAATGTGGACTGCTAAGCGATGTGCGGATATGAATCAGGCTGTGACCAAGAAACGTAATCTATTTTCTTAAGATATGTCCTCTGGCATCAGAAAAATGCAACAAGAACTTGTTAACAACACAAAAAACACAATTTTCATTGGAGTGGCTCTTTAACCGGTATACATAACAACAGTCACTATTAGCTCTATTGATTAGGTCCCGTATGTCATACTATGTGATCCAACCTGTCATTCATTCAATGTATAGTTTACATGTTTTACAAAAATAGTATTGGGAACTACTTCCCTGTCTTCAGGTACCTGTTTTAGACACGCCTAAAGTTTGTTCATATTTCTAAGTTTTGGAAAATTGTCCTTTAACCTTTAAGAAGGTAAAATTGAAGAAAACTGACTGACTGAAAACTGCGATGGACTGGCGACCTGTCCAGGGTGCACCCTGCCTCTCGCCCCGTGACTGCTGGAGTTAGGAACCAGCCCCCTCCGCAACCCTGCATACGATGGTTGGGTTACAGATAATGGATGGATGGATTGATCGAACAATCAGTCACAAAGATTTCTTCCCAGCAAGAACCATGAAAAATCCCAGTGTGAATTTGCTTGGAGGTTCACAGCCGAAAGAGAAATGTAAAGTTTACATGTTTTACAAAAATAGTATTGGGAAGTACTTCCCTGTATTCAGATACCAGTTTTTGACACGCCCAATGGTTGGTTAAATTTCTAAGTTTTGGCAAATTGCCCTTTAACCTAACGGTGGTTAAATTGAAGAAAACGGATTGACTGAACAATCCGTCACAAAGACTTCCTCCCCTTCAAGTCCCATGTGTGATCGGAGTGTGAGATTTTGTCTGTTCTCGTAGCCGAAATAGCTCAGTTGGGAGAGCGTCAGACTGAAGATCTGAAGGTCCCTAGTTCAATCCTGGGTTTCGGCAAGAAGTCCAAGCCAATTCTTAAAGACCCACTCTGATTGTCTTTTTCAGCTATTTAAAAGTGCTCTTTAAACATAAATAGCTGACTTGATGTTCCTAGCAAACGGTCGGATGGCTGAATTAGCTCACGACAGAAAAAGATAAACTTACCGGTAAAGATACAGGCTGTCCACTTGATGGTGTCGTGACGGAAGGCGCTGCGTTCGGCTTCAAAAGTAGGTAACTAGCGAAGCCCTTTTTTCCCATGCCAGTTGGTGAAACGGTCTTCTCTGAAATGTGGACTGCAAAGCGATGTGCGGATATGAATCAGGCTGTGACCAAGAAACGTAATCTATTTTCTTAAGATATGTCCTCTGGCATCAGAAAAATGCAACAAGAACTTGTTAACAACACAAAAAACACAATTTTCATTGGAGTGGCTCTTTAACCGGTATACATAACAACAGTCACTATTAGCTCTATTGATTAGGTCCCGTATGTCATACTATGTGATCCAACCTGTCATTCATTCAATGTATAGTTTACATGTTTTACAAAAATAGTATTGGGAACTACTTCCCTGTCTTCAGGTACCTGTTTTAGACACGCCTAAAGTTTGTTCATATTTCTAAGTTTTGGAAAATTGTCCTTTAACCTTTAAGAAGGTAAAATTGAAGAAAACTGACTGACTGAAAACTGCGATGGACTGGCGACCTGTCCAGGGTGCACCCTGCCTCTCGCCCCGTGACTGCTGGAGTTAGGAACCAGCCCCCTCCGCAACCCTGCATACGATGGTTGGGTTACAGATAATGGATGGATGGATTGATCGAACAATCAGTCACAAAGATTTCTTCCCAGCAAGAACCATGAAAAATCCCAGTGTGAATTTGCTTGGAGGTTCACAGCCGAAAGAGAAATGTAAAGTTTACATGTTTTACAAAAATAGTATTGGGAAGTACTTCCCTGTATTCAGATACCAGTTTTTGACACGCCCAATGGTTGGTTAAATTTCTAAGTTTTGGCAAATTGCCCTTTAACCTAACGGTGGTTAAATTGAAGAAAACGGATTGACTGAACAATCCGTCACAAAGACTTCCTCCCCTTCAAGTCCCATGTGTGATCGGAGTGTGAGATTTTGTCTGTTCTCGTAGCCGAAATAGCTCAGTTGGGAGAGCGTCAGACTGAAGATCTGAAGGTCCCTAGTTCAATCCTGGGTTTCGGCAAGAAGTCCAAGCCAATTCTTAAAGACCCACTCTGATTGTCTTTTTCAGCTATTTAAAAGTGCTCTTTAAACATAAATAGCTGACTTGATGTTCCTAGCAAACGGTCGGATGGCTGAATTAGCTCACGACAGAAAAAGATAAACTTACCGGTAAAGATACAGGCTGTCCACTTGATGGTGTCGTGACGGAAGGCGCTGCGTTCGGCTTCAAAAGTAGGTAACTAGCGAAGCCCTTTTTTCCCATGCCAGTTGGTGAAACGGTCTTCTCTGAAATGTGGACTGCAAAGCGATGTGCGGATATGAATCAGGCTGTGACCAAGAAACGTAATCTATTTTCTTAAGATATGTCCTCTGGCATCAGAAAAATGCAACAAGAACTTGTTAACAACACAAAAAACACAATTTTCATTGGAGTGGCTCTTTAACCGGTATACATAACAACAGTCACTATTAGCTCTATTGATTAGGTCCCGTATGTCATACTATGTGATCCAACCTGTCATTCATTCAATGTATAGTTTACATGTTTTACAAAAATAGTATTGGGAACTACTTCCCTGTCTTCAGGTACCTGTTTTAGACACGCCTAAAGTTTGTTCATATTTCTAAGTTTTGGAAAATTGTCCTTTAACCTTTAAGAAGGTAAAATTGAAGAAAACTGACTGACTGAAAACTGCGATGGACTGGCGACCTGTCCAGGGTGCACCCTGCCTCTCGCCCCGTGACTGCTGGAGTTAGGAACCAGCCCCCTCCGCAACCCTGCATACGATGGTTGGGTTACAGATAATGGATGGATGGATTGATCGAACAATCAGTCACAAAGATTTCTTCCCAGCAAGAACCATGAAAAATCCCAGTGTGAATTTGCTTGGAGGTTCACAGCCGAAAGAGAAATGTAAAGTTTACATGTTTTACAAAAATAGTATTGGGAAGTACTTCCCTGTATTCAGATACCAGTTTTTGACACGCCCAATGGTTGGTTAAATTTCTAAGTTTTGGCAAATTGCCCTTTAACCTAACGGTGGTTAAATTGAAGAAAACGGATTGACTGAACAATCCGTCACAAAGACTTCCTCCCCTTCAAGTCCCATGTGTGATCGGAGTGTGAGATTTTGTCTGTTCTCGTAGCCGAAATAGCTCAGTTGGGAGAGCGTCAGACTGAAGATCTGAAGGTCCCTAGTTCAATCCTGGGTTTCGGCAAGAAGTCCAAGCCAATTCTTAAAGACCCACTCTGATTGTCTTTTTCAGCTATTTAAAAGTGCTCTTTAAACATAAATAGCTGACTTGATGTTCCTAGCAAACGGTCGGATGGCTGAATTAGCTCACGACAGAAAAAGATAAACTTACCGGTAAAGATACAGGCTGTCCACTTGATGGTGTCGTGACGGAAGGCGCTGCGTTCGGCTTCAAAAGTAGGTAACTAGCGAAGCCCTTTTTTCCCATGCCAGTTGGTGAAACGGTCTTCTCTGAAATGTGGACTGCAAAGCGATGTGCGGATATGAATCAGGCTGTGACCAAGAAACGTAATCTATTTTCTTAAGATATGTCCTCTGGCATCAGAAAAATGCAACAAGAACTTGTTAACAACACAAAAAACACAATTTTCATTGGAGTGGCTCTTTAACCGGTATACATAACAACAGTCACTATTAGCTCTATTGATTAGGTCCCGTATGTCATACTATGTGATCCAACCTGTCATTCATTCAATGTATAGTTTACATGTTTTACAAAAATAGTATTGGGAACTACTTCCCTGTCTTCAGGTACCTGTTTTAGACACGCCTAAAGTTTGTTCATATTTCTAAGTTTTGGAAAATTGTCCTTTAACCTTTAAGAAGGTAAAATTGAAGAAAACTGACTGACTGAAAACTGCGATGGACTGGCGACCTGTCCAGGGTGCACCCTGCCTCTCGCCCCGTGACTGCTGGAGTTAGGAACCAGCCCCCTCCGCAACCCTGCATACGATGGTTGGGTTACAGATAATGGATGGATGGATTGATCGAACAATCAGTCACAAAGATTTCTTCCCAGCAAGAACCATGAAAAATCCCAGTGTGAATTTGCTTGGAGGTTCACAGCCGAAAGAGAAATGTAAAGTTTACATGTTTTACAAAAATAGTATTGGGAAGTACTTCCCTGTATTCAGATACCAGTTTTTGACACGCCCAATGGTTGGTTAAATTTCTAAGTTTTGGCAAATTGCCCTTTAACCTAACGGTGGTTAAATTGAAGAAAACGGATTGACTGAACAATCCGTCACAAAGACTTCCTCCCCTTCAAGTCCCATGTGTGATCGGAGTGTGAGATTTTGTCTGTTCTCGTAGCCGAAATAGCTCAGTTGGGAGAGCGTCAGACTGAAGATCTGAAGGTCCCTAGTTCAATCCTGGGTTTCGGCAAGAAGTCCAAGCCAATTCTTAAAGACCCACTCTGATTGTCTTTTTCAGCTATTTAAAAGTGCTCTTTAAACATAAATAGCTGACTTGATGTTCCTAGCAAACAATCGGATGGCTGAATTAGCTCACGACAGAAAAAGATAAACTTACCGGTAAAGATACAGGCTGTCCACTTGATGGTGTCGTGACGGAAGGCGCTGCGTTCGGCTTCAAAAGTAGGTAACTAGCGAAGCCCTTTTTTCCCATGCCAGTTGGTGAAACGGTCTTCTCTGAAATGTGGACTGCAAAGCGATGTGCGGATATGAATCAGGCTGTGACCAAGAAACGTAATCTATTTTCTTAAGATATGTCCTCTGGCATCAGAAAAATGCAACAAGAACTTGTTAACAACACAAAAAACACAATTTTCATTGGAGTGGCTCTTTAACCGGTATACATAACAACAGTCACTATTAGCTCTATTGATTAGGTCCCGTATGTCATACTATGTGATCCAACCTGTCATTCATTCAATGTATAGTTTACATGTTTTACAAAAATAGTATTGGGAACTACTTCCCTGTCTTCAGGTACCTGTTTTAGACACGCCTAAAGTTTGTTCATATTTCTAAGTTTTGGAAAATTGTCCTTTAACCTTTAAGAAGGTAAAATTGAAGAAAACTGACTGACTGAAAACTGCGATGGACTGGCGACCTGTCCAGGGTGCACCCTGCCTCTCGCCCCGTGACTGCTGGAGTTAGGAACCAGCCCCCTCCGCAACCCTGCATACGATGGTTGGGTTACAGATAATGGATGGATTGATCGAACAATCAGTCACAAAGATTTCTTCCCAGCAAGAACCATGAAAAATCCCAGTGTGAATTTGCTTGGAGGTTCACAGCCGAAAGAGAAATGTAAAGTTTACATGTTTTACAAAAATAGTATTGGGAAGTACTTCCCTGTATTCAGATACCAGTTTTTGACACGCCCAATGGTTGGTTAAATTTCTAAGTTTTGGGAAATTGCCCTTTAACCTAACGGTGGTTAAATTGAAGAAAACGGATTGACTGAACAATCCGACACAAAGACTTCCTCCACTTCAAGTCCCATGTGTGATCGGAGTGTGAGATTTTTTCTGTTCTCGTAGCTGAAATAGCTCAGTTGGGAGAGCGTCAGACTGAAGATCTGAAGGTCCTTAGTTCAATCCTGGGTTTCGGCAAGCAGTCCGAGCCAATTCTTAAAGACCCACTCTGATTGTCTTTTTCAGCTATTTAAAAGTGCTCTTTAAACATAAATAGCTGACTTGATGTTCCTAGCAAACAATCGGATGGCTGAATTAGCTCACGACAGAAAAAGATAAACTTACCGGTAAAGATACAGGCTGTCCACTTGATGGTGTCGTGACGGAAGGCGCTGCGTTCGGCTTCAAAAGTAGGTAACTAGCGAAGCCCTTTTTTCCCATGCCAGTTGGTGAAACGGTCTTCTCTGAAATGTGGACTGCAAAGCGATGTGCGGATATGAATCAGGCTGTGACCAAGAAACGTAATCTATTTTCTTAAGATATGTCCTCTGGCATCAGAAAAATGCAACAAGAACTTGTTAACAACACAAAAAACACAATTTTCATTGGAGTGGCTCTTTAACCGGTATACATAACAACAGTCACTATTAGCTCTATTGATTAGGTCCCGTATGTCATACTATGTGATCCAACCTGTCATTCATTCAATGTATAGTTTACATGTTTTACAAAAATAGTATTGGGAACTACTTCCTGTCTTCAGGTACCTGTTTTAGACACGCCTAAAGTTTGTTCATATTTCTAAGTTTTGGAAAATTGTCCTTTAACCTTTAAGAAGGTAAAATTGAAGAAAACTGACTGACTGAAAACTGCGATGGACTGGCGACCTGTCCAGGGTGCACCCTGCCTCTCGCCCCGTGACTGCTGGAGTTAGGAACCAGCCCCCTCCGCAACCCTGCATACGATGGTTGGGTTACAGATAATGGATGGATTGATCGAACAATCAGTCACAAAGATTTCTTCCCAGCAAGAACCATGAAAAATCCCAGTGTGAATTTGCTTGGAGGTTCACAGCCGAAAGAGAAATGTAAAGTTTACATGTTTTACAAAAATAGTATTGGGAAGTACTTCCCTGTATTCAGATACCAGTTTTTGACACGCCCAATGGTTGGTTAAATTTCTAAGTTTTGGAAATTGCCCTTTAACCTAACGGTGGTTAAATTGAAGAAAACGGATTGACTGAACAATCCGTCACAAAGACTTCCTCCACTTCAAGTCCCATGTGTGATCGGAGTGTGAGATTTTTCTGTTCTCGTAGCCGAAATAGCTCAGTTGGGAGAGCGTCAGACTGAAGATCTGAAGGTCCCTAGTTCAATCCTGGGTTTCGGCAAGCAGTCCGAGCCAATTTTTAAAGACCCACTCTGATTGTCTTTTTCAGCTATTTAAAAGTGCTCTTTAAACATAAATAGCTGACTTGATGTTCCTAGCAAACAATCGGATGGCTGAATTAGCTCACGACAGAAAAAGATAAACTTACCGGTAAAGATACAGGCTGTCCACTTGATGGTGTCGTGACGGAAGGCGCTGCGTTCGGCTTCAAAAGTAGGTAACTAGCGAAGCCCTTTTTTCCCATGCCAGTTGGTGAAACGGTCTTCTCTGAAATGTGGACTGCAAAGCGATGTGCGGATATGAATCAGGCTGTGACCAAGAAACGTAATCTATTTTCTTAAGATATGTCCTCTGGCATCAGAAAAATGCAACAAGAACTTGTTAACAACACAAAAAACACAATTTTCATTGGAGTGGCTCTTTAACCGGTATACATAACAACAGTCACTATTAGCTCTATTGATTAGGTCCCGTATGTCATACTATGTGATCCAACCTGTCATTCATTCAATGTATAGTTTACATGTTTTACAAAAATAGTATTGGGAACTACTTTCCTGTCTTCAGGTACCTGTTTTAGACACGCCTAAAGTTTGTTCATATTTCTAAGTTTTGGAAAATTGTCCTTTAACCTTTAAGAAGGTAAAATTGAAGAAAACTGACTGACTGAAAACTGCGATGGACTGGCGACCTGTCCAGGGTGCACCCTGCCTCTCGCCCCGTGACTGCTGGAGTTAGGAACCAGCCCCCTCCGCAACCCTGCATACGATGGTTGGGTTACAGATAATGGATGGATTGATTGAACAATCAATCACAAAGATTTCTTCCCAGCAAGAACCATGAAAAATCCCAGTGTGAATTTGCTTGGAGGTTCACAGCCGAAAGAGAAATGTAAAGTTTACATGTTTTACAAAAATAGTATTGGGAAGTACTTCCCTGTATTCAGATACCAGTTTTTGACACGCCCAATGGTTGGTTAAATTTCTAAGTTTTGGGAAATTGCCCTTTAACCTAACGGTGGTTAAATTGAAGAAAACGGATTGACTGAACAATCCGTCACAAAGACTTCCTCCACTTCAAGTCCCATGTGTGATCGGAGTGTGAGATTTTGTCTGTTCTCGTAGCCGAAATAGCTCAGTTGGGAGAGCGTCAGACTGAAGATCTGAAGGTCCCTAGTTCAATCCTGGGTTTCGGCAAGCAGTCCGAGCCAATTTTTAAAGACCCACTCTGATTGTCTTTTTCAGCTATTTAAAAGTGCTCTTTAAACATAAATAGCTGACTTGATGTTCCTAGCAAACAATCGGATGGCTGAATTAGCTCACGACAGAAAAAGATAAACTTACCGGTAAAGATACAGGCTGTCCACTTGATGGTGTCGTGACGGAAGGCGCTGCGTTCGGCTTCAAAAGTAGGTAACTAGCGAAGCCCTTTTTTCCCATGCCAGTTGGTGAAACGGTCTTCTCTGAAATGTGGACTGCAAAGCGATGTGCGGATATGAATCAGGCTGTGACCAAGAAACGTAATCTATTTTCTTAAGATATGTCCTCTGGCATCAGAAAAATGCAACAAGAACTTGTTAACAACACAAAAAACACAATTTTCATTGGAGTGGCTCTTTAACCGGTATACATAACAACAGTCACTATTAGCTCTATTGATTAGGTCCCGTATGTCATACTATGTGATCCAACCTGTCATTCATTCAATGTATAGTTTACATGTTTTACAAAAATAGTATTGGGAACTACTTCCCTGTCTTCAGGTACCTGTTTTAGACACGCCTAAAGTTTGTTCATATTTCTAAGTTTTGGAAAATTGTCCTTTAACCTTTAAGAAGGTAAAATTGAAGAAAACTGACTGACTGAAAACTGCGATGGACTGGCGACCTGTCCAGGGTGCACCCTGCCTCTCGCCCCGTGACTGCTGGAGTTAGGAACCAGCCCCCTCCGCAACCCTGCATACGATGGTTGGGTTACAGATAATGGATGGATTGATTGAACAATCAGTCACAAAGATTTCTTCCCAGCAAGAACCATGAAAAATCCCAGTGTGAATTTGCTTGGAGGTTCACAGCCGAAAGAGAAATGTAAAGTTTACATGTTTTACAAAAATAGTATTGGGAAGTACTTCCCTGTATTCAGATACCAGTTTTTGACACGCCCAATGGTTGGTTAAATTTCTAAGTTTTGGGAAATTGCCCTTTAACCTAACGGTGGTTAAATTGAAGAAAACGGATTGACTGAACAATCCGTCACAAAGACTTCCTCCACTTCAAGTCCCATGTGTGATCGGAGTGTGAGATTTTGTCTGTTCTCGTAGCCGAAATAGCTCAGTTGGGAGAGCGTCAGACTGAAGATCTGAAGGTCCCTAGTTCAATCCTGGGTTTCGGCAAGCAGTCCGAGCCAATTTTTAAAGACCCACTCTGATTGTCTTTTTCAGCTATTTAAAAGTGCTCTTTAAACATAAATAGCTGACTTGATGTTCCTAGCAAACAATCGGATGGCTGAATTAGCTCACGACAGAAAAAGATAAACTTACCGGTAAAGATACAGGCTGTCCACTTGATGGTGTCGTGACGGAAGGCGCTGCGTTCGGCTTCAAAAGTAGGTAACTAGCGAAGCCCTTTTTTCCCATGCCAGTTGGTGAAACGGTCTTCTCTGAAATGTGGACTGCAAAGCGATGTGCGGATATGAATCAGGCTGTGACCAAGAAACGTAATCTATTTTCTTAAGATATGTCCTCTGGCATCAGAAAAATGCAACAAGAACTTGTTAACAACACAAAAAACACAATTTTCATTGGAGTGGCTCTTTAACCGGTATACATAACAGCAGTCACTATTAGCTCTATTGATTAGGTCCCGTATGTCATACTATGTGATCCAACCTGTCATTCATTCAATGTATAGTTTACATGTTTTACAAAAATAGTATTGGGAACTACTTCCCTGTCTTCAGGTACCTGTTTTAGAAACGCCTAAAGTTTGTTCATATTTCTAAGTTTTGGAAAATTGTCCTTTAACCTTTAAGAAGGTAAAATTGAAGAAAACTGACTGACTGAAAACTGCGATGGACTGGCGACCTGTCCAGGGTGCACCCTGCCTCTCGCCCCGTGACTGCTGGAGTTAGGAACCAGCCCCCTCCGCAACCCTGCATACGATGGTTGGGTTACAGATAATGGATGGATTGATTGAACAATCAATCACAAAGATTCCTTCCCAGCAAGAACCATGAAAAATCCCAGTGTGAATTTGCTTGGAGGTTCACAGCCGAAAGAGAAATGTAAAGTTTACATGTTTTACAAAAATAGTATTGGGAAGTACTTCCCTGTATTCAGATACCAGTTTTTGACACGCCCAATGGTTGGTTAAATTTCTAAGTTTTGGGAAATTGCCCTTTAACCTAACGGTGGTTAAATTGAAGAAAACGGATTGACTGAACAATCCGTCACAAAGACTTCCTCCACTTCAAGTCCCATGTGTGATCGGAGTGTGAGATTTTGTCTGTTCTCGTAGCCGAAATAGCTCAGTTGGGAGAGCGTCAGACTGAAGATCTGAAGGTCCCTAGTTCAATCCTGGGTTTCGGCAAGCAGTCCGAGCCAATTTTTAAAGACCCACTCTGATTGTCTTTTTCAGCTATTTAAAAGTGCTCTTTAAACATAAATAGCTGACTTGATGTTCCTAGCAAACAATCGGATGGCTGAATTAGCTCACGACAGAAAAAGATAAACTTACCGGTAAAGATACAGGCTGTCCACTTGATGGTGTCGTGACGGAAGGCGCTGCGTTCGGCTTCAAAAGTAGGTAACTAGCGAAGCCCTTTTTTCCCATGCCAGTTGGTGAAACGGTCTTCTCTGAAATGTGGACTGCAAAGCGATGTGCGGATATGAATCAGGCTGTGACCAAGAAACGTAATCTATTTTCTTAAGATATGTCCTCTGGCATCAGAAAAATGCAACAAGAACTTGTTAACAACACAAAAAACACAATTTTCATTGGAGTGGCTCTTTAACCGGTATACATAACAACAGTCACTATTAGCTCTATTGATTAGGTCCCGTATGTCATACTATGTGATCCAACCTGTCATTCATTCAATGTATAGTTTACATGTTTTACAAAAATAGTATTGGGAACTACTTCCCTGTCTTCAGGTACCTGTTTTAGACACGCCTAAAGTTTGTTCATATTTCTAAGTTTTGGAAAATTGTCCTTTAACCTTTAAGAAGGTAAAATTGAAGAAAACTGACTGACTGAAAACTGCGATGGACTGGCGACCTGTCCAGGGTGCACCCTGCCTCTCGCCCCGTGACTGCTGGAGTTAGGAACCAGCCCCCTCCGCAACCCTGCATACGATGGTTGGGTTACAGATAATGGATGGATTGATGAACAATCATCACAAAGATTTCTTCCCAGCAAGAACCATGAAAAATCCCAGTGTGAATTTGCTTGGAGGTTCACAGCCGAAAGAGAAATGTAAAGTTTACATGTTTTACAAAAATAGTATTGGGAAGTACTTCCCTGTATTCAGATACCAGTTTTTGACACGCCCAATGGTTGGTTAAATTTCTAAGTTTTGGGAAATTGCCCTTTAACCTAACGGTGGTTAAATTGAAGAAAACGGATTGACTGAACAATCCGTCACAAAGACTTCCTCCACTTCAAGTCCCATGTGTGATCGGAGTGTGAGATTTTTTCTGTTCTCGTAGCCGAAATAGCTCAGTTGGGAGAGCGTCAGACTGAAGATCTGAAGGTCCCTAGTTCAATCCTGGGTTTCGGCAAGCAGTCCGAGCCAATTTTTAAAGACCCACTCTGATTGTCTTTTTCAGCTATTTAAAAGTGCTCTTTAAACATAAATAGCTGACTTGATGTTCCTAGCAAACAATCGGATGGCTGAATTAGCTCACGACAGAAAAAGATAAACTTACCGGTAAAGATACAGGCTGTCCACTTGATGGTGTCGTGACGGAAGGCGCTGCGTTCGGCTTCAAAAGTAGGTAACTAGCGAAGCCCTTTTTTCCCATGCCAGTTGGTGAAACGGTCTTCTCTGAAATGTGGACTGCAAAGCGATGTGCGGATATGAATCAGGCTGTGACCAAGAAACGTAATCTATTTTCTTAAGATATGTCCTCTGGCATCAGAAAAATGCAACAAGAACTTGTTAACAACACAAAAAACACAATTTTCATTGGAGTGGCTCTTTAACCGGTATACATAACAACAGTCACTATTAGCTCTATTGATTAGGTCCCGTATGTCATACTATGTGATCCAACCTGTCATTCATTCAATGTATAGTTTACATGTTTTACAAAAATAGTATTGGGAACTACTTCCTGTCTTCAGGTACCTGTTTTAGAACGCCTAAAGTTTGTTCATATTTCTAAGTTTTGGAAAATTGTCCTTTAACCTTTAAGAAGGTAAAATTGAAGAAAACTGACTGACTGAAAACTGCGATGGACTGGCGACCTGTCCAGGGTGCACCCTGCCTCTCGCCCCGTGACTGCTGGAGTTAGGAACCAGCCCCCTCCGCAACCCTGCATACGATGGTTGGGTTACAGATAATGGATGGATTGATGAACAATCATCACAAAGATTTCTTCCCAGCAAGAACCATGAAAAATCCCAGTGTGAATTTGCTTGGAGGTTCACAGCCGAAAGAGAAATGTAAAGTTTACATGTTTTACAAAAATAGTATTGGGAAGTACTTCCCTGTATTCAGATACCAGTTTTTGACACGCCCAATGGTTGGTTAAATTTCTAAGTTTTGGGAAATTGCCCTTTAACCTAACGGTGGTTAAATTGAAGAAAACGGATTGACTGAACAATCCGTCACAAAGACTTCCTCCACTTCAAGTCCCATGTGTGATCGGAGTGTGAGATTTTTTCTGTTCTCGTAGCCGAAATAGCTCAGTTGGGAGAGCGTCAGACTGAAGATCTGAAGGTCCCTAGTTCAATCCTGGGTTTCGGCAAGCAGTCCGAGCCAATTTTTAAAGACCCACTCTGATTGTCTTTTTCAGCTATTTAAAAGTGCTCTTTAAACATAAATAGCTGACTTGATGTTCCTAGCAAACAATCGGATGGCTGAATTAGCTCACGACAGAAAAAGATAAACTTACCGGTAAAGATACAGGCTGTCCACTTGATGGTGTCGTGACGGAAGGCGCTGCGTTCGGCTTCAAAAGTAGGTAACTAGCGAAGCCCTTTTTTCCCACGCCAGTTGGTGAAACGGTCTTCTCTGAAATGTGGACTGCAAAGCGATGTGCGGATATGAATCAGGCTGTGACCAAGAAACGTAATCTATTTTCTTAAGATATGTCCTCTGGCATCAGAAAAATGCAACAAGAACTTGTTAACAACACAAAAAACACAATTTTCATTGGAGTGGCTCTTTAACCGGTATACATAACAACAGTCACTATTAGCTCTATTGATTAGGTCCCGTATGTCATACTATGTGATCCAACCTGTCATTCATTCAATGTATAGTTTACATGTTTTACAAAAATAGTATTGGGAACTACTTCACTGTCTTCAGGTACCTGTTTTAGAAACGCCTAAAGTTTGTTCATATTTCTAAGTTTTGGAAAATTGTCCTTTAACCTTTAAGAAGGTAAAATTGAAGAAAACTGACTGACTGAAAACTGCGATGGACTGGCGACCTGTCCAGGGTGCACCCTGCCTCTCGCCCCGTGACTGCTGGAGTTAGGAACCAGCCCCCTCCGCAACCCTGCATACGATGGTTGGGTTACAGATAATGGATGGATTGATTGAACAATCAATCACAAAGATTCCTTCCCAGCAAGAACCATGAAAAATCCCAGTGTGAATTTGCTTGGAGGTTCACAGCCGAAAGAGAAATGTAAAGTTTACATGTTTTACAAAAATAGTATTGGGAAGTACTTCCCTGTATTCAGATACCAGTTTTTGACACGCCCAATGGTTGGTTAAATTTCTAAGTTTTGGGAAATTGCCCTTTAACCTAACGGTGGTTAAATTGAAGAAAACGGATTGACTGAACAATCCGTCACAAAGACTTCCTCCACTTCAAGTCCCATGTGTGATCGGAGTGTGAGATTTTGTCTGTTCTCGTAGCCGAAATAGCTCAGTTGGGAGAGCGTCAGACTGAAGATCTGAAGGTCCCTAGTTCAATCCTGGGTTTCGGCAAGCAGTCCGAGCCAATTTTTAAAGACCCACTCTGATTGTCTTTTTCAGCTATTTAAAAGTGCTCTTTAAACATAAATAGCTGACTTGATGTTCCTAGCAAACAATCGGATGGCTGAATTAGCTCACGACAGAAAAAGATAAACTTACCGGTAAAGATACAGGCTGTCCACTTGATGGTGTCGTGACGGAAGGCGCTGCGTTCGGCTTCAAAAGTAGGTAACTAGCGAAGCCCTTTTTTCCCACGCCAGTTGGTGAAACGGTCTTCTCTGAAATGTGGACTGCAAAGCGATGTGCGGATATGAATCAGGCTGTGACCAAGAAACGTAATCTATTTTCTTAAGATATGTCCTCTGGCATCAGAAAAATGCAACAAGAACTTGTTAACAACACAAAAAACACAATTTTCATTGGAGTGGCTCTTTAACCGGTATACATAACAACAGTCACTATTAGCTCTATTGATTAGGTCCCGTATGTCATACTATGTGATCCAACCTGTCATTCATTCAATGTATAGTTTACATGTTTTACAAAAATAGTATTGGGAACTACTTCACTGTCTTCAGGTACCTGTTTTAGAACGCCTAAAGTTTGTTCATATTTCTAAGTTTTGGAAAATTGTCCTTTAACCTTTAAGAAGGTAAAATTGAAGAAAACTGACTGACTGAAAACTGCGATGGACTGGCGACCTGTCCAGGGTGCACCCTGCCTCTCGCCCCGTGACTGCTGGAGTTAGGAACCAGCCCCCTCCGCAACCCTGCATACGATGGTTGGGTTACAGATAATGGATGGATTGATTGAACAATCATCACAAAGATTCTTCCCAGCAAGAACCATGAAAAATCCCAGTGTGAATTTGCTTGGAGGTTCACAGCCGAAAGAGAAATGTAAAGTTTACATGTTTTACAAAAATAGTATTGGGAAGTACTTCCCTGTATTCAGATACCAGTTTTTGACACGCCCAATGGTTGGTTAAATTTCTAAGTTTTGGGAAATTGCCCTTTAACCTAACGGTGGTTAAATTGAAGAAAACGGATTGACTGAACAATCCGTCACAAAGACTTCCTCCACTTCAAGTCCCATGTGTGATCGGAGTGTGAGATTTTTTCTGTTCTCGTAGCCGAAATAGCTCAGTTGGGAGAGCGTCAGACTGAAGATCTGAAGGTCCCTAGTTCAATCCTGGGTTTCGGCAAGCAGTCCGAGCCAATTTTTAAAGACCCACTCTGATTGTCTTTTTCAGCTATTTAAAAGTGCTCTTTAAACATAAATAGCTGACTTGATGTTCCTAGCAAACAATCGGATGGCTGAATTAGCTCACGACAGAAAAAGATAAACTTACCGGTAAAGATACAGGCTGTCCACTTGATGGTGTCGTGACGGAAGGCGCTGCGTTCGGCTTCAAAAGTAGGTAACTAGCGAAGCCCTTTTTTCCCACGCCAGTTGGTGAAACGGTCTTCTCTGAAATGTGGACTGCAAAGCGATGTGCGGATATGAATCAGGCTGTGACCAAGAAACGTAATCTATTTTCTTAAGATATGTCCTCTGGCATCAGAAAAATGCAACAAGAACTTGTTAACAACACAAAAAACACAATTTTCATTGGAGTGGCTCTTTAACCGGTATACATAACAACAGTCACTATTAGCTCTATTGATTAGGTCCCGTATGTCATACTATGTGATCCAACCTGTCATTCATTCAATGTATAGTTTACATGTTTTACAAAAATAGTATTGGGAACTACTTCACTGTCTTCAGGTACCTGTTTTAGAAACGCCTAAAGTTTGTTCATATTTCTAAGTTTTGGAAAATTGTCCTTTAACCTTTAAGAAGGTAAAATTGAAGAAAACTGACTGACTGAAAACTGCGATGGACTGGCGACCTGTCCAGGGTGCACCCTGCCTCTCGCCCCGTGACTGCTGGAGTTAGGAACCAGCCCCCTCCGCAACCCTGCATACGATGGTTGGGTTACAGATAATGGATGGATTGATTGAACAATCAATCACAAAGATTCCTTCCCAGCAAGAACCATGAAAAATCCCAGTGTGAATTTGCTTGGAGGTTCACAGCCGAAAGAGAAATGTAAAGTTTACATGTTTTACAAAAATAGTATTGGGAAGTACTTCCCTGTATTCAGATACCAGTTTTTGACACGCCCAATGGTTGGTTAAATTTCTAAGTTTTGGGAAATTGCCCTTTAACCTAACGGTGGTTAAATTGAAGAAAACGGATTGACTGAACAATCCGTCACAAAGACTTCCTCCACTTCAAGTCCCATGTGTGATCGGAGTGTGAGATTTTTTCTGTTCTCGTAGCCGAAATAGCTCAGTTGGGAGAGCGTCAGACTGAAGATCTGAAGGTCCCTAGTTCAATCCTGGGTTTCGGCAAGCAGTCCGAGCCAATTTTTAAAGACCCACTCTGATTGTCTTTTTCAGCTATTTAAAAGTGCTCTTTAAACATAAATAGCTGACTTGATGTTCCTAGCAAACAATCGGATGGCTGAATTAGCTCACGACAGAAAAAGATAAACTTACCGGTAAAGATACAGGCTGTCCACTTGATGGTGTCGTGACGGAAGGCGCTGCGTTCGGCTTCAAAAGTAGGTAACTAGCGAAGCCCTTTTTTCCCACGCCAGTTGGTGAAACGGTCTTCTCTGAAATGTGGACTGCAAAGCGATGTGCGGATATGAATCAGGCTGTGACCAAGAAACGTAATCTATTTTCTTAAGATATGTCCTCTGGCATCAGAAAAATGCAACAAGAACTTGTTAACAACACAAAAAACACAATTTTCATTGGAGTGGCTCTTTAACCGGTATACATAACAACAGTCACTATTAGCTCTATTGATTAGGTCCCGTATGTCATACTATGTGATCCAACCTGTCATTCATTCAATGTATAGTTTACATGTTTTACAAAAATAGTATTGGGAACTACTTCACTGTCTTCAGGTACCTGTTTTAGAAACGCCTAAAGTTTGTTCATATTTCTAAGTTTTGGAAAATTGTCCTTTAACCTTTAAGAAGGTAAAATTGAAGAAAACTGACTGACTGAAAACTGCGATGGACTGGCGACCTGTCCAGGGTGCACCCTGCCTCTCGCCCCGTGACTGCTGGAGTTAGGAACCAGCCCCCTCCGCAACCCTGCATACGATGGTTGGGTTACAGATAATGGATGGATTGATTGAACAATCAATCACAAAGATTCCTTCCCAGCAAGAACCATGAAAAATCCCAGTGTGAATTTGCTTGGAGGTTCACAGCCGAAAGAGAAATGTAAAGTTTACATGTTTTACAAAAATAGTATTGGGAAGTACTTCCCTGTATTCAGATACCAGTTTTTGACACGCCCAATGGTTGGTTAAATTTCTAAGTTTTGGGAAATTGCCCTTTAACCTAACGGTGGTTAAATTGAAGAAAACGGATTGACTGAACAATCCGTCACAAAGACTTCCTCCACTTCAAGTCCCATGTGTGATCGGAGTGTGAGATTTTGTCTGTTCTCGTAGCCGAAATAGCTCAGTTGGGAGAGCGTCAGACTGAAGATCTGAAGGTCCCTAGTTCAATCCTGGGTTTCGGCAAGCAGTCCGAGCCAAATTTTAAAGACCCACTCTGATTGTCTTTTTCAGCTATTTAAAAGTGCTCTTTAAACATAAATAGCTGACTTGATGTTCCTAGCAAACAATCGGATGGCTGAATTAGCTCACGACAGAAAAAGATAAACTTACCGGTAAAGATACAGGCTGTCCACTTGATGGTGTCGTGACGGAAGGCGCTGCGTTCGGCTTCAAAAGTAGGTAACTAGCGAAGCCCTTTTTTCCCATGCCAGTTGGTGAAACGGTCTTCTCTGAAATGTGGACTGCAAAGCGATGTGCGGATATGAATCAGGCTGTGACCAAGAAACGTAATCTATATTCTTAAGATATGTCCTCTGGCATCAGAAAAATGCAACAAGAACTTGTTAACAACACAAAAAACACAATTTTCATTGGAGTGGCTCTTTGACCGGTATACATGACAGCAGTCACTATTAGCTCTATTGATTAGGTCCCGTATGTCATACTATGTGATCCAACCTGTCATTCATTCAATGTATAGTTTACATGTTTTACAAAAATAGTATTGGGAACTACTTCACTGTCTTCAGGTACCTGTTTTAGAAACGCCTAAAGTTTGTTCATATTTCTAAGTTTTGGAAAATTGTCCTTTAACCTTTAAGAAGGTAAAATTGAAGAAAACTGACTGACTGAAAACTGCGATGGACTGGCGACCTGTCCAGGGTGCACCCTGCCTCTCGCCCCGTGACTGCTGGAGTTAGGAACCAGCCCCCTCCGCAACCCTGCATACGATGGTTGGGTTACAGATAATGGATGGATTGATTGAACAATCAATCACAAAGATTCCTTCCCAGCAAGAACCATGAAAAATCCCAGTGTGAATTTGCTTGGAGGTTCACAGCCGAAAGAGAAATGTAAAGTTTACATGTTTTACAAAAATAGTATTGGGAAGTACTTCCCTGTATTCAGATACCAGTTTTTGACACGCCCAATGGTTGGTTAAATTTCTAAGTTTTGGGAAATTGCCCTTTAACCTAACGGTGGTTAAATTGAAGAAAACGGATTGACTGAACAATCCGTCACAAAGACTTCCTCCACTTCAAGTCCCATGTGTGATCGGAGTGTGAGATTTTGTCTGTTCTCGTAGCCGAAATAGCTCAGTTGGGAGAGCGTCAGACTGAAGATCTGAAGGTCCCTAGTTCAATCCTGGGTTTCGGCAAGCAGTCCGAGCCAATTTTTAAAGACCCACTCTGATTGTCTTTTTCAGCTATTTAAAAGTGCTCTTTAAACATAAATAGCTGACTTGATGTTCCTAGCAAACAATCGGATGGCTGAATTAGCTCACGACAGAAAAAGATAAACTTACCGGTAAAGATACAGGCTGTCCACTTGATGGTGTCGTGACGGAAGGCGCTGCGTTCGGCTTCAAAAGTAGGTAACTAGCGAAGCCCTTTTTTCCCATGCCAGTTGGTGAAACGGTCTTCTCTGAAATGTGGACTGCAAAGCGATGTGCGGATATGAATCAGGCTGTGACCAAGAAACGTAATCTATTTTCTTAAGATATGTCCTCTGGCATCAGAAAAATGCAACAAGAACTTGTTAACAACACAAAAAACACAATTTTCATTGGAGTGGCTCTTTAACCGGTATACATAACAACAGTCACTATTAGCTCTATTGATTAGGTCCCGTATGTCATACTATGTGATCCAACCTGTCATTCATTCAATGTATAGTTTACATGTTTTACAAAAATAGTATTGGGAACTACTTCACTGTCTTCAGGTACCTGTTTTAGAAACGCCTAAAGTTTGTTCATATTTCTAAGTTTTGGAAAATTGTCCTTTAACCTTTAAGAAGGTAAAATTGAAGAAAACTGACTGACTGAAAACTGCGATGGACTGGCGACCTGTCCAGGGTGCACCCTGCCTCTCGCCCCGTGACTGCTGGAGTTAGGAACCAGCCCCCTCCGCAACCCTGCATACGATGGTTGGGTTACAGATAATGGATGGATTGATTGAACAATCAATCACAAAGATTCCTTCCCAGCAAGAACCATGAAAAATCCCAGTGTGAATTTGCTTGGAGGTTCACAGCCGAAAGAGAAATGTAAAGTTTACATGTTTTACAAAAATAGTATTGGGAAGTACTTCCCTGTATTCAGATACCAGTTTTTGACACGCCCAATGGTTGGTTAAATTTCTAAGTTTTGGGAAATTGCCCTTTAACCTAACGGTGGTTAAATTGAAGAAAACGGATTGACTGAACAATCCGTCACAAAGACTTCCTCCACTTCAAGTCCCATGTGTGATCGGAGTGTGAGATTTTTTCTGTTCTCGTAGCCGAAATAGCTCAGTTGGGAGAGCGTCAGACTGAAGATCTGAAGGTCCCTAGTTCAATCCTGGGTTTCGGCAAGCAGTCCGAGCCAATTTTTAAAGACCCACTCTGATTGTCTTTTTCAGCTATTTAAAAGTGCTCTTTAAACATAAATAGCTGACTTGATGTTCCTAGCAAACAATCGGATGGCTGAATTAGCTCACGACAGAAAAAGATAAACTTACCGGTAAAGATACAGGCTGTCCACTTGATGGTGTCGTGACGGAAGGCGCTGCGTTCGGCTTCAAAAGTAGGTAACTAGCGAAGCCCTTTTTTCCCATGCCAGTTGGTGAAACGGTCTTCTCTGAAATGTGGACTGCAAAGCGATGTGCGGATATGAATCAGGCTGTGACCAAGAAACGTAATCTATTTTCTTAAGATATGTCCTCTGGCATCAGAAAAATGCAACAAGAACTTGTTAACAACACAAAAAACACAATTTTCATTGGAGTGGCTCTTTGACCGGTATACATGACAACAGTCACTATTAGCTCTATTGATTAGGTCCCGTATGTCATACTATGTGATCCAACCTGTCATTCATTCAATGTATAGTTTACATGTTTTACAAAAATAGTATTGGGAACTACTTCACTGTCTTCAGGTACCTGTTTTAGAAACGCCTAAAGTTTGTTCATATTTCTAAGTTTTGGAAAATTGTCCTTTAACCTTTAAGAAGGTAAAATTGAAGAAAACTGACTGACTGAAAACTGCGATGGACTGGCGACCTGTCCAGGGTGCACCCTGCCTCTCGCCCCGTGACTGCTGGAGTTAGGAACCAGCCCCCTCCGCAACCCTGCATACGATGGTTGGGTTACAGATAATGGATGGATTGATTGAACAATCAATCACAAAGATTCCTTCCCAGCAAGAACCATGAAAAATCCCAGTGTGAATTTGCTTGGAGGTTCACAGCCGAAAGAGAAATGTAAAGTTTACATGTTTTACAAAAATAGTATTGGGAAGTACTTCCCTGTATTCAGATACCAGTTTTTGACACGCCCAATGGTTGGTTAAATTTCTAAGTTTTGGGAAATTGCCCTTTAACCTAACGGTGGTTAAATTGAAGAAAACGGATTGACTGAACAATCCGTCACAAAGACTTCCTCCACTTCAAGTCCCATGTGTGATCGGAGTGTGAGATTTTTTCTGTTCTCGTAGCCGAAATAGCTCAGTTGGGAGAGCGTCAGACTGAAGATCTGAAGGTCCCTAGTTCAATCCTGGGTTTCGGCAAGCAGTCCGAGCCAAATTTTAAAGACCCACTCTGATTGTCTTTTTCAGCTATTTAAAAGTGCTCTTTAAACATAAATAGCTGACTTGATGTTCCTAGCAAACAATCGGATGGCTGAATTAGCTCACGACAGAAAAAGATAAACTTACCGGTAAAGATACAGGCTGTCCACTTGATGGTGTCGTGACGGAAGGCGCTGCGTTCGGCTTCAAAAGTAGGTAACTAGCGAAGCCCTTTTTTCCCACGCCAGTTGGTGAAACGGTCTTCTCTGAAATGTGGACTGCAAAGCGATGTGCGGATATGAATCAGGCTGTGACCAAGAAACGTAATCTATTTTTTTAAGATATGTCCTCTGGCATCAGAAAAATGCAACAAGAACTTGTTAACAACACAAAAAACACAATTTTCATTGGAGTGGCTCTTTAACCGGTATACATAACAACAGTCACTATTAGCTCTATTGATTAGGTCCCGTATGTCATACTATGTGATCCAACCTGTCATTCATTCAATGTATAGTTTACATGTTTTACAAAAATAGTATTGGGAACTACTTCACTGTCTTCAGGTACCTGTTTTAGAAACGCCTAAAGTTTGTTCATATTTCTAAGTTTTGGAAAATTGTCCTTTAACCTTTAAGAAGGTAAAATTGAAGAAAACTGACTGACTGAAAACTGCGATGGACTGGCGACCTGTCCAGGGTGCACCCTGCCTCTCGCCCCGTGACTGCTGGAGTTAGGAACCAGCCCCCTCCGCAACCCTGCATACGATGGTTGGGTTACAGATAATGGATGGATTGATTGAACAATCAATCACAAAGATTCCTTCCCAGCAAGAACCATGAAAAATCCCAGTGTGAATTTGCTTGGAGGTTCACAGCCGAAAGAGAAATGTAAAGTTTACATGTTTTACAAAAATAGTATTGGGAAGTACTTCCCTGTATTCAGATACCAGTTTTTGACACGCCCAATGGTTGGTTAAATTTCTAAGTTTTGGGAAATTGCCCTTTAACCTAACGGTGGTTAAATTGAAGAAAACGGATTGACTGAACAATCCGTCACAAAGACTTCCTCCACTTCAAGTCCCATGTGTGATCGGAGTGTGAGATTTTGTCTGTTCTCGTAGCCGAAATAGCTCAGTTGGGAGAGCGTCAGACTGAAGATCTGAAGGTCCCTAGTTCAATCCTGGGTTTCGGCAAGCAGTCCGAGCCAATTTTTAAAGACCCACTCTGATTGTCTTTTTCAGCTATTTAAAAGTGCTCTTTAAACATAAATAGCTGACTTGATGTTCCTAGCAAACAATCGGATGGCTGAATTAGCTCACGACAGAAAAAGATAAACTTACCGGTAAAGATACAGGCTGTCCACTTGATGGTGTCGTGACGGAAGGCGCTGCGTTCGGCTTCAAAAGTAGGTAACTAGCGAAGCCCTTTTTTCCCATGCCAGTTGGTGAAACGGTCTTCTCTGAAATGTGGACTGCAAAGCGATGTGCGGATATGAATCAGGCTGTGACCAAGAAACGTAATCTATTTTCTTAAGATATGTCCTCTGGCATCAGAAAAATGCAACAAGAACTTGTTAACAACACAAAAAACACAATTTTCATTGGAGTGGCTCTTTAACCGGTATACATAACAACAGTCACTATTAGCTCTATTGATTAGGTCCCGTATGTCATACTATGTGATCCAACCTGTCATTCATTCAATGTATAGTTTACATGTTTTACAAAAATAGTATTGGGAACTACTTCACTGTCTTCAGGTACCTGTTTTAGAAACGCCTAAAGTTTGTTCATATTTCTAAGTTTTGGAAAATTGTCCTTTAACCTTTAAGAAGGTAAAATTGAAGAAAACTGACTGACTGAAAACTGCGATGGACTGGCGACCTGTCCAGGGTGCACCCTGCCTCTCGCCCCGTGACTGCTGGAGTTAGGAACCAGCCCCCTCCGCAACCCTGCATACGATGGTTGGGTTACAGATAATGGATGGATTGATTGAACAATCAATCACAAAGATTCCTTCCCAGCAAGAACCATGAAAAATCCCAGTGTGAATTTGCTTGGAGGTTCACAGCCGAAAGAGAAATGTAAAGTTTACATGTTTTACAAAAATAGTATTGGGAAGTACTTCCCTGTATTCAGATACCAGTTTTTGACACGCCCAATGGTTGGTTAAATTTCTAAGTTTTGGGAAATTGCCCTTTAACCTAACGGTGGTTAAATTGAAGAAAACGGATTGACTGAACAATCCGTCACAAAGACTTCCTCCACTTCAAGTCCCATGTGTGATCGGAGTGTGAGATTTTTTCTGTTCTCGTAGCCGAAATAGCTCAGTTGGGAGAGCGTCAGACTGAAGATCTGAAGGTCCCTAGTTCAATCCTGGGTTTCGGCAAGCAGTCCGAGCCAATTTTTAAAGACCCACTCTGATTGTCTTTTTCAGCTATTTAAAAGTGCTCTTTAAACATAAATAGCTGACTTGATGTTCCTAGCAAACAATCGGATGGCTGAATTAGCTCACGACAGAAAAAGATAAACTTACCGGTAAAGATACAGGCTGTCCACTTGATGGTGTCGTGACGGAAGGCGCTGCGTTCGGCTTCAAAAGTAGGTAACTAGCGAAGCCCTTTTTTCCCATGCCAGTTGGTGAAACGGTCTTCTCTGAAATGTGGACTGCAAAGCGATGTGCGGATATGAATCAGGCTGTGACCAAGAAACGTAATCTATTTTCTTAAGATATGTCCTCTGGCATCAGAAAAATGCAACAAGAACTTGTTAACAACACAAAAAACACAATTTTCATTGGAGTGGCTCTTTGACCGGTATACATGACAACAGTCACTATTAGCTCTATTGATTAGGTCCCGTATGTCATACTATGTGATCCAACCTGTCATTCATTCAATGTATAGTTTACATGTTTTACAAAAATAGTATTGGGAACTACTTCACTGTCTTCAGGTACCTGTTTTAGAAACGCCTAAAGTTTGTTCATATTTCTAAGTTTTGGAAAATTGTCCTTTAACCTTTAAGAAGGTAAAATTGAAGAAAACTGACTGACTGAAAACTGCGATGGACTGGCGACCTGTCCAGGGTGCACCCTGCCTCTCGCCCCGTGACTGCTGGAGTTAGGAACCAGCCCCCTCCGCAACCCTGCATACGATGGTTGGGTTACAGATAATGGATGGATTGATTGAACAATCAATCACAAAGATTCCTTCCCAGCAAGAACCATGAAAAATCCCAGTGTGAATTTGCTTGGAGGTTCACAGCCGAAAGAGAAATGTAAAGTTTACATGTTTTACAAAAATAGTATTGGGAAGTACTTCCCTGTATTCAGATACCAGTTTTTGACACGCCCAATGGTTGGTTAAATTTCTAAGTTTTGGGAAATTGCCCTTTAACCTAACGGTGGTTAAATTGAAGAAAACGGATTGACTGAACAATCCGTCACAAAGACTTCCTCCACTTCAAGTCCCATGTGTGATCGGAGTGTGAGATTTTTTCTGTTCTCGTAGCCGAAATAGCTCAGTTGGGAGAGCGTCAGACTGAAGATCTGAAGGTCCCTAGTTCAATCCTGGGTTTCGGCAAGCAGTCCGAGCCAATTTTTAAAGACCCACTCTGATTGTCTTTTTCAGCTATTTAAAAGTGCTCTTTAAACATAAATAGCTGACTTGATGTTCCTAGCAAACAATCGGATGGCTGAATTAGCTCACGACAGAAAAAGATAAACTTACCGGTAAAGATACAGGCTGTCCACTTGATGGTGTCGTGACGGAAGGCGCTGCGTTCGGCTTCAAAAGTAGGTAACTAGCGAAGCCCTTTTTTCCCATGCCAGTTGGTGAAACGGTCTTCTCTGAAATGTGGACTGCAAAGCGATGTGCGGATTAGAATCAGGCTGTGACCAAGAAACGTAATCCATTCTCTTAAGATATGTCCTCTGGCATCAGAAAAATGCAACAAGAACTTGTTAACAACACAAAAAACACAATTTTCATTGGAGTGGCTCTTTAACCGGTATACATAACAACAGTCACTATTAGCTCTATTGATTAGGTCCCGTATGTCATACTATGTGATCCAACCTGTCATTCATTCAATGTATAGTTTACATGTTTTACAAAAATAGTATTGGGAACTACTTCCCTGTCTTCAGGTACCTGTTTTAGAAACGCCTAACGTTTGTTCATATTTCTAAGTTTTGGAAAATTGTCCTTTAACCTTTAAGAAGGTAAAATTGAAGAAAACTGACTGACTGAAAACTGCGATGGACTGGCGACCTGTCCAGGGTGCACCCTGCCTCTCGCCCCGTGACTGCTGGAGTTAGGAACCAGCCCCCTCCGCAACCCTGCATACGATGGTTGGGTTACAGATAATGGATGGATTGATTGAACAATCAATCACAAAGATTCCTTCCCAGCAAGAACCATGAAAAATCCCAGTGTGAATTTGCTTGGAGGTTCACAGCCGAAAGAGAAATGTAAAGTTTACATGTTTTACAAAAATAGTATTGGGAAGTACTTCCCTGTATTCAGATACCAGTTTTTGACACGCCCAATGGTTGGTTAAATTTCTAAGTTTTGGGAAATTGCCCTTTAACCTAACGGTGGTTAAATTGAAGAAAACGGATTGACTGAACAATCCGTCACAAAGACTTCCTCCACTTCAAGTCCCATGTGTGATCGGAGTGTGAGATTTTGTCTGTTCTCGTAGCCGAAATAGCTCAGTTGGGAGAGCGTCAGACTGAAGATCTGAAGGTCCCTAGTTCAATCCTGGGTTTCGGCAAGCAGTCCGAGCCAATTTTTAAAGACCCACTCTGATTGTCTTTTTCAGCTATTTAAAAGTGCTCTTTAAACATAAATAGCTGACTTGATGTTCCTAGCAAACAATCGGATGGCTGAATTAGCTCACGACAGAAAAAGATAAACTTACCGGTAAAGATACAGGCTGTCCACTTGATGGTGTCGTGACGGAAGGCGCTGCGTTCGGCTTCAAAAGTAGGTAACTAGCGAAGCCCTTTTTTCCCACGCCAGTTGGTGAAACGGTCTTCTCTGAAATGTGGACTGCAAAGCGATGTGCGGATATGAATCAGGCTGTGACCAAGAAACGTAATCTATTTTTTTAAGATATGTCCTCTGGCATCAGAAAAATGCAACAAGAACTTGTTAACAACACAAAAAACACAATTTTCATTGGAGTGGCTCTTTAACCGGTATACATAACAACAGTCACTATCAGCTCTATTGATTAGGTCCCGTATGTCATACTATGTGATCCAACCTGTCATTCATTCAATGTATAGTTTACATGTTTTACAAAAATAGTATTGGGAACTACTTCACTGTCTTCAGGTACCTGTTTTAGACACGCCTAAAGTTTGTTCATATTTCTAAGTTTTGGAAAATTGTCCTTTAACCTTTAAGAAGGTAAAATTGAAGAAAACTAACTGACTGAAAACTGCGATGGACTGGCGACCTGTCCAGGGTGCACCCTGCCTCTCGCCCCGTGACTGCTGGAGTTAGGAACCAGCCCCCTCCGCAACCCTGCATACGATGGTTGGGTTACAGATAATGGATGGATTGATCGAACAATCAGTCACAAAGATTTCTTCCCAGCAAGAACCATGAAAAATCCCAGTGTGAATTTGCTTGGAGGTTCACAGCCGAAAGAGAAATGTAAAGTTTACATGTTTTACAAAAATAGTATTGGGAAGTACTTCCCTGTATTCAGATACCAGTTTTTGACACGCCCAATGGTTGGTTAAATTTCTAAGTTTTGGGAAATTGCCCTTTAACCTAACGGTGGTTAAATTGAAGAAAACGGATTGACTGAACAATCCGACACAAAGACTTCCTCCACTTCAAGTCCCATGTGTGATCGGAGTGTGAGATTTTGTCTGTTCTCGTAGCCGAAATAGCTCAGTTGGGAGAGCGTCAGACTGAAGATCTGAAGGTCCCTAGTTCAATCCTGGGTTTCGGCAAGCAGTCCGAGCCAATTTTTAAAGACCCACTCTGATTGTCTTTTTCAGCTATTTAAAAGTGCTCTTTAAACATAAATAGCTGACTTGATGTTCCTAGCAAACAATCGGATGGCTGAATTAGCTCACGACAGAAAAAGATAAACTTACCGGTAAAGATACAGGCTGTCCACTTGATGGTGTCGTGACGGAAGGCGCTGCGTTCGGCTTCAAAAGTAGGTAACTAGCGAAGCCCTTTTTTCCCACGCCAGTTGGTGAAACGGTCTTCTCTGAAATGTGGACTGCAAAGCGATGTGCGGATATGAATCAGGCTGTGACCAAGAAACGTAATCTATTTTTTTAAGATATGTCCTCTGGCATCAGAAAAATGCAACAAGAACTTGTTAACAACACAAAAAACACAATTTTCATTGGAGTGGCTCTTTAACCGGTATACATAACAACAGTCACTATTAGCTCTATTGATTAGGTCCCGTATGTCATACTATGTGATCCAACCTGTCATTCACAATGTATAGTTTACATGTTTTACAAAAATAGTATTGGGAACTACTTCACTGTCTTCAGGTACCTGTTTTAGAAACGCCTAAAGTTGTTCATATTTCTAAGTTTTGGAAAATTGTCCTTTAACCTTTAAGAAGGTAAAATGAAGAAAACTGACTGACTAAAACTATGGACTGGCGACCTTCCAGGGTGCACCCTGCCTCTCGCCCCGTGACTGCTGGAGTTTGCATACATGTCACAAAGATTCCTTCCCAGCAAGAACCATGAAAAATCCCAGTGTGAATTTGCTTGGAGGTTCACAGCCGAAAGAGAAATGTAAAGTTTACATGTTTTACAAAAATAGTATTGGGAAGTACTTCCCTGTATTCAGATACCAGTTTTTGACACGCCCAATGGTTGGTTAAATTTCTAAGTTTTGGGAAATTGCCCTTTAACCTAACGGTGGTTAAATTGAAGAAAACGGATTGACTGAACAATCCGTCACAAAGACTTCCTCCACTTCAAGTCCCATGTGTGATCGGAGTGTGAGATTTTTTCTGTTCTCGTAGCCGAAATAGCTCAGTTGGGAGAGCGTCAGACTGAAGATCTGAAGGTCCCTAGTTCAATCCTGGGTTTCGGCAAGCAGTCCGAGCCAATTTTTAAAGACCCACTCTGATTGTCTTTTTCAGCTATTTAAAAGTGCTCTTTAAACATAAATAGCTGACTTGATGTTCCTAGCAAACAATCGGATGGCTGAATTAGCTCACGACAGAAAAAGATAAACTTACCGGTAAAGATACAGGCTGTCCACTTGATGGTGTCGTGACGGAAGGCGCTGCGTTCGGCTTCAAAAGTAGGTAACTAGCGAAGCCCTTTTTTCCCACGCCAGTTGGTGAAACGGTCTTCTCTGAAATGTGGACTGCAAAGCGATGTGCGGATATGAATCAGGCTGTGACCAAGAAACGTAATCTATTTTCTTAAGATATGTCCTCTGGCATCAGAAAAATGCAACAAGAACTTGTTAACAACACAAAAAACACAATTTTCATTGGAGTGGCTCTTTAACCGGTATACATAACAACAGTCACTATTAGCTCTATTGATTAGGTCCCGTATGTCATACTATGTGATCCAACCTGTCATTCATTCAATGTATAGTTTACATGTTTTACAAAAATAGTATTGGGAACTACTTCCCTGTCTTCAGGTACCTGTTTTAGAACGCCTAAAGTTTGTTCATATTTCTAAGTTTTGGAAAATTGTCCTTTAACCTTTAAGAAGGTAAAATTGAAGAAAACTACTGACTGAAAACTGCGATGGACTGGAACCTGTCCAGGGTGCACCCTGCCTCTCGCCCCGTGACTGTTGGAGTTAGGAACCAGCCCCCTCCGCAACCCTGCATACGATGGTTGGGTTACAGATAATGGATGGATTGATCGAACAATCAGTCACAAAGATTTCTTCCCAGCAAGAACCATGAAAAATCCCAGTGTGAATTTGCTTGGAGGTTCACAGCCGAAAGAGAAATGTAAAGTTTACATGTTTTACAAAAATAGTATTGGGAAGTACTTCCCTGTATTCAGATACCAGTTTTTGACACGCCCAATGGTTGGTTAAATTTCTAAGTTTTGGCAAATTGCCCTTTAACCTAACGGTGGTTAAATTGAAGAAAACGGATTGACTGAACAATCCGTCACAAAGACTTCCTCCCCTTCAAGTCCCATGTGTGATCGGAGTGTGAGATTTTGTCTGTTCTCGTAGCCGAAATAGCTCAGTTGGGAGAGCGTCAGACTGAAGATCTGAAGGTCCCTAGTTCAATCCTGGGTTTCGGCAAGCAGTCCGAGCCAATTTTTAAAGACCCACTCTGATTGTCTTTTTCAGCTATTTAAAAGTGCTCTTTAAACATAAATAGCTGACTTGATGTTCCTAGCAAACAATCGGATGGCTGAATTAGCTCACGACAGAAAAAGATAAACTTACCGGTAAAGATACAGGCTGTCCACTTGATGGTGTCGTGACGGAAGGCGCTGCGTTCGGCTTCAAAAGTAGGTAACTAGCGAAGCCCTTTTTTCCCACGCCAGTTGGTGAAACGGTCTTCTCTGAAATGTGGACTGCAAAGCGATGTGCGGATATGAATCAGGCTGTGACCAAGAAACGTAATCTATTTTCTTAAGATATGTCCTCTGGCATCAGAAAAATGCAACAAGAACTTGTTAACAACACAAAAAACACAATTTTCATTGGAGTGGCTCTTTACCGGTATACATACACAGTCACTATTAGCTCTATTGATTAGGTCCCGTATGTCATACTATGTGATCCAACCTGTCATTCATTCAATGTATAGTTTACATGTTTTACAAAAATAGTATTGGGAACTACTTCACTGTCTTCAGGTACCTGTTTTAGAAACGCCTAAATGTTCATATTTCTAAGTTTTGGAAAATTGTCCTTTAACCTTTAAGAAGGTAAAATTGAAGAAAACTGACTGACTGAAAACTGCGATGGACTGGCGACCTGTCCAGGGTGCACCCTGCCTCTCGCCCCGTGACTGCTGGAGTTAGGAACCAGCCCCCTCCGCAACCCTGCATACGATGGTTGGGTTACAGATAATGGATGGATTGATTGAACAATCAATCACAAAGATTCCTTCCCAGCAAGAACCATGAAAAATCCCAGTGTGAATTTGCTTGGAGGTTCACAGCCGAAAGAGAAATGTAAAGTTTACATGTTTTACAAAATAGTATTGGGAAGTACTTCCCTGTATTCAGATACCAGTTTTTGACACGCCCAATGGTTGGTTAAATTTCTAAGTTTTGGGAAATTGCCCTTTAACCTAACGGTGGTTAAATTGAAGAAAACGGATTGACTGAACAATCCGTCACAAAGACTTCCTCCACTTCAAGTCCCATGTGTGATCGGAGTGTGAGATTTTGTCTGTTCTCGTAGCCGAAATAGCTCAGTTGGGAGAGCGTCAGACTGAAGATCTGAAGGTCCCTAGTTCAATCCTGGGTTTCGGCAAGCAGTCCGAGCCAATTTTTAAAGACCCACTCTGATTGTCTTTTTCAGCTATTTAAAAGTGCTCTTTAAACATAAATAGCTGACTTGATGTTCCTAGCAAACAATCGGATGGCTGAATTAGCTCACGACAGAAAAAGATAAACTTACCGGTAAAGATACAGGCTGTCCACTTGATGGTGTCGTGACGGAAGGCGCTGCGTTCGGCTTCAAAAGTAGGTAACTAGCGAAGCCCTTTTTTCCCACGCCAGTTGGTGAAACGGTCTTCTCTGAAATGTGGACTGCAAAGCGATGTGCGGATATGAATCAGGCTGTGACCAAGAAACGTAATCTATTTTTTAAGATATGTCCTCTGGCATCAGAAAAATGCAACAAGAACTTGTTAACAACACAAAAAACACAATTTTCATTGGAGTGGCTCTTTAACCGGTATACATAACAACAGTCACTATTAGCTCTATTGATTAGGTCCCGTATGTCATACTATGTGATCCAACCTGTCATTCATTCAATGTATAGTTTACATGTTTTACAAAAATAGTATTGGGAAGTACTTCCCTGTCTTCAGGTACCTGTTTTAGAAACGCCTAAAGTTTGTTCATATTTCTAAGTTTTGGAAAATTGTCCTTTAACCTTTAAGAAGGTAAAATTGAAGAAAACTGACTGACTGAAAACTGCGATGGACTGGCGACCTGTCCAGGGTGCACCCTGCCTCTCGCCCCGTGACTGCTGGAGTTAGGAACCAGCCCCCTCCGCAACCCTGCATACGATGGTTGGGTTACAGATAATGGATGGATTGATTGAACAATCAATCACAAAGATTCCTTCCCAGCAAGAACCATGAAAAATCCCAGTGTGAATTTGCTTGGAGGTTCACAGCCGAAAGAGAAATGTAAAGTTTACATGTTTTACAAAAATAGTATTGGGAAGTACTTCCCTGTATTCAGATACCAGTTTTTGACACGCCCAATGGTTGGTTAAATTTCTAAGTTTTGGGAAATTGCCCTTTAACCTAACGGTGGTTAAATTGAAGAAAACGGATTGACTGAACAATCCGTCACAAAGACTTCCTCCACTTCAAGTCCCATGTGTGATCGGAGTGTGAGATTTTGTCTGTTCTCGTAGCCGAAATAGCTCAGTTGGGAGAGCGTCAGACTGAAGATCTGAAGGTCCCTAGTTCAATCCTGGGTTTCGGCAAGCAGTCCGAGCCAATTTTTAAAGACCCACTCTGATTGTCTTTTTCAGCTATTTAAAAGTGCTCTTTAAACATAAATAGCTGACTTGATGTTCCTAGCAAACAATCGGATGGCTGAATTAGCTCACGACAGAAAAAGATAAACTTACCGGTAAAGATACAGGCTGTCCACTTGATGGTGTCGTGACGGAAGGCGCTGCGTTCGGCTTCAAAAGTAGGTAACTAGCGAAGCCCTTTTTTCCCATGCCAGTTGGTGAAACGGTCTTCTCTGAAATGTGGACTGCAAAGCGATGTGCGGATATGAATCAGGCTGTGACCAAGAAACGTAATCTATTTTCTTAAGATATGTCCTCTGGCATCAGAAAAATGCAACAAGAACTTGTTAACAACACAAAAAACACAATTTTCATTGGAGTGGCTCTTTAACCGGTATACATAACAACAGTCACTATTAGCTCTATTGATTAGGTCCCGTATGTCATACTATGTGATCCAACCTGTCATTCATTCAATGTATAGTTTACATGTTTTACAAAAATAGTATTGGGAACTACTTCACTGTCTTCAGGTACCTGTTTTAGAAACGCCTAAAGTTTGTTCATATTTCTAAGTTTTGGAAAATTGTCCTTTAACCTTTAAGAAGGTAAAATTGAAGAAAACTGACTGACTGAAAACTGCGATGGACTGGCGACCTGTCCAGGGTGCACCCTGCCTCTCGCCCCGTGACTGCTGGAGTTAGGAACCAGCCCCCTCCGCAACCCTGCATACGATGGTTGGGTTACAGATAATGGATGGATTGATTGAACAATCAATCACAAAGATTCCTTCCCAGCAAGAACCATGAAAAATCCCAGTGTGAATTTGCTTGGAGGTTCACAGCCGAAAGAGAAATGTAAAGTTTACATGTTTTACAAAAATAGTATTGGGAAGTACTTCCCTGTATTCAGATACCAGTTTTTGACACGCCCAATGGTTGGTTAAATTTCTAAGTTTTGGGAAATTGCCCTTTAACCTAACGGTGGTTAAATTGAAGAAAACGGATTGACTGAACAATCCGTCACAAAGACTTCCTCCACTTCAAGTCCCATGTGTGATCGGAGTGTGAGATTTTGTCTGTTCTCGTAGCCGAAATAGCTCAGTTGGGAGAGCGTCAGACTGAAGATCTGAAGGTCCCTAGTTCAATCCTGGGTTTCGGCAAGCAGTCCGAGCCAATTTTTAAAGACCCACTCTGATTGTCTTTTTCAGCTATTTAAAAGTGCTCTTTAAACATAAATAGCTGACTTGATGTTCCTAGCAAACAATCGGATGGCTGAATTAGCTCACGACAGAAAAAGATAAACTTACCGGTAAAGATACAGGCTGTCCACTTGATGGTGTCGTGACGGAAGGCGCTGCGTTCGGCTTCAAAAGTAGGTAACTAGCGAAGCCCTTTTTTCCCACGCCAGTTGGTGAAACGGTCTTCTCTGAAATGTGGACTGCAAAGCGATGTGCGGATATGAATCAGGCTGTGACCAAGAAACGTAATCTATTTTCTTAAGATATGTCCTCTGGCATCAGAAAAATGCAACAAGAACTTGTTAACAACACAAAAAACACAATTTTCATTGGAGTGGCTCTTTAACCGGTATACATAACAACAGTCACTATTAGCTCTATTGATTAGGTCCCGTATGTCATACTATGTGATCCAACCTGTCATTCATTCAATGTATAGTTTACATGTTTTACAAAAATAGTATTGGGAACTACTTTCCTGTCTTCAGGTACCTGTTTTAGAAACGCCTAAAGTTTGTTCATATTTCTAAGTTTTGGAAAATTGTCCTTTAACCTTTAAGAAGGTAAAATTGAAGAAAACTGACTGACTGAAAACTGCGATGGACTGGCGATCCAGGGTGCACCCTGCCTCTCGCCCCGTGACTGCTGGAGTTAGGAACCAGCCCCCTCCGCAACCCTGCATACGATGGTTGGGTTACAGATAATGGATGGATTGATTGAACAATCAATCACAAAGATTCCTTCCCAGCAAGAACCATGAAAAATCCCAGTGTGAATTTGCTTGGAGGTTCACAGCCGAAAGAGAAATGTAAAGTTTACATGTTTTACAAAAATAGTATTGGGAAGTACTTCCCTGTATTCAGATACCAGTTTTTGACACGCCCAATGGTTGGTTAAATTTCTAAGTTTTGGGAAATTGCCCTTTAACCTAACGGTGGTTAAATTGAAGAAAACGGATTGACTGAACAATCCGTCACAAAGACTTCCTCCACTTCAAGTCCCATGTGTGATCGGAGTGTGAGATTTTTTCTGTTCTCGTAGCCGAAATAGCTCAGTTGGGAGAGCGTCAGACTGAAGATCTGAAGGTCCCTAGTTCAATCCTGGGTTTCGGCAAGCAGTCCGAGCCAATTTTTAAAGACCCACTCTGATTGTCTTTTTCAGCTATTTAAAAGTGCTCTTTAAACATAAATAGCTGACTTGATGTTCCTAGCAAACAATCGGATGGCTGAATTAGCTCACGACAGAAAAAGATAAACTTACCGGTAAAGATACAGGCTGTCCACTTGATGGTGTCGTGACGGAAGGCGCTGCGTTCGGCTTCAAAAGTAGGTAACTAGCGAAGCCCTTTTTTCCCACGCCAGTTGGTGAAACGGTCTTCTCTGAAATGTGGACTGCAAAGCGATGTGCGGATATGAATCAGGCTGTGACCAAGAAACGTAATCTATTTTCTTAAGATATGTCCTCTGGCATCAGAAAAATGCAACAAGAACTTGTTAACAACACAAAAAACACAATTTTCATTGGAGTGGCTCTTTAACCGGTATACATAACAACAGTCACTATTAGCTCTATTGATTAGGTCCCGTATGTCATACTATGTGATCCAACCTGTCATTCATTCAATGTATAGTTTACATGTTTTACAAAAATAGTATTGGGAACTACTTCCCTGTCTTCAGGTACCTGTTTTAGACACGCCTAAAGTTTGTTCATATTTCTAAGTTTTGGAAAATTGTCCTTTAACCTTTAAGAAGGTAAAATTGAAGAAAACTACTGACTGAAAACTGCGATGGACTGGCGACCTGTCAGGGTGCACCCTGCCTCTCGCCCGTGACTGCTGGAGTTAGGAACCAGCCCCCTCCGCAACCCTGCATACGATGGTTGGGTTACAGATAATGGATGGATGGATTGATCGAACAATCAGTCACAAAGATTTCTTCCCAGCAAGAACCATGAAAAATCCCAGTGTGAATTTGCTTGGAGGTTCACAGCCGAAAGAGAAATGTAAAGTTTACATGTTTTACAAAAATAGTATTGGGAAGTACTTCCCTGTATTCAGATACCAGTTTTTGACACGCCCAATGGTTGGTTAAATTTCTAAGTTTTGGGAAATTGCCCTTTAACCTAACGGTGGTTAAATTGAAGAAAACGGATTGACTGAACAATCCGTCACAAAGACTTCCTCCACTTCAAGTCCCATGTCTGATCGGAGTGTGAGATTTTTTCTGTTCTCGTAGCCGAAATAGCTCAGTTGGGAGAGCGTCAGACTGAAGATCTGAAGGTCCCTAGTTCAATCCTGGGTTTCGGCAAGCAGTCCGAGCCAATTTTTAAAGACCCACTCTGATTGTCTTTTTCAGCTATTTAAAAGTGCTCTTTAAACATAAATAGCTGACTTGATGTTCCTAGCAAACAATCGGATGGCTGAATTAGCTCACGACAGAAAAAGATAAACTTACCGGTAAAGATACAGGCTGTCCACTTGATGGTGTCGTGACGGAAGGCGCTGCGTTCGGCTTCAAAAGTAGGTAACTAGCGAAGCCCTTTTTTCCCACGCCAGTTGGTGAAACGGTCTTCTCTGAAATGTGGACTGCAAAGCGATGTGCGGATATGAATCAGGCTGTGACCAAGAAACGTAATCTATTTTCTTAAGATATGTCCTCTGGCATCAGAAAAATGCAACAAGAACTTGTTAACAACACAAAAAACACAATTTTCATTGGAGTGGCTCTTTAACCGGTATACATAACAACAGTCACTATTAGCTCTATTGATTAGGTCCCGTATGTCATACTATGTGATCCAACCTGTCATTCATTCAATGTATAGTTTACATGTTTTACAAAAATAGTATTGGGAAGTACTTCCCTGTATTCAGATACCAGTTTTTGACACGCCCAATGGTTGGTTAAATTTCTAAGTTTTGGGAAATTGCCCTTTAACCTAACGGTGGTTAAATTGAAGAAAACGGATTGACTGAACAATCCGTCACAAAGACTTCCTCCACTTCAAGTCCCATGTGTGATCGGAGTGTGAGATTTTTTCTGTTCTCGTAGCCGAAATAGCTCAGTTGGGAGAGCGTCAGACTGAAGATCTGAAGGTCCCTAGTTCAATCCTGGGTTTCGGCAAGCAGTCCGAGCCAATTTTTAAAGACCCACTCTGATTGTCTTTTTCAGCTATTTAAAAGTGCTCTTTAAACATAAATAGCTGACTTGATGTTCCTAGCAAACAATCGGATGGCTGAATTAGCTCACGACAGAAAAAGATAAACTTACCGGTAAAGATACAGGCTGTCCACTTGATGGTGTCGTGACGGAAGGCGCTGCGTTCGGCTTCAAAAGTAGGTAACTAGCGAAGCCCTTTTTTCCCACGCCAGTTGGTGAAACGGTCTTCTCTGAAATGTGGACTGCAAAGCGATGTGCGGATATGAATCAGGCTGTGACCAAGAAACGTAATCTATTTTCTTAAGATATGTCCTCTGGCATCAGAAAAATGCAACAAGAACTTGTTAACAACACAAAAAACACAATTTTCATTGGAGTGGCTCTTTAACCGGTATACATAACAACAGTCACTATTAGCTCTATTGATTAGGTCCCGTATGTCATACTATGTGATCCAACCTGTCATTCATTCAATGTATAGTTTAGATGTTTTACAAAAATAGTATTGGGAACTACTTTCCTGTCTTCAGGTACCTGTTTTAGACACGCCTAAAGTTTGTTCATATTTCTAAGTTTTGGAAAATTGTCCTTTAACCTTTAAGAAGGTAAAATTGAAGAAAACTGACTGACTGAAAACTGCGATGGACTGGCGACCTGTCCAGGGTGCACCCTGCCTCTCGCCCCGTGACTGCTGGAGTTAGGAACCAGCCCCCTCCGCAACCCTGCATACGATGGTTGGGTTACAGATAATGGATGGATGGATTGATTGAACAATCAATCACAAAGATTCCCTCCCAGCAAAAACCATGAAAAATCCCAGTGTGAATTTGCTTGGAGGTTCACAGCCGAAAGAGAAATGTAAAGTTTACATGTTTTACAAAAATATTATTGGGAAGTACTTCCCTGTATTCAGATACCAGTTTTTGACACGCCCAATGGTTGGTTAAATTTCTAAGTTTTGGGAAATTGCCCTTTAACCTAACGGTGGTTAAATTGAAGAAAACGGATTGACTGAACAATCCGTCACAAAGACTTCCTCCCCTTCAAGTCCCATGTGTGATCGGAGTGTGAGATTTTGTCTGTTCTCGTAGCCGAAATAGCTCAGTTGGGAGAGCGTCAGACTGAAGATCTGAAGGTCCCTAGTTCAATCCTGGGTTTCGGCAAGCAGTCCGAGCCAATTTTTAAAGACCCACTCTGATTGTCTTTTTCAGCTATTTAAAAGTGCTCTTTAAACATAAATAGCTGACTTGATGTTCCTAGCAAACAATCGGATGGCTGAATTAGCTCACGACAGAAAAAGATAAACTTACCGGTAAAGATACAGGCTGTCCACTTGATGGTGTCGTGACGGAAGGCGCTGCGTTCGGCTTCAAAAGTAGGTAACTAGCGAAGCCCTTTTTTCCCACGCCAGTTGGTGAAACGGTCTTCTCTGAAATGTGGACTGCAAAGCGATGTGCGGATATGAATCAGGCTGTGACCAAGAAACGTAATCTATTTTCTTAAGATATGTCCTCTGGCATCAGAAAAATGCAACAAGAACTTGTTAACAACACAAAAAACACAATTTTCATTGGAGTGGCTCTTTAACCGGTATACATAACAACAGTCACTATTAGCTCTATTGATTAGGTCCCGTATGTCATACTATGTGATCCAACCTGTCATTCATTCAATGTATAGTTTACATGTTTTACAAAAATAGTATTGGGAACTACTTCCCTGTCTTCAGGTACCTGTTTTAGACACGCCTAAAGTTTGTTCATATTTCTAAGTTTTGGAAAATTGTCCTTTAACCTTTAAGAAGGTAAAATTGAAGAAAACTGACTGACTGAAAACTGCGATGGACTGGCGACCTGTCCAGGGTGCACCCTGCCTCTCGCCCCGTGACTGCTGGAGTTAGGAACCAGCCCCCTCCGCAACCCTGCATACGATGGTTGGGTTACAGATAATGGATGGATTGATTGAACAATCAATCACAAAGATTCCCTCCCAGCAAAAACCATGAAAAATCCCAGTGTGAATTTGCTTGGAGGTTCACAGCCGAAAGAGAAATGTAAAGTTTACATGTTTTACAAAAATAGTATTGGGAAGTACTTCCCTGTATTCAGATACCAGTTTTTGACACGCCCAATGGTTGGTTAAATTTCTAAGTTTTGGGAAATTGCCCTTTAACCTAACGGTGGTTAAATTGAAGAAAACAGATTGACTGAACAATCCGTCACAAAGACTTCCTCCCCTTCAAGTCCCATGTGTGATCGGAGTGTGAGATTTTGTCTGTTCTCATAGCCGAAATAGCTCAGTTGGGAGAGCGTCAGGCTGAAGATCTGAAGGTCCCTAGTTCAATCCTGGGTTTCGGCAAGCAGTCCGAGCCAATTTTTAAAGACCCACTCTGATTGTCTTTTTCAGCTATTTAAAAGTGCTCTTTAAACATAAATAGCTGACTTGATGTTCCTAGCAAACAATCGGATGGCTGAATTAGCTCACGACAGAAAAAGATAAACTTACCGGTAAAGATACAGGCTGTCCACTTGATGGTGTCGTGACGGAAGGCGCTGCGTTCGGCTTCAAAAGTAGGTAACTAGCGAAGCCCTTTTTTCCCACGCCAGTTGGTGAAACGGTCTTCTCTGAAATGTGGACTGCAAAGCGATGTGCGGATATGAATCAGGCTGTGACCAAGAAACGTAATCTATTTTCTTAAGATATGTCCTCTGGCATCAGAAAAATGCAACAAGAACTTGTTAACAACACAAAAAACACAATTTTCATTGGAGTGGCTCTTTGACCGGTATACATGACAGCAGTCACTATTAGCTCTATTGATTAGGTCCCGTATGTCATACTATGTGATCCAACCTGTCATTCATTCAATGTATAGTTTACATGTTTTACAAAAATAGTATTGGGAAGTACTTCCCTGTATTCAGATACCAGTTTTTGACACGCCCAATGGTTGGTTAAATTTCTAAGTTTTGGGAAATTGCCCTTTAACCTAACGGTGGTTAAATTGAAGAAAACGGATTGACTGAACAATCCGTCACAAAGACTTCCTCCACTTCAAGTCCCATGTGTGATCGGAGTGTGAGATTTTTTCTGTTCTCGTAGCCGAAATAGCTCAGTTGGGAGAGCGTCAGACTGAAGATCTGAAGGTCCCTAGTTCAATCCTGGGTTTCGGCAAGCAGTCCGAGCCAAATTTTAAAGACCCACTCTGATTGTCTTTTTCAGCTATTTAAAAGTGCTCTTTAAACATAAATAGCTGACTTGATGTTCCTAGCAAACAATCGGATGGCTGAATTAGCTCACGACAGAAAAAGATAAACTTACCGGTAAAGATACAGGCTGTCCACTTGATGGTGTCGTGACGGAAGGCGCTGCGTTCGGCTTCAAAAGTAGGTAACTAGCGAAGCCCTTTTTTCCCATGCCAGTTGGTGAAACGGTCTTCTCTGAAATGTGGACTGCAAAGCGATGTGCGGATATGAATCAGGCTGTGACCAAGAAACGTAATCTATATTCTTAAGATATGTCCTCTGGCATCAGAAAAATGCAACAAGAACTTGTTAACAACACAAAAAACACAATTTTCATTGGAGTGGCTCTTTAACCGGTATACATAACAACAGTCACTATTAGCTCTATTGATTAGGTCCCGTATGTCATACTATGTGATCCAACCTGTCCTTCATTCAATGTATAGTTTACATGTTTTACAAAAATAGTATTGGGAACTACTTCCCTGTCTTCAGGTACCTGTTTTAGACACGCCTAAAGTTTGTTCATATTTCTAAGTTTTGGAAAATTGTCCTTTAACCTTTAAGAAGGTAAAATTGAAGAAAACTGACTGACTGAAAACTGCGATGGACTGGCGACCTGTCCAGGGTGCACCCTGCCTCTCGCCCCGTGACTGCTGGAGTTAGGAACCAGCCCCCTCCACAACCCTGCATACGATGGTTGGGTTACAGATAATGGATGGATTGATTGAACAATCAATCACAAAGATTCCCTCCCAGCAAAAACCATGAAAAATCCCAGTGTGAATTTGCTTGGAGGTTCACAGCCGAAAGAGAAATGTAAAGTTTACATGTTTTACAAAAATAGTATTGGGAAGTACTTCCCTGTATTCAGATACCAGTTTTTGACACGCCCAATGGTTGGTTAAATTTCTAAGTTTTGGGAAATTGCCCTTTAACCTAACGGTGGTTAAATTGAAGAAAACGGATTGACTGAACAATCCGTCACAACGACTTCCTCCCCTTCAAGTCCCATGTGTGATCGGAGTGTGAGTTTTGTTTGCTTTCATAGCTGGAACAGCTCAGATGGGAGAGCGTCAGACTGATGATCTGAAGGTCCCTAGTTCAATCCTGGGTTTCGGCAAGGAGTCTGAGACAATTTTTAAAGACCCACTCTGATTGTCTTTTTCAGCCATTTAAAAGTTGTCTTTAAACATGAATAGCTGACTTGATGTTCCTAGCAAACAATTGGATGGCTGAATTAGCTCACGACAGAAAAAGATAAACTTACCGGTAAAGATACAGGCTGTCCACTTGATGGAAGGCGCTGCGTTCCTTTTTAAAAGTAGGTAACTATCGAAGCCCTTTTTTTCCATGCCAGTTGGTGAAACGGTCTTCTCTGAAATGTGGACTGCAAAGCATTGTGCGGATATGAATCATGCTGTGACCAAGGAACGAAATCCATTTTCTTAAGATATGCCCTCTGGCATCAGACAAATGCAACAAGAACTTGTTAACAACACAAAAAACACAATTTTCATTGTAGTGGCTCTTTAACCGGTATACATAACAACAGTCACTATTAGCTCTATTGATTAGGTCCCGTATGTCATACTATGTGATCCAACCTGTCATTCATTCAATGTATAGTTTACATGTTTTACAAAAATAGTATTGGGAACTACTTCCCTGTCTTCAGGTACCTGTTTTAGACACGCCTAAAGTTATTTCATATTTCTAAGTTTTGGGAAATTGTCCTTTAACCTAAAGGAGGTTAAATTGAAGACAAAGGATTGACTGAACAATCCATCACAAAGACTTCTTCCCCTGCAAGTCCCATGAATGATCGGAGTGTGATCGGAGTGTGATGTTACAGATAATGGACCGCTTCTTCGCTGTGCGATACATCAGGAATTCACCCAAGCCAAACACCAGAAGACCCAATAATTATGAATCCTATTATGTAGATATCTTCCATGTCCTCCACTGACAACATCGACAGACATACAATCTTCCACTTACTCCAGGAATCCATCGTATATCCTGACGGGTATGTACCGGCAGGGCATGAGGGTTCTCCAGTTTTTTGGGTTGAAAAACATTTGATCAATTGCATTCAGAGACCAGCTGACCAGATTCATAGTTGCTTTCCGAGAAGAGTGCAGTCAGGTGCTCCAGATAGAACACGAGACAGAGAGCAGGGGGTGGAATGGAACACGAGGGAGGAGAAGAGAAAAAAGTTTCTGTCCTCATCGAGAGCCGGAGGAGGGAGATTAAGTGTTTTTATAGCTCGTATAATTATTTTTGTTGTTGTTGTTGTAGTTGTTGTAGATAGTGATGGCTGTGGCCAGGAAGGATTTCCTGTAGCGGTTTGTATTGCAGCCAAACTGAAGAAGCCTCTGACTGAAGACACTCTGTTGTTGTATGACAGTCTCATGAAGAGGATGCTCAGGGTTGTCGATATTTTTTTTGATTTTATGAAGAATCCTTCTTTGCATCATCATCTCCATTGGTTCTCCAGTGGTTCCACAGTAGTGCCAAGAACAGAACCAGCCTTCTTTATCAGGTTGTTTAGCCTTTTTAAGTCCCTGGCTCTGATGCTTCTACCCCAACAGATTATGGCTGAAGAGATTACACTCTCCACCACAGACTTGTAGAATATTTGCAGCATTTTGCTGCAAACTTTGAAGGACCTAAGCTTCCTCAAGAAGTACAATCAGCTCTTTCCCTTCTTGTAGATGGTTTCACTGTTCAGTCTCCAGTCCAGTCTGTTGTTAATGTGAACTCAGAGGTATTTATACTCCTCAACCACCTCCACTTCTTCTCCCATGATGTAAACAGTGTTTGACTTATCCATGTTTCTTCTGAAATCTACAATCATCTCCTTTGTTTTATTCACATTCAAAGTAAGACGATTGTTTCCACACCATGTCACAAAGCGGTCCACCAGCTCTCTGTATTCAGTTTCTTTTCCATCTCTGATACACCCGACAATTGCAGTCATCTGAGTATTTTTGCAGATGACAGGTCTCAGATTTGTACTGGAAGTCTGAGGTGTACAGAGTGAAAAGGAATGGTGAGAGTACGGTCCCCTGTGGTGCTCCTGTGCTGCTGACCACCTGGTTTGACACACAATTCTTCAGTTTCACAAACTGTGGTCTGTTTGTCAAGTAGTCATTGATCCAGGCGATTGTTGAAGGCTCCACCTGTGTCTTCTGGAGTTTCTGACAAAGCAAATCAGGCTGAATTGTGTTAAATGCACAGGAGAAATCAAAGAACATGATCCTCACAGTGCTGCCTGCTTTATCCAGATGACAGTGGGTTGGTTGAAGCAGGTGGATGATGGCATCTTCAACCCCAGCTCCACAGTGATAAGCAAACTGCAGCGGGTCCTGATATGTTCTTGTATGCTTTTTCAGGTGTCTCTCTGGGACCTTCATGATGTGGGATGTCAGGGTCTATAGTCATGGAAGACTGATGGGTGAGTTCTCTTTGGTACTGGAACAAGACAGGATGTCTTCCGCTACACTGGAAACTTCTCCTGAGTCAGGCTAAGGTTGAAGAGGTGCTGCAGAATCCCACAGAGCTGCTCTGCACAGGCCTTCAGGGCCCTGGGGCTGACACCATCTGGACCTGCAGCCTTGTTCCGGTTCAGTTTTTCCCGCTGCCTCTTCACCTGACTTTTGGAAACAGACAAGTGGGAGGGGAAGGCAAAGGGGGTAGCAGCATTTCCTGACTTGGTTGAGGTAAAACTTGTGGAATCAGAAGAGTCCATGGCTGAGGTGAAGGATAAAACATTCGAGGTGCAACAGGTAAGCTGTTGGTCAGAGGAGGGTGGTGTGTCTGTTTGGCTGGGAAAACGAGAGGAGGATGCTGAGCTAGTTCCTGAACTGAACCTGTTGAAGAATGTGTTCAGTTCATTGGCTCTGTCCAGACTTCCATCTATCCAATCTTTCCTGTCCTGAACGCCTGTGATCTTTTTTATTCCTGACCAGACATCTCTGATATTGTTCCTCTGTAGTTTGTTCTCCAGCTTCTTCCTGTATGCCTCTTTTCTGTCTCTGATCTGGACCTTAAGTTGCTTTTGTATACTCCTCAGTAATTCCCTGTCTTCCTCCCTGAAGGCTCATTTTTTCTTGTTCAGCAGTTCCTTCAGGTCACTGGTGATCCAGGGTTTGTTATTAGGGAAGCATCTCACTGTTCTGGTGGGGATGATGTTGTCCACACAGAAGTTTATATAGTCAGTCACACACTCAGTCATGGCATCAATGTCCTCTTCATGTGCTTGGCAAAGAGTCATCCAGTCTGTGGTCGCAAAACAACCCTGCAGGGCTTCATCAGCTTCCTGTGACCATTTTCTCACAGTTTTCTTTGTAACATGTTGCCTCTGAACAAGTGGCTTGTATTCTGAACAGAGAAAAACAAGACTGTGATTTGATTGTCCCAGAGGAGGTCTTAGTTTGGACATGTATGCATCCTTTACATTTGCATAAAACAAATCCAAGGTCCTGTTTTCTCTTGTAGAGCAGTTGACAAACTGTTGAAATGTTGGAAGTGTAGACAAGAGCAAGGCACGATTAAAATAACCAGATATTGCCACAAATGTATTCGGGTGCTGGGTCTGTAGCTTAGCAACAACGGAACTGATGACATCACATGCACTGTCGGCAACAGCTGAAGGTGGAATGTAAACAGCTGCCAAAATTACACTGGTGAACTCTCTTTTGGTAAATAATATGGACGAAAACTTATTGCCAAGAGTTTGATATCTGGGCTGCAGAGACGACACTTCACAGTAACATGTCCTGGATGACACCATCTTTTGTTGACAAGCACTGCTACTCCACCTCCTTTTCTTTTCCTGTTCGTCTTCAGATCTCTGTCTGCTCGTACAGTCAGGAAGCCTGGCAGAGAGACGTTGGAGTCTGGGATATGATCCTGCAGCCACCTCTCAGTAAAACACATAACACTGCATTCCCGATACTCTGGCTGATTCCTTGTAAGGGCTTGGAGTTCATCCATCTTGTTAGCCAGTGAGCTCACATTGCCCATTATGATCAATGGAAGAGATGGCTTGAACTTCCTCCTTCTCTGTCTCCTTTTTGTTCCTGCTCTGCATCCACGTCTCGTCCTTATCAACTCATCAGAGATTTGTGGTTTCAGTTGAGGTATTGTTTCAGCTTTTGCGATATTAATCAGCTGCTCACAGCTGTAAACCAATTTTTGCCATGGTCACACATCATAACAAGTTATCAAAAAGTGAAAAATTAACAGCAAAAATCCTTCCAGCTTCACAGCACCAAAAAACTAAAATGTATACAGGTTAAAAAAAATACAATCTTCCTCAAGAAAACAGAGGAACCAATGTACAAAAAACCAAAAATGAATATGTAGTCAACAGAGCCACTCCAATATGCAGCCACACAGAGCAGCGCAATTCTACCCTGCCTCTCGCCCCGTTACTGTTGGAATTAAGAACCAGCCCCAGCAATTTTAATGAATCCTTTAGGGATGAGATATTAACACTAAGGAATTGCTCCCTTCAGACGGGGGTCTTTCCAGCACCATTTAAAACAGGCGGTAGTGAGGCCCCTGTTGAAGAAGAGCAATTTAGATTTTAATGATTTTAACAATTACGACCGGTATCTAACTTACCACTTTTAAGCAAAGTTTTAGAAAAGCTTGTTTTAATTCAACATAATGATTTTATTAACGCTCATAATGTCCTAGAGAAATTTCAGTCTGGTTTTAGGGTGAACCACAGTACAGAGACGGCCCTCTTGAAGATTTTAAATGATTTTAGATTCAACTATGATGCCCAGAAGGTGACAGTGTTGGTTCTACTGGATCTAAGCGCTGCCTTTGATACAGTAGACCAAGCTATTCTTTTAATCTGTTTAAGACAGGTTGGTCTCTCCGGTGCTGTTCAGAAATGGTTCACATCCTATCTCTCAGACAGGACTTTTATTGTAAGTCTAGATACCTGCTCCTCTAAGGTCGACAAGATTACATGTGGTGTGCCCCAGGGTTCGATTTTAGGCCCAGTGCTTTTTAACCTGTATATGCTCCCTCTTGGCAGTGTCATCGGAAGGCATGGAGTTAACTTTCACAGTTATGCTGACGATACACAGTTGTACATCTCCGTGTCTCCCGATGGCACATGGCCAATGGATGCACTTTTTAACTGCATTTTAGACATCAAATCCTGGATGGCAGAAAACTTTCTCCAGCTCAACCAGGACAAAACTGAAGGAGAATAACAACCTGCTCAGTGATTGCCAACATGGTTTTCGAACCCACCGGTCAACCTTGTTAGCTCTCCTGCTTTCAACAGAGCAGATACGTGCATCTTTAAACAAGAGTCATATTACCAGAATTATATTCATAGATTTTGAAAAGCCTTTGACACAGCAAATCATCAAATTTCTTTAAACAAACTTTGTGCTTTTAATTTGTCCCCTTCAGCAATAACCATGTTTGCGTCATATTTAAGCGACAGAACTCAGAACATAAAACTTGGCTCAGCAACATCACTGCCGCTTAAATGTTCTTTGGGTGTTCCTCAAGGCAGCATTTTAGGTCCCTTACTCTTTGATTTTATACATAAATGATCCACATCATGTGCTTAATTTCGCCAGTTCTCTTTTATATGCTGATGACACTGCAATTTTCCTATCCGGATCAAAGACTGCTGTTATTGAAAACAAACTTAACATAGATCTTCAGCATTTATATGATTGGTTGCAAGATAATCACCTAACACTTAACATTAAGAAGACAGAATGCATTTACTTTTATTCATCTCGCAGACAGTTTTTTATATCCAATCCTATTACCCTTTCTAGCCACAAACTTTATGTTGTCTCTACTTACAAGTACTTGGGGGTCTCTCTTGTTTCACACTTCACTTATTGTGAACATGTTCAAACTAACTAGAAAGTTAAATCAAAAGTTATATGTCTACAGTAAAATGAGACCATATCTGTCTCTTGCTGTTTCTAAACATATCTTCATGCAATCATTATGTCAACTCTGTCATATTGTCTGTCTGTTTGGTCACTTACTACAAATGAAATTGTTCAACCAATTGAAAAACTCTACAATAGAGCCCATAAGATTCACAATAGACTGTCACGCTGGACTCACCATTGCTCTGTACTACTACAATCAGACGCTTAGACTTTTTCAAACTACATAACAAGTCATGGAATTAAACTTTATTATCAAATAATAAATTGACACATCTCTGCTGGCCTTACCACCTTAGTCCCAAAACGCAGCTCAATGTCTGAGCATGTGACTAGATCTGCCACAAATGGACTCTTGCCTTTACCATGCTTTAAGAACTCCTATGGACAAAGGTCTTTCTGTTATGTTTTTACCAATGTCTGGAATGAGACCCCAAAGGACATCAGGACTATATCATCAGTAACACTATTTAAAAGAAAATTTGTTCTACATTTAATGGACAGTTACACCTATAACCACTAAAGTAAGTACCTTCATAACTTCCCCTCATGATGCTTCTCTTTATACTGCATGTGCATGCATGACTGTTTTGTCTGGATATTTATGATTGTCTGAGTTATCTGCAGAACAGGAACCTGCTGAAAATCAGTTTTACACTGAGTCAGGCCTGATTGTTTTAATCTTTTCCTGTTTAATAAATTAAATAAATAAATGTAAAAAAAAATGTTTTAGTCATCGGTCCTGAGGCTCAGAGAGATAAACCTTTACCCAAACTACAATCACTGTCTCTTAATCCTTCTTTACAAGTGAAGAACATGGGCATGATTTTTGACTCTGAGCTGACTTTTATCGCTCACATTAAAAACATTACTAAAATAGGTTTTTATCAACTAAAGAACATTGCCAGAGTCCGCCCAATTCTCTCTCGGGCCAACACGGAGACACTGATTCATGCTTTTATCACCAATAGAATTGATTACTGTAATGCCCTGCTTTCTGGTCTTCCCAAAAAGAGTATATCAGGTTTACAACTTCTACAAAATTCAGCAGCACTATCCTGACGAAGACCAGGAAGCGGGAGCCAATTATACAGGTCCTTCTCAAAAAATTAGCATATTGTGATAAAGTTCATTCTTTTCCATAATGTAATGATAAAAATTAAACTTTCATATATTTTAGATTCATTACACACCAACTGAAATATTTCAGGTCTTTTATTGTTTTAAAACTGATGATTTTGGCATACCGCTCATGAAAACCCAAAATTCCTATCTCAAAAAATTAGTATATCATGAAAAGGTTCTCTAAACGAGCTATTAACCTAATCATCTGAATCAACGAATTAACTCTAAACACCTGCAAAATATTCCTGAGGCTTTTAAAAACTCCCAGCCTGGTTCATTACTCAAAACCGCAATCATGGGTAAGACTGCCGACCTGACTGCTGCCCAGAAGGCCATCATTGACACCCTCAAGCAAGAGGTTAAGACACAGAAAGAAATTTCTGAACGAATAGGCTGTTCCCAGAGTGCTGTATCAAGGCACCTCAGTGGGAAGTCTGTGGGAAGGAAAAAGTGTGGCAGAAAACGCTGCACAACGAGAAGAGATGACCGGACCCTGAGGAAGATTGTGGAGAAGGACCGATTCCAGACCTTGGGGGACCTGCGGAAGCAGTGGACTGAGTCTGGAGTAGAAACATCCAGAGCCACCGTGCACAGGCGTGTGAAGGAAATGGGCTACAGGTGCCGCATTCCCCAGGTCAAGCCACTTTTGAACCAGAAGCAGCGGCAGAAGCGCCTGACCTGGGCTACAGAGAAGCAGCACTGGACTGTTGCTCAGTGGTCCAAAGTACTTTTTTCGGATGAAAGCAAATTTTGCATGTCATTCGGAAATCAAGGTGCCAGAGTCTGGAGGAAGACTGGGGAGAAGGAAATGCCAAAATGCCTGAAGTCCAGTGTCAAGTACCCACAGTCAGTGATGGTCTGGGGTGCCATGTCAGCTGCTGGTGTTGGTCCACTGTGTTTTATCAAGGGCAGGGTCAATGCAGCTAGCTATCAGGAGATTTTGGAGCACTTCATGCTTCCATCTGCTGAAAAGCTTTATGGAGATGAAGATTTCATTTTTCAGCACGACCTGGCACCTGCTCACAGTGCCAAAACCACTGGTAAATGGTTTACTGACCATGGTATTACTGTGCTCAATTGGCCTGCCAACTCTCCTGACCTGAACCCCATAGAGAATCTGTGGGATATTGTGAAGAGGAAGCTGAGAGACGCAAGACCCAACACTCTGGATGAGCTTAAGGCCGCTATCGAAGCATCCTGGGCCTCCATAACACCTCAGCAGTGCCACAGGCTGATTGCCTCCATGCCACGCCGCATTGAAGCAGTCATTTCTGCAAAAGGATTACCGACCAAGTATTGAGTGCATAACTGAACATAATTATTTGAAGGTTGACTTTTTTTGTATTAAAAACACTTTTCTTTTATTGGTCGGATGAAATATGCTAATTTTTTGAGATGGGAATTTTGGGTTTTCATGAGCTGTATGCCAAAATCATCAGTTTAAAACAATAAAAGACCTGATATATTTCAGTTGGTGTGCAATGAATCTAAAATATATGAAAGTTTAATTTTTATCATTACATTATGGAAAAGAATGAACTTTATCACAATATGCTAATTTTTTGAGAAGGACCTGTACTTGTCTTAAAATCACTGCATTGGCTCCCCGTGTGTCTTAGGATTGATTTTAAGGTTCTTTTAATGGTTTTTAAGTGTCTTAATGGTCATGGGCCTTCTCATCTTTCAGAACAGTTTTTACTATATGAACCTTTGCAGTCTCTGTGCTCCTCTGGCAGGCGTCGCCTTGTCATCCCAAAAGTCAGGACACACACTCATGGTGAGGCATCTTTCCAATTTTATGGCCCTCACCTCTGGAACAGGCTGCCGGAGGACCTCAGGGCCGCAGAGAACGTTCATTTTTTTAAGACCAGGCTCAAGACTCACATTTGTAGCCTAGCTTTTAATTGATTATTATTTATTAGTATCTGCTTAATTCTGCTGCATGTTTTACCTGATTAAACTATCTCAGTGTTTTATACTAAATGATTCAAAATGTTATCAGTGTTTTACTATTTAATCTCATACTTTTTTACTCTTTATTTTAATATTTTTTAATGATGTGATGAATATGATTATATTTTATCAGTGTTTTACTATCTAATCTTATCACATATATTTACTGTTTGTTTTTATATTTTAATTTATTATCTTAATCCCCGTTCCAGTGTTTCCTCTGTGGGAGCCCTCTGCCCTGGGAGCAGTGGTCGCCTGTCAGCTGTCGGCCTGGGTGCTCTCCAGGTGGAGCTTGGGTGGAGGTGGGGGTCTTGGTCTTGCCTCCACTGGGCGCCCTGTGTCTGTGCCTCGGACAGACTGAACACTTTTCTTCACTCTGCTACTTTTCTCTCCAGTTGCATTATTTGCTGTTATCTTCTCTGCTTGTCTTTTCATAGTATTTTTCTCTCCATAGAAGCTATGGGGAGGTTTAATAACTGAGCATCCTCAGTGTGCTGGTATCAACTTTTTACTTTCTTTAACATAGAATGTACTCATACTTTCTTTAACATAGAATGTACTCATACATCAGTTCTTTCTGTTCTTTTTGTGTTTTGCTCTGTCTACTCAAACACCCAGTCGGTTGTGGCAGATGGCCACTTGTACTGAGCCAGGTTCTGCTGGAGATTTCTTCCTGTTATAGGGGAGTTTTTCCTCTCCACTGTTGCTACATGCTTGCTCGATATAAGGGATTGTTGTGAAGTCAACGACACAACACAAACAACTGTCTACTTTCGCTATATGTTCATTCAGGAAGAGAGAATGCTGTAAGTCAATGACACAATCTGCTGGGATTCTTTAAATAGAAAAAATTTAAACTGATTGGAATGCATATACAATTGCATTGAAATGACTTTTCTTGTAAAGTGCCGTGAGATGTTCCAACCTGCTCTTATTTCAATGCAATGTGTACATGTTTTTGAAAAAAAGTTTTGGGAAACTTTAATTGCTGAAATAACTTAGTTGGGAGAGTGTCAGACAGAAGGTTTCTAGCTCGATACTTGGTTTCGGCAAGCAATCCAACTCCATTTTAAAAGTAATGTACAAATCAACTTCCAAAGCTTTTTGTTCATGGTCAGAGGCCATGTAGCGATTTTCAAAAAGCTCAGTCATCATTTGACTTCATATAGTGTTGAAAGCAAATTTTCCCCAATTTGCATTAAAACATGTGCAAATAACCCAAAACACACTTTTTTTTAGATATTCTCTGTTGAACTTGAAATAAATTTCTTACCTTTTAATAAATCCAATGGGGTTTTGGACTAATGTTCTGATCTTTGCTGCGCTTGTGTTGCTAAAGTAAGTAAATAACGGCATAAAAAATAAAGTTAGTTGGTTTATGTTTGCAATTAAGATTGCCAAAACTTTAACCCACTATTGCTGGGTTTTAAATGAAATAGCTTGGACGTCACGAAATGCAGATGGCGGGCAGGAAGTAGTGTTGCCTATTGAGCGACTTTGTTGCTATAATTAGCAACTTTGTAGACCCTTCTAGCAACTCTTTTTCAGAAAAGTGACTAATGAAAAATCTGGTTACTCTTTTTTGGTGGTATTGAACACTTTTGGAGACTCTGACATAAACCACATATCCTCACTTTTCTCACTGAGCAGTGCTGTGGGTTCCCATCCTAGAGTGCTCACAGCAAACAGGCAGTCACAAAGCAGATGTTTACTAGCCTAGAAATCTAGACAAACCTTAAGCAGTAGCAGAGGTTTTGCTCTGTAGGTTTGGCTTAGCCTAGCTCCATTGTAGCCTCAGCAGGTCTATCACTGGCTTGGCTAAGTGCAGTCCGGGCCAAACACAGGGCTCTATGTTTATATATATATATATATATATATATATATATAAGCAAAAACATTGTATGATACTCTCCATAACTTCGGCCTGACCCAGCATGTCAAACAGCCAACACACGATCAAGGACACACTCTGGACTTAATTATCAGCAAAGGTTTAAATGTATCCAACATCTCGGAAATTGATATTGCATTATCTGATCATTTCTGTATTTTCTTTGAAAGTACCATCTCAGCTAAATTATCCAGCCACAGTAAGACCACTATAAAAAAGTGTTTTCTAGGGGACAGCTCAGTTGAAACTTTTAAACGTATTTACCCTCCCACCACATCCCCCTAATCTCCCAACTCGAACTCAGTAAACAAGCGGGTAGATAATTTCCTTGTGAAAATCTCAGCCATCACTTTTTCCATTGCTCCAACTAAACTGAAAGTAGTCTCAGGTAGAAAGAAGTCTCCGTGGACTAGTGATCCACTGGTACATAGTGAAAAAAGGGAGTGTCGACGAGCCGAGAGAAAATGTTGGAAGACTCGACTCCAGGTTCACTGTGAGATCTCCAAAGAGAGACTGAACAGATATCAATCAACTTTAAAAGATGCAAGGGAATCGTTCTTTTCTGAAATCATCAACAGAAACATTAATAATGCACGGACTCTATTTGCAACAGTGGAAAGACTAACTAACCCTTTAGTGACAGAAGCCCCTGAACTAAATTCTACCAGGGCCTGCAATGAATTTGCCAGCTTTTTCACTGAAATCATTATAACAATTAAAGGATCAATCTATACCGCAATACCGAACCCACTACCAATGCCATCCCAAATCAACACCAATGTGGAGAAAATGTCTGAATTCCACGAATTAAACCAAAAAAACCTTGAAAAAATGATTATTTACTTAAGCTCCTCCTATTGCAGCCTCGATATCCTACCCACAGCTTTTCTAAAGAAAGTTCTTCCTGTCATTGGGTCTGATCTGGTTCAAATTGTTAACTCATCCCTGCTATGAGGTGTCTTCCCCCAGGCTTTGAAGACAGCAGTTATTAAACCGCTACTAAAGAAGAAGAATCTGGACAACATGTTAATGCAGAACTACAGGACAATTTGTAATCTACCATTCATCAGTAAAATTATTGAAAAAGCTGTGTTAAATAACTTCCTAACAATGACCAACAGCTTTAATGTTTTTCAGTCTGGTTTCCGTGCTCACCACAGCACTGAGACTGCCCTCGTCAAAGTTTTCAATTACTTCCGCATAAATACAGACTGCGGTAGAACTACAGTGCTGGTTCTGTTGGATCCTAGTGCACCATTTGACACTGTTGATCATGATATATTACTAGAATGAATAGAGAGCTGGGTTGGACTCTCTGGTACAGTACTTGGCTGGTTCGAGTCTTACCTAAAGAACAGGGACTTTGTTTCAATAGGAAACTTTTCATCAGAACAAACAGAAATCACATGTGGGGTGCCCCAGGGCTCCATCCTGGGGCCCCTCTTATTTAACATCTACATGCTCCCACTAGCCCATATTATAACAACCAATAACATTAGCTACCATAATTATGGAGATGATACTCAGCTCTACATTACAATGTCACCAGGTAACTTTGAACCCATTCAAAACCTAAATCAATGCATCGACCAAATAAATAGATGGATGTGCCATAACTTTCTCCAGCTGAACAGAAAAAAAACTGAAGCAATTATTTTTGGACCTAAAGAGGAACGATCAAGAGTCAGCCCACAGATTCAATTAATACAGCTAGAAACTACTCAGGCACGAAATCTAGGTGTAGTAATGGACTCAGACCTGAACCTCCAAGATTACATAAAGGCAATCACAAGGTCAGTCTTCTATCACCTGAAGAACATTTCTAGAATTAAAGGACTAATGTCGCAACAGGACCTCAAAAAACTCATCCATGCATTTATCTTTAGTCGGATCGACTACTGCAACAGCATCCTCACAGGTCTCCCTAAAAAGTCAATCAGACAGCTGCAGCTGATCCAGAACGCTGCTGCTCGCGTCCTCACTAGGACCAGGAAAGTAGAGCACATCACCCCAGTTCTACAGTACTTACACCGGCTCCCTGTAGCTCAGAGAATAGATTTCAAAACCCTCCTACTAGTTTATAAATCATTAAATTGCTGTCAAAATATGTTCAAGACCTGTTGTCACTGTACCAACCATCAAGATCACTCAGGTTCTCCAACTCTAGCCTACTAAACATCCCTAGACTCAGAACCAAGCATGGAGAAGCAGCTTTCAGTTTCTATGCTCCCCTTATCTGGAACAGACTTCCTGACGAGTGCAGAGCTGCTGAAACTCTGAACTGCTTTAAATCGAGACTAAAACCTCATCTGTTTAGAATTGCCTTTTAGTAAATGATTGTCACGTGTATCAAATGTGTTTATGCTCTCTTGCTTTATTGACTTTTAATTTCCAATGTTATATTCTGTTTTTTTATCACCAAATCCTGTAAAGCACCTTGAATTACCCTGTTGTTGAAAGCGTGCTATACAAATAAAATTGCCATCTACCATGGGCAAGACCAAAGAGCTGTCAAAAGACACCAGAGACAAAATTGTAGACCTCCACAAGGCTGGAAAGGGCTACGGGGCAATTGCCAAGCAGCTTGGTGAAAATAGATCAACTGTTGGAGCAATTGTTAGAACATGGAATCCCTCGTACTGGGGCTCCATGCAATATCTCACCCGGTGGGGTATCAGTGATGATAAGAAAGGTGAGGAATCAGCCCAGAACTACACTACTACTGTCTACTCAAACACTACTGTGCTGTTGTGCAGCTCCTGCTAGCTTTTGTGTCATATTTTTTCTCATTGTTGTCAGGTTTTGCTCCATCTGTTCCAGGGACATGTCCTGTGATCTGGTAGTTAATAGAAGCATTTCCATTGAATTCTTCCTTTAATAATTTTTGGGGAGTTGAAAAGAAATCTAGTATTTGCTTCTGCCTCGCCATTTTCTTAATTTACCACCATTTCTGTACAATGTAGATACGTAAGTGTATGTTTTAAATCAAAAACACAACCAAAAAGGAAAAATTAACATTTCCATCTTTTGAAAACATTGATATGGATTTGTTTTTGTGGTGAATTCAAAGTTAAATCAAATAAAATATTTTCATTTGATTTACTTTTGCTTGTAGAAATTTAACATGCATATCATTTGTAATCCTCAAGGAGGTGGTGCACCACCCTTTGCACCCCTAGTTTCCACAGCCTTGGCTGCAAATGGCATCACAGAAGCTTTTTAAGTTTATGATTTTTAAAGTTATATTCATTCATGCTGATCTGAATAAATGCTTAAACACATAGATCATTTAATATGTAGCACTGATGAGAAACAGTGTCTGACGTTTTGTCCTTTTCTGCGCATGCAGCTTGCTTTCGATTTTAAACAGTCCACATTGCAGACTGATGACAGTCACATTTAAATCACAGTGTGAACAACTGCACACAAAAAATCTGATTTTATGAACTAAATCAGAATTGAGCATTAACACCTGCAATGTGAATGTAGCTGCAGCATCTGCCAGTGCCCCAGTCTGCAGAGCTGCAGTTTCTCTAGCTTTAGCTTAGCAACAATCTTCACAAGAAGGCAAACAAGTTAAACTTGGTTATTGTTTCTGTACCTGCTGGTATTGATTTACATTGATATTAACTTGTTTAGTTAAGGCCCATCAAAAATTATTATGGCCGATCCAAAAATGAAAACCTGGTCCCGCTCCTTGTTTAAAGTTGTAATTGTTGTACATGTCTTGCAAATGCTATGAAACAAAAAAAAAATTGTTACTACGTTGTCACTGACCATCATTGTACATATAATTTGTTGTTCAATTTACCTTGAATTATTATTTTTTCATTTAACAATTTTTTTGTTTTGATTTTAAACCTTGACAGCGTAGTGCTCTGCCTTCAACACCATCCTCCCAAACCTTCTCCAAGGCAAGCTTTCCCAGGTGAACGTGCCTGATCCCATCTGCAAGTGGATCACTGACTTCCTGACGGACAGAAAGTAGCATGTGAGGCTGGGGAAGAATGTCTCTGACTCTCGGACCATCAGCACCGGCTCCCCTCAGGGCTGTGTTCTTTCTCCTCTACTCTTCTCCCTGTACACCAACTACTGCACCTCCAACCACCAGTCTGTCAAACTAATTAAGTTTGCAGATGACACCACCGTTATTGGACTCATCTCGGACGGGGATGAGTCTGCCTACAGAGTGGAGGCTGAACGTCTGGTGTCCTGGTGCAGCCGCAACAACCTGGTGCTGAACGCCCAGAAGACAGTGGAGATAATTGTGGACTTTAGGAAGCACACAGCCCCACTCCACTCCCACCCCATCACCACTGTGGACTCGTTCCGCTCCCTGGGCACCACCACATCACCCAAGGCCTAACGTGGGAGACCACCACCATCACCTCCGTCATAAAGAAGGCCCAGCAAAGGATGTACTTCCTGAAGCAGCTGAAGAAATTCAACCTGCCTACACAGATGATGATGCAGTTCCACACTGCAAGCATTAACTCCATCCTCACCTCCTCCATCACCGCGTGGTATGCTGGGGCCACCATCAGGGACAAACACAGACTGCAGCGTGTGGTCCGCTCTGCTGAGAAGGTAATTGGCTGCAGACTCCCATCTCTACAGAACCTGTACACCTCCAGGACACTTTGGCGTACAGGTCAGATCACAGCTGACCCTTCTCACCCTGGACACAGACTGTTAGACCTGCTCCCCTCGGGCAGGAGGCTCCGGTCCATTCGGACCGGAACCTCTCGCCATAAGAACAGTTTCTTCCCCTCTGTTGTTGGACTCATGAACAATAACCCTCACACTGTTCCCACCACCCGCTCTGTTTCAGTTACATGACCCATGTTGTGTTATTCTTTTATTTTATTTTATTTTTTTGCACCTGTCTGATTTGCACCGATCGTTACCGCACTTATGTATATATCAATCTGTTTAGCATATTATATTTCTATTTTTATTCAAGTGTTTGTCTTTTTGTTCCCGTATGTTTGCACAAAGTACCGCAGCAATTTTCTAATGTTGTAAACCTACCCAACATTTGGCAATAAACCCTTTCTGATTCTGATTGAAATAAATGCTAGTACTTTTATGAAGTTGACTCATCTTGCAACAATCCTTTGTGAACTACAATGAAGTTTTTATATGTTATTTGAAATGTCTTAGAATACATTTTCTTAAAAGCACAATACAGTCTTTGATAGTGATTTATTTAACAAATAACCTCTCAGTTTTTAAATTGATGTAAAACAAATGCAAAGTGGTATACCAACAACAGAGGCTAACATAATCCAATCAGGCTAGATCAAATTTGATCAAAAACAGAATCCAAAAGAATTTTCTGAATATTTTTCAAGTCAATAACCAAACAAAACAATATTTTCTGTGTTTAGATGTTGTGGAACAAATATTTGTGTGAATATTTGTCCAAAGATTTCAGGTAGGATGCAATGTGTAAAGTACTGCTGAACTGTGGGAACTGCAGGACTCCAGGGTTAAACATCTGGCAGAATTTTTTTAACATAGATGTCATTTTCATTCCATATCACAAAATCACAATACTGAACATCCACAATGTGAAGCTGAGCTTGGACTTGATAATAAGCATGGTTGCTATTGTCGGCTTTTTTCTCACAATGTGCTCTGCAACTCACTTCCTGCTCAGAGAGGCGGGGGCGCCGAACTCCAAAACCCCAGCGGAATCTGTTTCAAAATAAGACCAGGACTGAGAGACAAAGAGTAACAAAAAAACACACACACTCATATATCTGGTTTGGAAAACACGCACCTGCAGATGGGAGCCAGACAAGATCTGACTGACTCCCTGTTCTACAAGTTTGTACCATTTTTATTTGAAAAAGAACAAAGAACATATCACATGACTCCTCTCTCCTCCTTCTACATCTTGACAGGCCATTTATTTTCTCCAGGTCTCTTGACCTTACTATGAACTGGGTTATAACATGACTTAGAGTTATAGCTGATCCTCCCTGCTTTCAATTCATATCTTTACTCAAGAGTTTGTTTACTTAAAACCTTCAACCCTATAAAATACTGGTAACAGAGTCATGTTTTACTACCCTGAATAATATAAACAGGCCTATTACTTCTAAAGCTTAAAAAAGATATAATTAACACATATGTACTGCATAATAAAAATAGCCTCAAAAAAGTAGAATACAACAAATCCCTCTTTCAATCTATTTTTCAAATAGATTGACCACTCCTCTGTACTTCCCCATCAGGCTCCATGTGAGGTATTAACAGATATTGACCTTGCACATTATCACCAACAGCTTTTTCAATACACTTTGTGAGCAAAGAACGTATACAAGGAATACAACAACATCCACATAACACCATAGTTGACACAAATACTGCTAAAGAAACCATTATAGACATTGCCAGAGTCTTCCATTTACCAAACATATTATTTAACAAATTGTCCCACATTGAGGTATCTACACCTGATTGTTCTTTCAGCCTATTTGAAAGTATTCTGAGTCCTTCTACTGCCCTAGTTAATTTACCGTCTGCATTAGTATTATTAGGGATAAAAACACAACATTGAGTACCAAAAAGAGAACAGACGCCACCGGTCTGAGCTAGAATCATGTCGACTGCTATTCTATTTTGAAAAGCCATTAATGAGGTGGCTTTAAGTTGCTCATGAACAGCCTCAAACCCATCTCTAGTATTATTAGCTAATTTCTGTACATTATAATGTATATAGTTTATTCTATCCACGTTCTTGTTCAGGGTACACCACCAACAAATACTTGATTCCCATCCTGCTGAGATTTGATTAACCAATTTATATTCGTCTGGAACACCTCTAGGAACTCCAATGGCATCAATATAAGTTGAATCATCTTCGTGGCTTAAGTCCCTCTTTCTAACATGATTATTCAAAGTGAGAAGAGTCTGGTCTCCTGTGGGATCATAAGTAAATATTGCTACTGGCATAATTAATGTAACAGGTGCACACAATCCTGTCCAATTACTAGGTAATATGGAGCGGAGAGTTTTTCCTCCACACCACCACCAGATGTCAGCACGAGCCTGAAAAGATTTAAGGAAAGTTTGAATTGAATTACAATATGTAATGTTGACTGAACCCACTAGTTTATTTCCAGGCTTACCATTTTTGAAACAAGTGAAATTATTTGGAGCTACTTTACTATCAAAAAAGGGTGGGGTAGCTCTGTTATCAGCTATAGGGAATACATTTTCCCAGTTACTACAATCTTTGACTGCTTTTTCACCAGATAGCAGGGAAACCAGACAAGTTGTGTTGAGCTCAAAAGGTGCAGGGACCACATTGAGAACAGGTCGGGCTCCCATGCACACAACACAGTCCTGTCTCGCTTCCTTTCCGGCCTGTTCTACCATAAGCAACCAATTATTAGTGGAGCCCCCCACTCCTGTCATCATTTCAAAGTAATCGTCCACCGATGGTTCTTCTTTAATTATACTACCTCTTGCTGCTGAGGCCTGATTTTGACTTACTGAGGTGGAAACATTAAGAGAGTCTTGACATATTGTAATAGGAAATTGAACATCTTTTCCCCCTTTATAAACCCAAATTATAAAGAGAGTACAACTTTCCCCCTTCTGGAGATATTTTAAGGGGAGGAGATCACTCGTAGTTAAATTAACCGTAAGAAGTAATTTATCTGCAGTCTTATCCAATTTAACCAAGGGACGCATGTGTTTTGCAAAAGAGGTAGTGGTATACCTTCTCCAGTCATATCCTAAAGGATCAGCAATTAAAGTGGACCAACTAGTATCTTTTTGATCATTCGTTATGTACCACAAGGGGTAGGTTTTATATTTACTTGCTTGTTGTCCCTTATAAACCAATGTATTTAAAGGAATAGTAATCACTGCAGATCGTCCCTTTGGTATACAAAATTGAGAAAATCCATGATGTGCCTTGGAAGTGCCGCACCGTGAAGAGGGAGATGGTTTAGCCATTAAGTTTCTTCTCTGTCTAATTGAGTGAACTCCAACCTGCGTTTGATTTGAAGAACTATTATAGGGCCATTCATCACAACAGTAAAAGATAATATTGACCAATAACACCATGCAAAAACCTGTGGCGTACAGCACCTTCTTATTTCCCCAAAGATGCATATTTCTGTCTGTGGTGTGATCCTATGTTTATTTTATCCAAAAAAAGAAGGATGGCTGTTTGTTTGTTTTTTTTTTATCCTAATTCTCAATATTCTTTTAGTAAAAGCAAACTCTAGCAATTGTCACCAACCCCAAAAACATCCCACAAAAACCACATCATAATGAAAAAAGAATAAGTAAAACAAGAATTAGTAGTCAGTGAACCTGATTATACTTTAAACACTCCTTAAAATATTTTATCTTATTACTAAAAAAGTTTTATAAAACCGTAAATACTAAATATTAAGAAAAAATCTTACAAATAGACTACTTAAAAATTATTTGACACCCTCTTAGGCAGTGTCTAGCAATCTGCACCTGTAAATAAAAATCAGTTAGACAACCTGTAAAATACAAGAAAAATGATTAGTAAGTGTTCAGTCTTTATTATTTTGTTCTCTAGTCTTCGCTCTTGTTTATTTCTCTGGCAGCAGGTGGCTACCAGAGTGATGAAATGATTCAGTACAGTGGAGTCTTTATTTTCCCAAAGTTACTGTCTTTTCTGCAGATCGCCCTCACTGAAATGACAGTTACTTCATTAACTGAACATTTCCCCCAGTAAACACAAATGCACAGACAGGCCCCGCCTCCAATAGGTTCCCCCACCGATTGTGAGGTGGTCAAAACCTGCTGTGAAATGTGTTTGATTTCTTGCGATCTTTTCTCTTCGGTACAATCCCTCTTCGAGAAAAGCAAGTCCAAATTGCTTATCTCGCTCAATTTTGTTGCACATATAGATTACACTGGATGATCACAGCAACTTCAACCAATCTTCTGGGTGGGTCAGGCCCCGCCTCCTGGCTTCGGCAGTCGACACCGCCTAGTCAGAACCGACACCACCCGCTGCAAAGAGATTCTCCCAGGTCAGCAGAGAGCTGCTGCAGCGTGAGGGACAGGAGAGGGGTCGGGGGCCGGAGCACACTGAGACCAATGAAACCACGTAGAACCCTTTCCCCGCAGCTGGACAGCATGGGTTGTACGAGCAGCAACCTGGAACGGGCCAGACCACCTTGGCTCCTGCCACTTTCTTTTATACACCCTTAGCCAAACACGCCCAGCCTCGGAAGGAGACACCGCAGGTCCCTGCACGTCACGGGGAGCCGGAAGGAAGGAGGAGACAAGGCCCTTCAGCTGCTGATGGTCACTGCGAGGGTCCGGGTCAGGGTGCGGTGACACCTGTGGTTCTCTGCCCGCCCACGGACCAGGAAAAATTCGGCCGGTTAACATCTCATAAGGAGTGAGACCTTTTGTTCTACAGACAGATGATCTCATGGTCATCAAAGCAATGGGGAGTGCATTTAACCAATTAAGTCCCGTCTGAGCTGAAATCTTCGCCAGCTTTAACTTTAAAGTTGAATTAGACCGCTCGATGACGCCCTGAGATTGCGGATGGTAAACAGTGCCGAACTTGTGGGTTATTCCCATCTGTTCCTCAACCTGTCGGAGATGTTTATTTTTAAAATGTGTGCCATTGTCAGACCTGATCCTAGTCGGAAAGCCATGGCACGGAATCCAGTGGTTAATCAAAGATTTCACCACTGTCTGAGCATCCTCCCGTCTTGCAGGAAAAGCTGAAACCCACGAGGTTAGTGGATCAATCATCACTAACAGGTAACGGAAACCTCTAACAGGGGTCACCATATCTGTATAGTCGATAACGACCTCCTCGCCAGGCCTGCACAAGTCCTGGAAGGCGCCCATTTCTGGCCTGATAGTAGGCTTAGGATTAAATTGACCACACACCACACATTCACTCAAAAAACGCTTAATTAAATGTGGCAGGAAGGGATGCCACCAAAAACAAAGGTTACGTTTCATCTGAGTGTATGACACATGTGCCGCACCATGAGCCTCCTGAAAAAGAGTGGGTTTTAACGCGGCAGGTAAAACTAAACGGCCATCAGGCCCACGCCAAAAACCATCAGAAAAAATCGCACCTCTATCCTTCCACACAGCTATCTCCTGCGACGCAGCAGCCTGCTGTGCCAACTTCACTTCCTCAGCAAAACTGTCTGACATTTCCTGTGCTGACGTGACAATCAGCTGCGTGTGGACATGTGACAGGTAGCCTGCTGCTCCCTTTGCCGCCAAGTCTGCAGCCCTATTTCCCCACGCGTCAACAGTGTCAGCCTTGCTGTGACCCTTACACTTAAGAACAGCGAAGTTAGCTGGTAACTGTACAACATCCAAAAGCTCCATAATATCTGCATGATGGTGTACAGGTTTACCAGTAGCAGTAGCAAAACCTGCTCTTTTCCACTGTGGTAATTCATAATGTATAACAGAAAACCCGTAGTTCGAATCAGTGTAAATCGTTACGTCTTTATCTCTTCCCCATTTGCATGCTTCAATAAGAGCCCTTATCTCAGCACGCTGTGCGCTCTGCTTGCCGTCCAGCTTCCCTGACACGACAGTATGTAGTGAATATCCATTCTGCTCTACAACTGCAAAACCTGATTTTAACTGGCCCTGTCCATCTCTAAAACAACACCCATCTGTATAGAGCACAAAACCTGTAGGTAAAGGATCAGACCGTAAGTCAGGACGTATTTTTTGAGCAACAGAATTCAGCCTGACACAGTCATGCTGCTCCCCAGAGGCGGTGATTTGGTCAGCCATGTTTATTCCTTCATGCGTAAAAATAATGTTTGGTGCCTCCAAAACTCTGCTAATCCGCGGTTGACGCAAAGTAGAAAGAGTAAACGTCTCAGAATTAACCAATGCCATGACACCATGAGATGTCAAAATATTAAGTGGAAAACCCCTAACAATGTGTGAAGTTTTCTCCACTAGGTGTGCAATTCCTGCTGCATGTCTCGTGCAAGGTGGCTGTCTCATTTCAATAGCTTGCAGCTTTATGCTAAGATACATAAGAATGTATCTCTGACCACCTTTTTTCTGAAACAAAATCCCATTAACCACCCCATCTGTTTCTGATGTGTTAAGAAAAAATGGACATGTATAGTCAGGAGTGGCTAAATCAGCTGCTTGTGCTAGAGCCTGTTTCAACTTGATAAATGCCTCCTCAGCTGGTATGTCCCATTCTAATTTAGCATGCAGATTTTTCATACCATGAGCATTTACAAGAGCCCTGAGTGGTGTGGTAAGGTTTGTGTAATTAGGCACATAATTTCTGGAAAAATTTGTCAGTCCCAGAAATGACAGCATTGATTTAACAGTATCCAGTTGCACAGCATCTCCCTCCTTGATGAGAAAAAAGTCAAGTTGTCCAGTACACACTCTCAGACTGACTTCATTCTGTTTGCTCTGTAGACACTGAAGGATAGGACAAGAAAAATAAATTATCTCAGACATTTCAATGTAACATTATTTTTAGAAAATTGGTTTTCACTCATTTTATTTTCCAACCAGAATGCCGGAACATGAGAGCATGTATGTGTCTCTGTCAACTAGGTGTATTCGACAGCAAGAAAGCATTCATCTGGACTAGTTTTAAGGGTGGGACTGAAATACAATACACTTAAGACTTAGTCCAGATGAATGCTTTCTTGCTATAAACAAAGCAAGAACATCCCACTAAAAAGCAAGAACCTTTCCAAAACTCCAGCTAAATGTGAAATACGCTAACAATATATTCTATATAGATTTGAAGATAAAATAACTGTAACATTGAAATTATGCGGGGCTAAAAGTCTGCAGTGCGGTGGTAAAAAGATTTTTTATCTTTATTTCACACACCCCGGTTCTATAGCAGTCACATGAAACAACTGCATCTGGCAAGGCTCCCATGTATGGCTTTACCACGGTGCACTACCGGAGAATCCTTAATGGGCCATACATTGGAGTTCTTCATATTGTTTTCGGGCTGTTGCTTCCCTGTCTGGAATTGTAAACAGCAAACTTATAAAATGTGACGATTTTCTGCTGCACAAAATGTACACTACACTGTAAGCCCGGATAAGTAGAGTTTACTTAAAAAATTTATAGAAACTGGTTGCCCTAAAAAAATTAAGTAATGTTTTGTTTAACGTAAAATCATTAGTAACATTAATTGCTTTGCCACTTCATTCCGCTGTTAATTTTAAGTTAAGTGCACAAACTTCCAGGTTGATTAAACTTAAAATGATTAGTAACATTAATTGCTTTGCCACTTCATTCTGCTGTTAATTTTAAGTTAAGTGCACCAACCTTCAAGATGATTAAACTTACCATTATTAGTAAGATCAATTTCTTTACATATTTATTCCACTTATAACTTGAAGCTGAATACACTAACCTCCAAGTTGATTTACCTTAAAAATCCCTTTGCCCAAGACTGCCAGATTAAATTAAGGAAATAAAATGCAAAATCAGACGAGTACATTCTTGATTATTTATTTGTCTCCATACACAGAAATTTGACATGTTTTTTAAACTTGTCTTTATCTGATAATAAAAAAAAGGTATGTAATTACAAAACAATAATAAAAAAAAGATAACACTGTTCTGAATCAGGATGGCATTAAACTACAAAATCAAGAACACTATACAACATAGGTAGCAATGGGAATTAAACTACATTCATGCTAAAAAAAAATGAGTCATACACAATCAGTATGGAACCAAATTGCAAAATCAGTGGCAATGCATGAATAAAACTTGCATATCAAACAGTGCCAACAGTAATGGTATTTTTAAAGTGCAACATTACAAATAACCAAGCACTCACATCCAGAGCAATGGTTTAAGACCCCCATTTTAAACACACACTTCTTCAAAGATTGAATTTTGGTTTCCGCCCACCTCTGCCAAAGTTGAGCCTGACCTAATGAATAAAGTGGGAGGTGCTTTTCATGCACTACAAAATCAATGCCAATGCAATAGGAATAAAACTACATCAGGGCTAATAACACGTACATACACTAATCAGGCATAGAATTAAACTACAATATCTCTGTCAATGCCATAAAACATACTTTTTCTTGAAATAGGAATGGAACCAAACTGCTAGATCAGTGCTGATAACAATCATATGCCAATCAGGTTGGAATCAAACAGCAAAATCCGTGGTAATGCATTAAAAAACTTGCATATCAAACAGTGCCCACAGTAAACATGGTATTTTTAAAGTGCAACATAAGAAAAAACCAAGCACTCAGATCTAGAGCAGTGGTTTAAACACATCGGAGTGCTTCGGCACAGCCCTGGAGAAAACACTTTCCAGCTGCGCCAATGCCAAAGCAATACAAGAAGAAACAGAACAAGAATACATGGGGAAGCTAATTGCTAACAAATTAGCAACGCTCGCTACAAGAACTGAGCGCATCATCAAGATGCCATAGGTCTATATCCATTCATCTGAGATGAGTGAAGAACAGAGTTGAAAACGGAAAAACTATGGTGCTTTCTTTAAGTACTCAGACCCCTGCTTTAAACAGACAGTTGATTCTTCAAAGATTGAATTTTGGGTTTCAGCTCAACTCTGCCAATGTTTAGCATGACTTGTTGAATAAATTGGAAGGTGCTTTTCATGCACTTGGGGTAATCCAAGTGCAAGGATAGATCAGTCCAAAAAGGACACAGAAAGCCAGTGGTAGGTTGGCCAGCTCCTCCATTACCACACTCCCTTCCAAGATGATGCTCACTCTGTATGGGTTGAGTTGAGGATGTTCGTCAATGCACAGGATTCCCACTGGAGTTTCATTGTACAAGTCCTTGTCAGTTGGATCCTAACAGAAAAGAAACAGACAGAGAGAAGACAATGCAATGTCAATGCTGTATTGACCAATTTAAATCAGATTTGAGACAGAACTATTCAAGTACTTTTCAAGAAATAATAAAAATATACATATACACACACATTCAACATATTTTCATTCCAACATAAAAATAAAAAACAGCAAAACAAAAAAAAACATTCACTTCATCATAAAAATTAATGTAATAAATATTGATCAAATTAATCAGATGGTTTTATTTTGAATGGTAATGTCACCACTATTATAGCTCAAAGATTTTTTTCTTTGTTTTATTATTTTGCATTAGACTCTTGTTTTTGACTGTTCATTTTTATATTATGTGTGAAAGTTGATCACGGGGGCTTTAGAAGAGTACCTGCTCATTGACTGGTAATAGTAAAAAGAGAGTGACAAAAGGCTTACTCTGATTCCTTGTTCTGTGTGTGGACTTCTCTGTAAGTACGAGTTGAAAGATTTCTTGGTGGGACCTCATAAGGACTAACTTGTTTTATGTAGACAGATTAGCATAAGCATTAGATGTATAGCATCTAATGCTTATGCGTTATGGTACATCAGGTATAAAACAAGTTAACAAGCTAACATAAAACCAGTTAGTCCTTATTAAGTCCCACAAAGAAATCTTGTGGCTCATACTTACAATGAAGTCCACACCAGGGAATCGGAGTAAGCCGGTTGTCGTTTTGTTTTTATTATTACCCGCTTTTAAGTCCATTTGTCACTCAAAGAAAACGTGTTCCTGATTATAGAGTCTTTCCTCAATGGCGACCTACGTGTGAAACAAGTTTTGATAAAAATAAAAAAAAACGGAAATCATTTATGACATTTTAAGCTTATCATTATGTTGCAAACAGCAAAGTAAACCATATAGAGCCAACATGTCATTATAGCCGGAGTTCCCATTAAAGAGAGAAATAGTGGATTTTCATTTAAGATTTGTGTCAAAAAGTAAGAATATATTTAACTTATGAATTTCTGTTTCCCACACTAGTTGATGACAGTTTCATAGAAATAAAGCCAAAAGTGAAAGTTCAATATTTTGAAAATGTTAATTTGTTTGTAATTGGTATTATATAGTAGTAATTAAGTAGTAAAAAAATTCATATCAGATGGTTGTGTTGTGAATCAATAATGCAGATATTCAAAACAAACTCAGTTACTTACCGAGCAGCTTTTGAAGAACGCAGAAGGGTCATCCCCCAAGACAACTGGCAGTCCCCGAAGACAAAGGCACCTGATGTCTGTTGGCTCAGTGGTCTGGAAGATCATATACATAATTAAGTACACTCATACTGTATATGGTTAAATAGAAACCAGAAAAAAATGGCACAATTTAATTATTTTATTACAAACTTCCTGGACAGAAAGTAGAGAGAAATGGATAGAACGACAGAAGATGTAGGAGCTATTTGTCAGTTTTGTTTTGTTTGTTTTTGAGTAAAGTTAAATTTAAGTTTATTCATTGTTTTTCCTTAGATTATTTCATTAATTAGTAAAAGGGCGAATAATAGAGAGGAAAAACATTTCAAGTTGACAAGTCAGCCTACCTTTGTCTGACGTAAAAGGTCCGTTAAAAGTTGTCCCCTGAGGCCTCTTTTCTTCCTGAAGAGGTCCATCAAGTTTGGTGAAAAACGGTCAAGTGCCTCAAAGAAGTCTTCTTTGAGATTTTTTCCCACCACTCGGGTGAACTCGTAAAACACCTGAAAATATAATGTATAGGTTCATGGTCAAAAGAAAGACATTTATAACACTCGATATCTCTTCTCACAGTTGTAAGGGCAGTACTTGCACTTCCACAACATGTCTTCTGGAAAACTGCAACACAATAACAAAGAAATAAAAACATGAGAGACTGGAAGTAATGTTAGATTATCTGCTACCATCCATCTCTATTTTAAAACTTTTAATTCTGGACAGTGATAAGACTGTATAATGCCATTTATGACATTCACTTCTTAAACATGTACGTTACTTTTTGGATATACAAAAGGTCACATGCACACTGCAATTTCACAGACTGGTTACATGAATACATTTAATATTTCATAGGTAATGTACCAAAAATTATTTGCCAATTACTTACAATAATAAAAATACACAATTAGCGAAGCAAGAGTAAATATTCCCAATGCTGAGAAAAAGGAGCTTCAAATATATTTTAAAGCAACATTTTCAACCAGCCACAACACTGGAAGTTGGTTTACACTGCCGGACAAATATAAAATTACCACGTGCATTTAACGTTAGCTAATGAAAATATTTTTTCCCCCACTGCTTGACTTAAAGTTTGCATTGACTGTTAGTCAATGCAAACTTTAAGTCAAACTTACGACAGAGAAAACCGCGGTCGGTTGCTCACCAGATTCAGTCGTTCTGTCTTTTTTCCCCGTCTCTAGTTCTTCACTCGAGGCCCACAACGTCCTCGTCGTCTGGCAGGGCAGCCACCGGTGGCGACGGCTAGTTTGCTGTGTGTCTTCGAAGAGAAAATGTTCGTTAAAATGCTCTATGTTAAACTGCTAGCTAAATGTGTCTAAACATTACCACCCGAGTTTAGCTAATGAACACGTTTTTTTTCCACTGCTGTAAAAATTCTGGAATGAGTGCTAACTTTTAATCAAAAGCTACCACAGAGTGAAACGTAGTCGCACACTCACCAGCCTCAGTCGTCCTGTCTCCCTCCTTTTCTCATCTCCTGTTCGCCAAATAAATGTCGGGCACAACAAGCATCGAACAGTTGAAAATTCCCAGGAAAAGTGACGTACTGCAACGGTCCTCAGACAGGTGCCTTATGCTGCGTTCAGGTGCTATCAGAATAATCGGTTAAATGATATCAGACTGAAAAAAACTCACTCAAACACTGATTAGCTACATCAAAAATCTGCCCATGAAGAGTAAAATAGATTTTTGATTTATTTATTTGCATGAACCATGATATGAAGTTAATATTTTTGTGATTTTAGGTACTGCAGAGTCTACTAGTAGAATACAATATCAAGTCTGGGGTAAAACCTCTGATATAAAGCTTAAAAAGTGTTTCTGCATAGTTGAACAACATCTAATATCAAAGGTAACACTTAGCCATGTCTTTTTAAATGTTTTTAGTATGACAATATAAAAAGTCTTCTTTGTAGCATCCACTAACTTGAAAAATGACTTCGGAAACTCTAAACCTCCCAACAGTCAATGAATGCAGCAGAATTTTGAGACCAAAACTTAAACATTCAATCACATTTAACTTAAAGTTACTCATCCATGACATTACTTTCAAATGTAAGATCATTCTACTTTGATTTTGTAGATTGTGCTTAAATTTGATAGTAATACTATGAAACTTAAATTGTTTATGTATATTGAAATTGATTGTTTGAGTAGAAATGAAATCCGGGCTAACGGTGTACTCAAAAAAATAAAGGGAACACTAAAATAACACATCCTAGATCTGAATGAATGAAATGTTCTTATTAAATACTTTGTTCTTTACATGGTTGAATCTGCTGACAACATAATCACACAAAAAAATATCAATGGAAATCAAATTTATCAACCCATGGAGGTCTGGATTTTGGAGTCACACTCAAAATTAAAGTGAAAAAACACATTACAGGCTGATCCAACTTTGATGTAATGTCCTTAAAACAAGTCAAAATGAGACCCAGTAGTGTGTGTGGCCTCCACCTGCCTGTATGACGTCCTTACAACACCTGGGCATGCCCCTTATGAAGTGGCGGATGGTCTCCTGAATAATCCCCTCCCAGACCTTGACTAAAGTATCCTCCAACTCCTGGACAGTCTGTGGTGCAACGAGGCGTTGGTGGATGGAGCGAGACATGATGTCCCAGATGTGCTCACTTGGATTCAGGTCTGGGGAACGGGCCGGCCAGTCCATAGCATCAATGCCTTCCTTTTGCAGGAACTGCTGAAACACTCCAGCCACATGAGGTTTAGCATTGTTTTGCATTAGGAGGAACCCAGGACAAACCACACCAGCAGAGGATCTCATCTCGGTACCTGATGGCAGTCAGGCTACCTCTGGCGAGCACATGGAGGGCTGTGCAGTCCCTCAAAGAAATGCCCCCCCACACCATGACTGACCCAGTCTTGTTAGCATTACTATTATGAGCTAATTAATTAAAATAGCACAAATCACTACTTACCCAGGAAAAAACAAGACAACCGCCATTTTAAGCTTATTTGGATCCTAAATGGTTGACCCAACCTGACACTGAATAATTGTAGGCTTCTAGGCTTTTTAACACTTTAATCTGATGTCTGAGGTCTGCAACACTAGGTAGTTTCATGCTTTCTTTAAGTTTCCTGACCCACATGCAGAACACAACACAGAGATTTGAGCAAGTTTAAAGGGTTTATTGAGCAGGTTGAATGTGACATCAAGGACCAGGGAATCTCCACAGGGAAAATGGAAACAGGTACAACGGAGGAAGGTAGGTTTAGAGGTGAGCAGTCGGTAAAGGAGTTGATTATTTGTAGATGGAAATTAAGTTTATTTAGAAAGGAGTAATGTCAGCGGCTGATTTCTAAAAATCTTCACAATCCAAGTTTATAGTAATTTTATCCTAGTTTGCTATCACAGTTGGAGATGAGGTGGTGACCTCATTCTGGCAGTCAACTTGAGCTCGCTGCTCCACACATGAAAAATGTAATGCAATGTTTCCATAGTACCACATTGTATCCTCGACAGTTCACCCAAAATCTGTCCCAGTTTTAAAGACTTTGCCGTCACCTGTACATTTTGAGCGTTTGCACTCACTCATAAGTTGGTGTCAGTTTTCCTGGAAGCCGTGGAAGTCATACTGTATGCATTTTATACAGTTGAGACAGCTTTCTAGCTAAATCAATAATGCTGTTAAATTCAGAAGAAAAAAACTAAAAAGAATCAATTAAAGCATTCTCTTGCCACCATGTTTTCGTTATATTTTAGTTCTTGGTTTTATGTGCTTTTTTGAATGTAACACAGCCGAGTACAATCAGGAAAATTGGTGAAAGGTCTATCTAAAATTGGCCAAAAATATGTTGATGATACCCGATACGCTTAGAAAATATCCTGTTGACTCATGAGATAAAAGTCCATCTCCAAAAGTTTTGGAGTGACTTAGTCAAAGTCTGCACGCCCCATTTACAGACTGTTCATGCTCACAAACCCAGTATGGCTGGATTAAAACAATTTTGCAAAGAAGAGTGGGTCAGAAAAGACCCCCCACCCGAAGACTTTTAACTAGAAGTGTATGAAGGATTTAGTATTATATTTTATAATATAATATAGTATAATATAGTTATTATATCTTATTTATAACATATATCTCCTGATCCCAAAGAAAATAGTTGCCTATATCAATTAGAAATGGTATAACAGCTGATCATATTGCTAAAAAAATGAAAGAAAAAGTTTAACCTTTGCCACAAACAAATTAATCCTGGAGGGTTTTTTTGTTTTGTTTTTTTACTGCAATTATTTGTGAGAGCAACAGCAGTGTCCCTTAAGTGAGGAGGTGGTGCAGGAACTGGAGCGATGTTTACCAGGTGCATTTCTAAAACTTAAAGATGGGATTCATGACGTCTATGAGGAGATGAGTTGCTCAGAAAGAAGGTCTCACAGGCAGATTGACAAAGTGGCAATGAATTTTAAAGAAGTGAGATCAGCGACTGCCTGCCTGAGGCCCCGAGAGGATCCCAGGAGCAAGAAGGTGATAGCAGAATCCAGAATTAGAGGAGCTGAAAGTAACCAGGAGTAGTTTGAATTACCCATACACCAGGGGGAAGGCAGGGTTGTTTTGCCTCCTGAAAAAATCTATTAGAGGATCATCAGAGAAACCAAAGGAGATTTTCTCAGAGAAAGAGGTCAAATTATTCAAATTTTAAATCAGAGCTGCTATAACAGAGCTAGAAGTCCTTTTATTTGATCATAGAAGTAGCCTGATTGATATCACTTGTGTTTTTTAACACATCAATATCTCAAAAGTGGAAAATAAATCACTTACAAGCCACTTTGCACTGATTTAGAAGCAGGTCCAGCACCGAAGTACATTCACTTCAGTTTGAATAAACTCTGAAACAGTCAGTCATTGCTCTATTTGTACTGTTGTACCTTTTCTATAATTAACATGTTCTGCAGGTACCTCCTTGAGTTTAAAAGGGCCTGCTGGGCCTCCAGTGGTATCAGGGCATGATTTTTAGCTATGTTGATTCAAGTGTATAACCTGATTGGACCCTTCTCTGCTTCTTACTTGTTGTATTGCAAGTGAGATGTAGAGTTTTCATCAAAGTGGGATGCTGAATATCTGATGTGCAGACTCTCTTTTTGTAGCAATAGCCTTGAGCTCTTGTTTTTCACCTTTCTCTGTCTTTCTTACTTAAACTCTGAGGGTTTATTGATGGAAAAAGTTCAGACTATCTTTTCACATCATCCTTTTAAATATTTATATGCGTTAAACCTTTTCACATTTTGTAACATTAAAACCCCAGATTTCGGTGCATTTTAATATATCCTGATGTGATAGACTAGAGCAAAGTAGTGCTTAATTTAGGAGAAGTACGAAAACTATGCATAATACTTACAGTATAATCCTAGCTGTTTTGCTAAGGCCTCAGAAGTTTGTTGGAGAACAAGAGAGAACAAACAACATCATGAAGACAAAAGAACACAGCAGATAGGTCAGGGAGAAGTTTAAAGCTCTAAACATCTCAAAGAGCTCTGGTCAATCTATCACCTGAAAAAGAAAGAGAAAGGCACAAGTAAAAACTTACCATGAAGTGGATTTCTGCTTAAAGAAGACCCCCCTGGTAACTCTGAAGGAGCTCCAGAGATCCACTGTTTAGGTGGAAGGATTGGCTTCATGGCACAAGCCATGTGGGGAGCATAACAAACATATAGATGAGAACAAAACTGAACACACCTTTCTAATAGTGAAACATGGCCCCTGTGCTAGAATGACCTAGTCAAAGTCCAGACCGATGAGTCAATGAGATTGTAGTCTCTGGAAAAGAATGGACACAAATATCAGTCAGAAGATCTGTAAAGCACCCTGCACTTTATATTTATATTTAAATGATACCTTTAAAAAGTTGTGCTCGCACTTCACCACTATGCACTACTAACCTTTTAAAACCAGCAGTGAAAAAAATTAAAGCTCTGGCTGTAATGCGATGGGAAAAAGTTCAAGAGGTATGAATGTTTTTGCAAGGTGCTGTATGAAAAGCCTCTTCCAAATCCTTCAAAGATATGATGCAGGGAAACTCAAATATACCTGCATCTTTTATTAAGAAAGTATGAAGCGCTGCTTATTATTCTTCTGAAGGAACGTCTGCAAGGAAATCACCTTATTTTTCCAGGATTTTCATTGCATTTTGATATTCAGTCAATAATTTAACTTTTTCCACTGAGAAATCAGGGTTAGAAATTTTCTTCACTGCCCAGATTTGATGAGTGTTTTTAATGAAAATGATGAAAAAGTTCCTTGCCCTTCATTCACCTTCTTACGGGCAAAGTGAAAGTTTACTTTGGATTTAAGCTTTTGTCTTTCTGGCAGCGGAGAAAGGATGCTGGGTCAACATAAAAATTAGGATTATGCACAGATGTGGGATCAGAGAGAAGGAAATGGATTCCAACCTGACTAATAACAGGTCAAATTAAAGCAAACTTGTAGTTGTATAGTGTGATAAGAACTGTTTACAGCATACTTTTAGGAAATGTGTAAAGTTGCAAGCATTTTCTGCTTCAGCACATTTTAGGCTGATTAGTATTTGACTGTTAAAATTTGTCTTTGTGTTTTAAACCTGTCTTTGCCATCAAGTTTAATAACATAGTTTAAGTATCAATTCTTTGAGGAAGGCTCAAAGTTAAGTGTGTTGAGAAGTTAAGCATATCAGTGTTGGCATGTGTGCACCAGTCATTAGGTACAATAAAATATAGTAAATATGGTTCTGGAGCTTAAATAACCTTCCAATAGTATTCCTACACCTTGAGCTTTTTCATATTCGCTCTATTTAAAGAGACCAATATAAATGAATGCATAAATGTGAGGTGGACGGAAAAGGACATATGGCTTTTAAAACATTTTTCCAAATAAAAATCAGAATCTCACTATGAATCCAACTAAAACGATGGGGCAGGCAAGGAGAGCACACTAATCCTATCATGAAACATGGTGGTGGTCATGCGACAGGGATGTTTTTTTCTGCAGTGACAGGGAAGTTTGAGTTGTAGAAACATTAAGGAACCAAGGCAGTCCTGGAAAAAGACCTGACAGAGGCTGGAAAAGACTTGAGACTGAGGTCTGAAGTGCAACATCTCTAAATATATAGTTAGTTCCAATCCGAAGACTTTAGATCATATGTGTGTTAGAATGGTCGAGTCAAAGTATAGACCTAAATCTGATTAAGAATCTAGAGCTTGAAGACCTATGTCCTCAAGCCTTCTTCATTCAATCTGACTGAACTTAAAGCCGGCTTGCATAGAAGAACAGGAAAGAATTGTCAGTTTCCAGATGTCCTGAAATGATAGAGACATACCCAAAAACAGGGGCCTCCAAACCTTTTGACTTTGGGCCAGAATCGGCAAGTCAAAAGTACCTGCAGGCCAAAAACCCCCACTAAAAAGTAAAATTCAATACAAAAAATATATAGTGATTTTTTTTTCACCTTCTCAATTATAAATAAACATTAAATATTTTATTTAAACAAATAAAGTAGTCAGTTTTTATTTGTAAGAATGAATGAGTAAATCGGTGTATATCTAAAACTTAAACACGGTTTTCCATGTTTGCCTTATTAAGGTCTATTCAATCGATTTTTCAATATGCTTGCTGTGGTCTCTAGCATGAATGAATGCCTTGTGAGTTGTTTCCTTTCGAATAATTGCTCTGGCACTCCTATTTCAGGAGGTTGAAGTTTGTCGAAGGAGTGGGTGACAACAGCATTGTGAGTCTTACTCACTCAGTACGTTTACATGCACAGCTAAATTGAGCTTTTTGGAGTAATTGGACTAAAGACTTCCCTCCTGCAGTGAGCCGAGTCCTATTTTACATGTTACTTATAAAATCGAATTATTGAAAGAAGTGTGCCGACCACCGCAACGGTACGTGGCAACATGCAACCCTTTGTATGGCATTCTTTTCGGTTCGCTTCACACACTCAGGGTAAACAAACACTTGTGGAAGAGAAGCCGACATAGTAAAAGAAAAATGGATGACGACAACTCTGCCGCGCTGTACATTTGTTACATTCTGTACTGTTTGATCGTATTACACGCATCTACTAGCTTTTTTTGTTGATTACGGGGCTTCCGAGCTCGTCATTTCCTGGAGGGGCAGGGCACAGCTCCTGATAGCTCGGCTTCTTAAGGCAAGAGTATACATGCAGAGAAATTCGAATTTTGAACCGCATTATCTAGCTGCAGTAGTCGAGCTTCTGAAACTCCACTTCGGTTCAAGTCCAGACGGACTAAGGTGTATACATGCATTTCAGTCGGACTAAGGCGATAATTCGAATTTCTCTTGCTGCATGTAAACGTACTGACTAATATTCATGATATGCAAATATCTTGCCTCTGATTGGCTAACAAGAAGACTCTTAAGCTGCCTTCGAACAAAGAACTAATTTAGCATTATACTGTGCTGGTGGTGTTCCAAAGACAAATTCCAACCGTTTCTTCCTCAGCTCTTCTTTCTTGGGTAAATGCAACGCTGATATGTTATCTGCACAAATAACCCAAGCCCAAACGTGTTCCAACATGTTGCGGAGTTGCTAGTGGTTAGCTTCTACTAGCAGAGATGAAGTGCTCTCTCCTGGCTGCAAAATCAATACAGCCTTCCCGTGGGTGGTCACAAACCAAGGTGGGAAACCCCATGAATACTGATTTTCTCTGTGACATAGAAGAGACTGGCTTTTCCTCACTCACTATCTTTCTATTTCCTTTCTGCGGCTAATGCAGGCGATGGGGGTTGAAGAAAATCTTCAGTTACTGCATGCATATGCAACTTTGAGTGACCGATCGTATTTTTAAGAAAAACAAGTATGACACCGTTTCTCAGTGAACGAGACCTTTAAAAAAAAGTAGTGTGCTGTTCAGTAATCAGTGTTTTTCACAAGAATAATTGTCGCACATGATGCTTAAGCAACTCTATGCGTGATGGAAGCTAAAGAGAAAAGGGAATGGAGCAGAAAAATAAGGGGGATTATACACTACAGTATCACTGAACTGGCTCTCTGTAAAACAGTTTTAAATAAAACTTTATAGACTGACAACAAGCAGAGGAATCATCGTCAGGAATCACGTTCAGTTTGTGTACAGTTAGAAAAATTTCAAACACTGAACTGTAGTCATACACACAACAAAAGGTAAAGTTATTTGTCCCTGAAAAACCACCATATATGTATCAAAAAGAAGCAGTTCACACAATTCAAACTATTTCAGTTCCAGGAATATTTTCTTGAGAACAAAGACGAAAGGTTGGGATTGTCAAGATGCTCTAAAACTCAGGCAGATCAAACAGGGAGTTTCAGGTTACACTCCCCTTCAGGTTCTACCAGTTGAAAATGTCAGCTCCTTGTAACAATAAAAACTGAGTGCCTAAAGAGGTTGTCACAGACCCTGTTCCCACTTCCTCAGTTATATGTTTTGTAAAGCAGAGGTTGTCTGGTGTCTTTGAATCTCTTGTCTCTGTGTAAAGTGAGTTTTTAGTGAGTTTTTAGTGAGTAAGGGTGCTTTCACACCTGTTAGTCCGCTGGACGATTGGGGGACCAATTTTGCAACATTGTTGCAACTTTAAGCTGGTGCAGTTCGTGTTCACATTGCACTTTTGACAAACGAACTAAACCTTTTACATGTTGTATATCCCCTTTGCGTGTGGTGGCGCTGTAGCAAGAATTGCTGAAAGAAAGTCCAAGAAAAAGACAAACAGGAAACGAATGCATGATGTCAGTCTTTCCATATTGGTCCAGCAGCAGACGCGGTTAAACTCCCAGAAATAAACACTCTTAGCTCAGCATACACAGATGGATTTTGCTTCTCTTCTTGTTGTGGTGGTCGTAATATATTATATTTACATCATTCATCGACCAAATCTCGATGAAGCACTGGACTTCCTCCCGACTCCACGTTTTATGGGATCAGAACAGTATCACCTTGAAATGAAACTGAAAATAAATATTGGCATTGAAAATAAAAATTGGCATTGAAAAATATTATTGTAACTGAAAATATTAATTTTGAATCGGAAATAAATCTAGTGAACATTTTTGTATTGAAAGTGAATTTTTTTTTTTACAATGCCAATCCTTTTTTACAATGCCAATCCTTTTTTACAATGCCAATTGTTTTTTCAATGCCATCATTTTTTCAGCTTCATTTAGGTGATACTGTTTTGACGCTTGTGTGTGCACGCGCATGAGGGGCGGGGCTTCAGTCCCCCATATGTTTGCATGAACGAGGCAGGAGGGAAACTCCCACTGTCCGAGCAGGATCAACATTTTCTTTGCTGCTAATGTGGTTTGTGGAAGGTGATAATCTGCAGTTGGGGACCCGATTTATGACAGTCTTTCTGTAGTCTTTTGAATCAAACATGTTTGATATTATCGCAAGTCCTAGTGTAGTCGTTGTGACGTAAATCAACCAACAACCAATAAAGCTGTTCTCACACAAGCGGAAGCACGAAGCTACAGAGCCCGGCAGGGGTCAGGTGCAGAAATAATTTTTGAGGGGTAAGAATCTGTACCCTCGGTTTATTAAACCATGCGCATGGAGTCGTAATCTGTTCTCTCCGTTCATTCAACTATGTGACCGTGTGGGGGTCCTGTCCGCTTCACAGTGTACCCTGGCTGTTCAGGATTGAGCTTTACTACTATTGCACAATGGTTAATAAACAGGATTACATTGCCAATGATAGTGGGTTCAAGTCCTGTTTATGATATTGTCTTGCACCTTGCCACAAATCAATTTTTTTTTGTTCCTGCGGGAAAGTAGGCTATAAACATAGGTGTCATATTTATAAATAACAGTTTTGTAGCCACCTATGGAGCCTGGCAGGGTCTATACACAACAAATACAATATTTGTGTTCCATGGCTGAGTAATGGGCCATAAATTACAAAGGGAATACCAACCTTGCCCCCTGGAATACAGGCACAAACCAGCGCTATCTGTGCATCTGCATGGAGCAAGTGGTACAGCATAAACACCTTGCATTAAAAAGATATGATTTAACCAGTTACTTGATGATACAGTACCCACTTTGAATGCAAGTCTTTATTTGACATAACATTAATCTTGGCAAAGAATGCTACAACATTTGCACATGAAGAAACTGTATAATGCTGAGCATAATGGGAGGAATTTTGCGGGAAGCTAAAATAGCCTAGGTGTAGTCTTTTAAATAGTGTCCCAACAAGATTCCGGGTTTATAAAATCTTTTGTCTGAAACTAAAAAACTGTTAACCGAAGTCTTTAGATGTGAGCTGATAATCTTTAAGAATCTTTTCTAAATCGTTTCAAAGTCTTTAGGTGTACAGAAAGCATAATGTGGTTTGTGGAATAATAATAATAAAAAACTAAGATATAAACGGTTTCTTCTCAGTTTGCCATGCTAGTTGGCGCGCATTACCGCCACCTTCTGGTTTAGAGTGTGTGTCACAATTACGTTTTGCAATCTAATATAAAACGAGTTGTCAGTGTTGTTAGCTTTGCTTACACCAGTCTTAATTGATTTGTTAACATTATTGACATGTATTGTAAATATGTATTGTGGATCTGAAATAAATACAGTCATTTAATATGGTATAGCCTATATAGTGTGTATTTACATCCCTTCATACCACACTGTCTGTAATGAGGAGAACCTTCAACAAAGACAAGCTACACAAGCATAAAACTTGATCACAAAGACTCCTAGTCTACTGGTCAGTAGAAGAAACTGAGAAGAAACCGTTTATGTCTTTTTTTCTTCCACAAACCATATTATTAGCAATGTAAATGTCTTGTTGTTTCTCGCGTCTCGCCTGGACAGTCGGAGTTTCCCTCCTGCCTCTTTCATGCAAACATATGGGGGACTGAAGCCCCGCCCCTCATACGAGTGCACACTGAAGCGTCAAAACAGTATCACCTGAATGAAGCTGAAAAAAATGATGGCATTGAAAAAACGATTGGTATTGAAAAAAAGATTGGCATTGTAAAAAAGGATTGGCATTGTAAAAAAAGATTGGCATTGTAAAAAAAAATTTCACTTTCAATACAACAATTTTCACTAGATTTATTTCCGATTCAAAATGTATATTTTCAGTTACAATAATATTTTTCAACGCCAATTTTTATTTTCAATGCCAATATTTATTTTCAGTTTCATTTCAAGGTGATACTGTTCTGATCCCATAACGTTTGACCACAATTCATTGTTGGTGCTAATGCTAACAAGTTACAACACCGAAACGGGTCCTCCCACAGTGCAAAGCAAAGGGCGCTACGGATGCTAACATAGAACAAAAAGGAAGTTTTACCGAACTGAGGCTGGTTCGTATTCACACCTAAAGTGAACCGCACGAAAGTCCGTTTGGAAGCGGACCGAGACCACCTCAAAATGTGGGTTTCGCTCCAGTTAGTTAGTCTGGACCAAATCTCACTGGTCCACAATTACACCAGCTCAAACAAACCGTACTAGCGAAGCAAATGGTGCAGGTGTGAAAGCACCTTAAGTGTCTGAGTATTGATATGCATTAATGATTGTAACCCTCTTTGTGCACACCCACTATTACTTTGTGTGCAAGAAATAATAAGAATAATAAGAATAAGAATAAGAATAGTACATTTTCACAAAATGTGGCTTGAAACCAGATGCTATGAATGAGAGATGTATATCATCGATATGAAGAGAAGGCTGTACAGTGCTGCATATTCAATTCAATTCAAATTCAATTCAAAAATACTTCATTGATCCCAGATGTAAATTAAGTGTTGTTGTAGCTCATACTAATTAATTCTTTAAGGAGTTGTTGTAGATCATAATAGCTGTGGGCAGGAAGGATTTCCTGTAGCGGTCTGTGTTGCAGCAAAACTGAAGAAGCCTCCGACTGAAGGCACTCTGTTATTGTAGGATAGTCTCATGTAAAGGATGCTCAGTGTTGTCTATAATTTTTTGATTTCATGAAGAATCCTTCTTTGCATCATCATCTCCAGATGTTCCACAGTCGTCCCCAGAACAGAACCAGAACCTTCTTAATCAGGTTGTTTAGCCTTTTTAAGTCCTTGGCTCTGATGCTGCTACCCCGACAGATGATGGCTAAAGAGATTACACTCTTCACAACACACTTGTAGAAGATTTGCAGGATCTTGCTGCAAACCTTGAAGGACCTAAGCTTCCTTCCATATATGTCGTCTGTGATGAAAAAAACTGTATGTGCAATAAACTATTTTTCAAATGTTGCACTCGTGCCACAGCTTTGCATGCTACTTGTTTGTTTGTTTGTATTTAACTGTAAGGAGGATTCGACCTGCAACAGATGAAATGATGGTATGTCCCGTTGCTACGTAGTGGCTGTAGTCTATTGTGAGAACCAAGTGTTATTATATCAATGTAATTAGCCATATATCTTACAAAAATTCCCAAAATTCCTGTGTGTTTGTTGCCAATTCACCAGTAGTATGTGCATGCTTAGAGAATCCGACAAAGTTTGGAAGCGCATTGATCTCAAAAAGGCAAACAGTGTGTCCTGGTACCAATCTTCACTTCACCATCCTAGGACAACCACGATCTTATGGGGCGTTTTGATGATTTCACAAATTCACTCTCAGGAGAGATGAAATCCGGTCCGCAAAAGAAATCAAATGAGTCGGCTACATTTCGGTCATGATTGACGGCAATACAGACACTTCCATCAAGGAGTGTGGGATAGTTTGTGCGCATGATTCAAAATGGAAAACCCACAAAGAAGCTAGTTTGGCAGCAAGAGCTGAAACACAGCCATGCAGTTGGTAACATTTATTATTATGAAGGAGCTGTTAAGACTTTATAACCATCAGTGCTCTCAGCAAACTTGATAAGTGTTTACACCCCTCCATTATTACACATCTCTGTTGTTTGCCAAGTTTTTTATTTGTCACTTTTTGTAAATAGTATTTAATGCACAATAGACATTGTAAATATTTTTGAAATAATCCTGCTCAGTTGCACATTTCTTGAACTGGTATATGCTATTTTTAATACCTTCACAGTATGTTAGTGTTGTAATTTTACCCTTACTGTACAGTATACTAATTCAGTTTTTTATATTTTTTTATCTTTGCGTGAATCTGTCCTTTTGCTGCTGTTACGCCTGAATGTCCTCAGTGTGAGACAATAAAGGAAATTTCCATTCTATGTATTGCATTATAACCAGAATTGTTCACATTTCTGAGTGCTTACACTCACACCTACAGATTAAACACATCCATACTGATATAAACAAATGAAGCTATTAAGTTTGCATTTTCTCTGACAAACACAATTGATAATATTTCTTGTTATTGTGTGTTTATTGTAAGCATTGCTACCGTTTGTCTGTGTGTTTAAGTAATGATTTCCACTACTGTTGGTTTTTAGATTGTAAAATACATTTAAATGTATTTTAATTTAGTCAACCTTTTTTTAAAAGGATTGTTTGTTATAATTGTGACAAGAAAACACTGTCTCTCTATTTAGACTACTAAGATTGTTGTTTGTGGCTGTTTGTCATCAATATGAATCTTATTTGCATAAATAAGAAATAAAAAGTCTTAATCTGTTATAAGAAAACAGAAGACTTGGAAGATTATAAAAGTAAACAGAAGACAAGCTCCAAAAGTAATCATGATTGCATGCGGACTCACTTTTAGCTGTTTTTGAATGGTGCCTTCTGTCCTGGTGAAATGTCACCGAGCAGCCAACAGCTGCTAAAAGCTAATTAATGAAGGGCTTGTTCCCGCTGTGGAATAAATTGTGTGACTAAATTTTTGAAAATCACACTTGTGCCTTGCTGGGGTTTTATTTTTGAATAAAAGTTGTGTTCTTGGCTGTAATATTAGATGTGTGTCGTTTCTACTTGAAGAGAGTCCTAGCCATGCATGAAAATCGCTGTGTGAACTACAAAAGGTCAGCCTTGTCATACAGAGCGCAAACATGGTAATTACAAACAAACTGCAGCCCTGAATGCTGTAGCGATGTTTGGAGATTGAATCTAATACAAGAGGGATGGATGAGTGACATTGATTGAGTATCCTAGTTATTCTTTATCAGGTAAATCTCAACAATTACTTGAAAGTTAACTTCCTTTAGTAATTAAATTCAAAATGTCAACAAATGTCTGTGCTACAGAGGTTGCTGGTTTTGTTGCAAATATTAAAAAGTTGTAGCACCAACACAAAATTAAACAGGTTTTCTGTTTTTAAAGTAGCATAATTTAAAATACATCGCTAAAAAAAGTTAGAATGCTGCAATTTTGGTCCTCAAATGAACAAAGTCTATCAGACTATCAGCTGCAATAGTGGTTGTAGCTCATTTTATTGTTTTAAGTCTTAACACTGTTTCCAAGTTCAATTTGTTAACTCAATGTGTAACATTTAATCAAGACTGCTTAGTCTGTGTGATTCTCAAAAAAGAAAAAGTGCAAATGATTCACTGTGATCTGCATTTTAGACTAAACACAGTAACATTCAAAACTTTTAAACTGAAAACATTGGTTACTTATCAGCTTCATCAGTTTATTCCTCTTAAAAAATGTATATAACTTTTTTTTTTTGAGAAATTAGCAACAACATTGCTTATGTTTTAGATTATCAGAAGAGAGAGAGATGAAAAGTGCAGAACGGTAGTGATGTACGCTTTTCACAAAGTAAGCTTGTGACGTTGGCGAGTCTAGCTAGAGCGAGGTGTTGTGTGGTTTGAAATCTTGGGTCGTACAGTGTGACATTAAGCAGTCCTTTGCAACTGCTGAAAAACGCAGTGTAAACCAGGCTTAAGACACCTGATTCAGATGATCGCAGCTCAGTAAAAACCTGCTGAAGCAGGGAAGCAGCTAAACCATGCAGAACAGTGTGCCTTGAGGAGCAGGGTTAAAAAACCCTTTCACTCAGAACAGATGGGTTTTTAGTGCATAGTTTAGAGTTTAAATGCCACACAAAGGGACTCTTTTTACTAATTAGATGACTGGTTGCAATGGATTTTATTCAGAACTTTCAGAGTAAAGGGGGTGAATACAAATACATGACCAACTTTTCAGGTTTTTATTTCCCTACCTCCTTAAAATGACGTGCTACTGTACTTTGTGTTGGTCTGTTACTTAGACACCAACTAAGCACATTAAAGTTTGTTTTTGTAATAGAAGATGTGAAAAGCTAAAGGTTTATCAAACATGTTTCTTTCCTTTCGGGGAGTGTGAATTTACAGTTTCTTCTTTTGGTTTTGTTTTCTGTGCTCTGTTATATATCGATATACTGCAGCAATTTACTAAACCAGTAAACTTTACAAACGTTACTGAATATATTCTGCAACCTTTTTAAAGTTGGTTTGTTTACGTTACATCATTATTAAGATCTCAGAGCTAAGAATAATGTCTCAGGTAAATCTTTTTAAACCACTTTAACCATTAGGGAAACAACTCTGGTCTGCAGGTAGCTCCATCGTTCATATTCGTGGTGACGGTAGCCTAAAATGCTTGCAACTTGATTTGATACAAAGTAAATAACAAAACAAATTTCTGCACAATCTCTTCACCCCGTGTTTATCTCTATGTATCTTCCTGCCAGTTTTTCTGTTGACCGAAAACATCCTGCTCAGTTCAACTGCTGTGTTCAACCTGAACATGATCTCATGACTCATGAAATCAGCAGATGGTGCTCTGTTGTTTGCTCCGCGGTCAAAGTTTGGGACTAAAGATGGTCAGGTTTCGTGTCTTTAAGCCTCTCCCTTATATTATCTCCACCTTCAGCTCAGAAAGTAACTCCTGGTACTGTTAGAACCATTCTGAGCAGGCCTTCAGAACAACAAATTTCTGAGGTGCTTTTTAAAAATGTATATCTACTTTTATGCATTCATTTGATCTTTTCCAGTGTGGAACTCTCTTTAGCATCACAGCCACTTCACCTGCCTCTGCTTGTTTATTTTTGGTTTTTATTTTTAATTATTTTACTGTCTGTTTCCTCTGGGCTCCCTTACTTCGTCTGGCATTTTCTGTCTGATTTGTTTCTCTATCTCTTTATCTTGTCAAACACTCCTGTTTATAAAGTTGTGCATACCTAGATTAAACTAAATCTACAGTTGATCGTAAAATTGACTTAGTACATGCTGATTGACCACTTGGACAAATTCTTTCAGCATATGTTCCAACAGCTGCTGCATCTCCCCATCAGCTTCACCTGCTGCATAAGTTGATCTGAATATACATTTAGAAACAAATACATTTTACATAAAGCATGTACATGTTTTCTTGGCAGATAAAAACATTACAAACAGACCAACACATTGCAATAAAAGCAGCATCAGAACATCTTTTCCAATTTTGTGTTCTGTAACGCCATAATTAGATACTGCGTTCATGCTTCAAAATGTGATTAAGTGCTGTTATTGTGTGGAAAACACGGACGGAATTTACCAGACAAAATGAAATACACAACAAAAAGCAGAATCTCACAGCATTCACTGATATCTGAAAGCTGAAAAAGCTATTCAGCAGTTTCTGTAATATTTTGACCACTGCAGCTCCCGTACCTGTTGTTACTTGGTAAGGTGGGCCCTCTGGTCAGCTGTCTTCTCCACATAGAAAAAAAGCCCAGTCACAGCAAAAAGAAGGAAAAAAAACGTACAGAAACACAGACCTACTCCAAAAAATGTTTTAAAAAAACCTCCACAGTCTCTTCTTGAAGACAGAAGTCTCATTTCCCTGTAGCATGTTTCCCTGTTTAAATAATGTATTGTTTAACCCTGTAATCCCAATCTAAATATAATTATTTCCTCCTTTCTGTTTTATTCGTCATCACGTGATGACATCATCATTATGCAAATTAGCGTATGACGTCATCTGACGTTCAGTGCTCAACATGGCGGCCGCGAGAGTTTATAGATATTACTCAAACATACATAAATTAACCTAAGAAACACTTTAGGCATGTTTTTAAGGAGGGATTGCATAAGAATTTGATGAAAAGCTTTAAAAAGTGGATTTTACATGCCACCCCTCCTTTAACATTAAATGTAGATCTCTTTGGGTATTGATTGATACCCACTTTGAGCACAACTGTTATTTTTCAGTACACAATTACACCTGAAAATGCCTTGTTGTTGTTTGTCAAGAAACATCTGTAGAAGCAGCACATCTTGCATAATTAACCAACAAGCAAGTGGGCTGCAAGTGAAGCTCCACCTTAGCTTTCAGAGATTTTACTCAACAGTAGTAGGTGAGGAAGAACTGGATGTTAAAGACTTCAATAAATTGAAAGTGCAAGTTTCATGGTTGCAGAAATGTATCTGTTGAGTGGAAAGCGATAGCATAGATGGGGGATGGCAGGATGGGCTGTTGACAGCAGATAAACCTAATCACCAGCCTGAAACCTCAGATATACCAGACCAGATTTCAGAGCAGATAAGGAAAAGGCCAAAGGCTTGTTGTGGATGACATATGTTTCTAATGATCTTTTACTCCCCAAAGAAGAAGGAAACTAAAGAAATATATTTTTTTAGAAATGTGTTTTCTTGTATGCTTTGAGAGCTTTTAACATATTTAGGATAAACAAGAGTTTGTAGGGCAAATTATAAAACAAACCTATTTCACCTGTTACTTAAATGTAATGCTGTATCCTATAGTAATAGTGATTGTTATTCATCAATGAGTGAATTAAATCAATAATTATGTAAATGAATAAAAAAAATTGTTGAAATAATAATTTGCTAGCAAATTCTTAAATAGCTGTGAATAGTGATTTTAGGTCAGGAGCTCTACAGATATGATTGTGTATTCAGGAAAGGCTGCAGGGTCTCAGTCTTCTACAAAAACACTATACAATAATAGGCACCTGACTAATTAGACCAAACAATTACATTTTGTGTAATTAAATTTAGTTCATAGCTGTTTAAGTGTTTTCTACTTCATGTTTCTGTACAAGATGTTGGTGTTCCGGAGTAATTATTAAACATAGCGTTCTGCTGCCACTTCATGGAAAATGACCGTTTTTACTCACTTAGGAGTAACACCATTATCTTTGTGTCGATGTTAAGTACTACTGAGCTTGTGAGCACAATTTTATTTTAAAGTTTTTTTCTTTTTTGGTTTGTTTGTAGTATCACTTTTGGTATTATTTTTAAAGAAAAGAGTTAAGAGCCAATAACTAAAGTATTTCTTGTGAGGAGCTTTAGTAATATAAAACCAAATCTTGTCAAAAATGTTCCAGTGAAATTATTCACTTTGAATACAGTAAAAGAAAAACAACAAAAAATAATCCACACTTTAATTTGATTGAGTTGTAACTTAAAGAGTCTTGAGATGGGGTTCTTAATTGTAAAAAAATTATGTGGACTGAATAAAGGTGCATCACTGAGATGACTTCTGTGTGATGTTTAATTCATTGTCATCACAGAGAAAAGTTGCTTACACTTTTATATGTGCTGCTAAAAACTGAGACAAGCAATTTGCGTTCACCAAGGCACTGTGTTGGAAGTGAATTGTTAAAACTGCACAGAATCAGTCTATGTTTTTGGAGTGTGATTAGCATTTTTCACATTAGCATCAAACTAATATTTTATGAGTTTAAATTTACTCTCCTCCTGAGAGGTGCATCTGTCTTGTGCAGTGTTGAGTAGTACCGCGTTACTACTAACGCTGTTACGTTTGTCAGTAACTAATGCGTTACTGTTTAAATACAGTAACAGTTACCGTTACTCTATGGTGCATTTGTCCGTTACTAGCTACATTTTGGGGGGGAAAAGGCAGCAGCTGTGTGCTTCCTCCTGTTTATAGCGGTGATGCATTGTGGGTGTGTTTTTATTTTATTTGCATACGTTACGTGCAGTCATGGCAGATCAAAGCAGGAGCAACCCTAGTTTCTCATCCTGGAAATATGCTCATTATTTCACATTAATTTAGCACAAAGAGAAGAACATTCTAGTCAAGTGTAGCCTATGTTATTCTGGATCGAAAATCCTGTCTATGGCAACAAACAGCAACTCCAGTTTGTCGAAGCATCTCCAGAAACGACATGCCTCCAGAAAGCTAGTTGAGAAGGAAGCTAACCCTGCGTCTAGGGACACACGCGAAATGAGGCAAGCCCCGCCAAGCAAACAACAGCGGTTAGATTTTAACAGGACTGTTAGTGTTAGCCAGGGACAGATTAACAAGGTTGTTGCGCAGTTCATTGTGGAGAATATGCAGCCAGTTTCAACTGTGAATCGCCTGCTTTCCGGCAAGTAATTAGTATGATACCATGTTAAGAGGCACACGGCAAATGGGAAGAAAAACGTTTTCCAACTACTTGGATAAGGAGTATTTAAAAATGGAAACTGAGCTTAAAACAGCACTGGAGGGGATTGATCACATTTCGACTACAGCAGATATTTGGATTTTCCACAATAAAAGCTACTTTGAGATAACAGCTCACTGGATTAATGCCACTACCTTTACACACCCGAAGGCTGCATTGGCCTGTAAAAGGATCAAAGGTAGGCACACGTATGATACAATTGCTGCCATGTGTTGACAAATTACATTATGTTTGAGTTTGAATTATATTTCGTACAGCATTTTTATGAATATTCTTTTTAAAAAGTAACTAAAAAGTAACTTTTAACAGTAACTCATTACTTTTTGATCATAGTAATCAGTAAAGTAACTGAGTTACTTTTTGAATGAAGAAACTAGTAACTGTAACTACTTATTTTCAGTAGCTAGCACAACACTGGTCTATTGTATCTGATGTGTATAAAGACACATTCTAGGTAAATACCATTCCTGAATTGCTTGAATCTTATCAGTGTAGGGTTGGCAAGTTGATCTCCACATAAGCCAGGCTTTAACTGATTCATTTTGTGCAAGAGGAAAAGTTCAATGGCTTGAGTGTTGCAGCTTTGAAGCACCATAAGCTCCATATATACAGCAAATATTTAAAGCTGTGGTTAAATTAATGTTAAATATGCTTAAATTACTAGCCATCATCCACTAATAATGTTACTGTCATGTTTTGGCTTAGAGTCTAAATCAGACAACAATCCCAGATGACACCTTAGACCAGTTTATAAAGATGTTTATTGAAAACCAGGGGACGAGAGAGAGCCAGAGGGGGAGATTGGCTGTGAGGGATTCCGAGGAATGGGGACTTAGGCTGGAGGAAAACAGGGTAGTGGTTAGAAGAGTGGTCTGAGGTAAACAGTTCTCTGTGTGAATCTTGGAATAGAAATCTTACTTGGTAGTCGGCTTAGGAGACACTTGGAGGAGGTATGTTGGAGACAGGAGCTGATAGAGGGTGGGAACGGGTGGTTCAGGATGATAGCTATCCTCTTTGTTCCTTGCAGGTGGAGATGTTGGAGGGTGGACAGGCAAGCGTTGGAACAAGATGGCGACTTGGTGAGTATGTAGGCTGTATTTCCAGGTGGGGAGTGGAGTGGAGAATGACCAGGGAAGAACCGGAGAGGAAGGTGAACTGTTCCGTTTGAGTTGTGAAGATCCGCCAGGGGGTTCCAGGACCCAGGGAAAAAACGAAGGAGTAAAGTCCAGGAAGGACCGGGATAGAGTCTGCAGAGGGAGTGAGGAAAGGTGAGTTTCTCTGACTAGTTTTACTAGGAAAATTCTTCTAAATAATTCTGAGGAGAAGTTTGGCCTGAATGCGAGAACCATCTGCCATCAGTCCCCAGGATCCACTCCCCTTTTGAACGGTAGTGCTGATGAGGAACACCTGCTGCTGCATCTGCCGGTCACACCCTGCGGAATGAGGTAAGGAAAAAACAACCACACCCAAGCACCCAGCTGCTGAAACCTAACAGTTACTTAATCTCATGTTATACTATGCAGATGCTAGGTCTGCACTGATGAAGGTTTACCCAAATATACAGAGGCTCTAATAATGGCAGCACAGGAACAGGGAGTTAGTACAAAAGCAGTGGAAACCAGGGTCTTCTGCACAAGACAGGACCCAACAGAGAGGGAGGGATGTAGTAATTTGACTTTATCTGTCCCAGAGGTGACAGAAATTGGGGGTTCGATTTGACCCCTACTTATCATTTAACACTCACATTCAACACATCTGTAAGACTGCATTCTATCACCTCCGGAACATTTCCAAACTCCGCCCCTCCCTCCCCCTTTCTGATGCAGAGAGGCTGGTTCATGCCTTTGTCTCCTCTAGGCTCGACTACTGTAATGCACTCCTGATCGGGATCCCTGGCAATAGCCTGCAGAGGCTGCAGTACATTCAGAACTGCGCTGCCAGGGTCCTGATTAGGGTGCGCAAATCGGAACACATCACACCCATCCTCCATAAACTTCACTGGCTCCCTGTTAGGTGCAGGATCGAGTATAAGATCTATCAGTGACCTATCAGTGTGTCTACGGCAGGGCACCAGTGTACCTCAAAGAACTCATCAATATCCACAATCCAACCAGACATCTCAGCTCCTCTAATAGGCACCAACTCCAGGTCCCCAACACTAAACTCCGCACCATGGAAGATAGGGCTTTCAAGGCGGCTGCGCCTCGACTATGGAACGCTCCATTGATGTTTTTAAAAGTAAATTAAAGACCCATTTATTTTGTATCGCTTTTCCTTAAAAGTCTCATTTATGCATTTTAATTGTTTTATGTCTTTTTAATCTGTTGTGCCTGTAGCACTTTGAGGCATGTTTTCATGTGCAAAGTGCAATACAAATAAAATGTATTATTATTATTATATTAAATTATCCTTTTAGGGCTTCATGTTAAAACACATATCTTTAAAATTGAAAAAAATACAAGTAAAATATAACCCACATTTGTAGGAGGTCTGTGTTCTCTGAATGTTTTTCTAGTTAACATTGTTGCAAAGACTAAACCGTTCAGTTTGTCCATGAATGTTTGTTGATGGAAAAGGTATGCTAGGGTGGAGGCAGCGCGTGGCGGCCGGTGGCCGGCCGCGGCCCCTGCCATGCCGGGGGCCCCTCGTCAGCCGGTCCCTTGTCAGGTTCCTGCTGGGGGGTGGGGTGCCCCTGTTGCCGGCGGGGCCCGTGGGCTCGTCACTGCTGCCCCCCGGGCCCCTGCATAGTGGCCGCTGGATGTTCCCCTGGGGTTCTCCTTTGCTCCACTCTTGGGGGATGCGGTCGGCCCCGCCCGGGTCCACCTGGGGCTCTGGGGGTCCTTTGGAAGTCTTTGCTCCGATCTCCTTCATGTCTGCATTGATTCCTGGGAGACGGATTGATGCCTGCTCACACCAGCTATCGAACACTCTTATGGAGAAACCTCATATGCACCAGCATGCTCACACACACACATAGATGTGGGGTCTCTGGTGTTTAAGGATATATTCTTGAGCTGAGGTTATCATTACTAGAGCTTGATTAATCGGTACCATGAGTTTTTCTGTGACATTGTTGTTGTATTTTTATATCTATTTTTGTGTGATGTGGTTGTGTAATTCTTAGTTCACAATGTTTGGTTTGTTTTGTCGATGTTCCTTTTTCGTGTTTTGTTTTGTTTTTTCCGTCTCTCTGCCGTCCTGTGGGTATGGAGGCAGACTTCAATGTCTTCCTGTGTTTTCTTTATTCCCTTTCCTCTCTTGTATTTTCAACTCACCCTCTCTCTTGACTTTTTGTTTCCTACCTCTCTTCTTCATCTTCCTTCTTTCTTCTCCTTAATTTTCCGTCTCCCTGTCCATAACATCAGGAAATAAAAACCCCAACAATTCATAAAAATAAAAATAAAAAAATAAAAAAAGGAAAAGGTATGCTAACACAAAAACTACATAATCCCTTAGGTTCCTACAAATTGTTTTGTTCTTACCCAAACTGAGGAGATTTTAAAATGAACTGTAGCCTGCATAATTTCCATATAAAAATAGCTGTGTCATATGTCCATTGGTATTTGTGATTATTCCAAATGGGCCTATTCTGCATTTATGTATTGCTAGTAATTGCTTTAAAAACATTCTATACTATGGGAGCATAAATACACAAAGTGTGTCTGAATCTAAATTAGTTTTCCTGTATCTGTTTATGTCATTACAGAAAGTGATTTGGTGGCATGTGTATTCCGAGGTAGGCATTTACTCCATGCGTATGTGTTAGTCTTTTTAGCATGCATTGCAAGCACTACCCAAGCGGAAATGACAGTAATTAACTAAACGAGCTACATCTGCATCTGGGGGGCAGCAAGATCGAGGGAGTTGTAAAAAAAAAAAAACCCAGCAATCTGATTCTGAAAGAGAAATGTAGAGTCTCTATAGAATGAGGAATAATAAGAAGCTGGCTCTCTGGAAAGTGAAGGTGAAGGTGATGAGAAGAAACATGGAGGGAACTGCAAAGAGACTGGATTCATCAACTGTACATGCAGACATACACCTCACTCCTGTTTCCTACCCCACTCTTTGCATCTTTTTTGTCTCTATAAACAACAGGTAAGGAGAGGGAGGCGCTCCAGGCCCATTAACTCAGTGGGGGGTTTCCCTACCCTGGGTCGACAGAACTGTTAGAGCCTAAAGCCTAAACTAAGAGCTACACTGGGCTTGGAAATGCTTACCATATCACATTGGCTGGTGACCTAGAAAAAAACGTTGTCAAATGGAAATAATTCCTCCTAAAGCGCTTACATTTTTTTGTTTTTTGACATTAAAGTCATGGGGATGTGGGAGCTGGAATGCGAAGTACATTTCTCTTTAGTGTAAAATCAAGAAGACACCCCTCTGTGCTTCAGGCGATGCTACTCTCCTTCAAAGACCTGTACTGAAAGTTCAGCTGCTTCTTTACTTTTTAAAAGCTTTGCTGCTGACATAGATGGAATTTTTTTGTTTATTGTGACCATAGTCAAATGTTTACCAGGGCCAGAACGGGCGACATCAAATCCTACCTGAACCTGCTGGCTAAAGATAAGCGTAAATACAGTAAGATTGTTATTCACGCTGGCGGTAATGACACCCGGTTACGCCAATCGGAGGTCACTAAAATTAGTGTTGCTTCGGTGTGTAAGTTTGCCAAAACAATGTCCGACTCTGTAATCTTTTCTGGTCCCCTGCCTGATCGGACCAGTGACGACATGTTTAGCCGCATGCTGTCATTCCATCAATGGTTGTCTGGGTGGTGTCCTGCAAACGATGTGGGCTGCATTGATAACTGGAGAACATTTTGGGGAAAACCTGGTCTGATCCGGAGAGACGGCATCCATCCCACTTTGGATGGAGCAGCTCTTCTTTCTAGGAATATGGCCGAATTTATTAGTCCTCCAAAACACTGACAACCCAGGTTCCAGACCAGGAAGCAGAGTCGTAGTTTAACCCACATCTCTGCTGCTTCTGTACTGTTACCCCCCCATTACCCTATAGAAACAGTGTCTTGCCCACGGCCAAAATTAAATGGATTAAAAGTTAAGCCAACAAAAGCAAATTATGGAAATCTCATAAAAATAAATACAACTTTGACTGAACAGAAAAATAAATCTATTAAATGTGGTTTATTAAACATAAGATCTCTCTCCTCAAAGACTTTGTTAGTAAATGACTTGATTTGTGATAATCACATTGATTTCCTTTGTCTCACAGAAACCTGGTTGCAGCAGGAGGATTATGTCAGTATAAATGAGTCAACTCCTTCCAGTCATTTAAATTTTCACATTCTTAGAAATACTGGGCGAGGGATACTGGGGGAGGATTTGCAACCATTTTCCGTTCTGATTTACTAATTAGTCCCAGACCAATTGATAGCTACAGTTCTTTTGAACATCTAACCCTTAATTTTCCTCATCCAAGTTGCAAAACATTAAGACCATTTTTGTTTGTGGTTTTGTATCGTCCACCAGGCCCTTACTCTCAATTCTTGGATCAGATCTCACATTTTTTATCTGATTTAGTATTAAATACTGATAGGGTTATTATAGTGGGGGACTTTAATATTTATGTGGATACTGAAAGTGATAGCCTAAATGCAGCCTTTAATGCTAGTTTAGACTCAATTGGCTTTACTCAAAAAGTACAGGGATCGACCCACTCGGGTAAACACACTTTGGACCTTGTACTGACATACGGTATTGAGTGTGAGGAAATAACAGTCCACCCACATAACCCAGTCCTGTCTGACCACTTCTTAATAACTTTTGAATTTACTTTAACTGACCATCTTAAATCTGAAAGAAAATTTCATTATAGTAGAGCTTTATCAGACAATGCTGTAACAATTTTTAAAGAATCTGTTCCATTCTTACTTTCCTTAGTGTCTCAGGGTAACACAGTGGATGGCAGCAATTCCATCTCTAACCCTTCAGAAATTGATGGTCTGGTTCACAGCGTTACGTCCTCATTGCGTTTGGCATTAGATAGTGTAGCCCCCTTAAAAAAGAAAGTGGCTAGCCATAAGAGGCTGACTCCTTGGTTTAACGCAGAGTTGCATACTTTAAAGCAGAATACTAGGAAGTTGGAGAGAAAATAGCGCTATACACACCTAGAGGAATATGTATATGAACAGTAAATGAGGCAGTATCGGAAAGAGCTGTAGAACCTCAGTTGTGCTTAGGCTGTTTTGATCCAGTCGAGCTTTTGGAATAATCAAAAATATTAGCCTCATCTAAACCTTCAACTTGTATGTTGGACCCAATTCCAACCAAATTATTTAAAGAAGTGTTCCATTTGGTTCCTGGCCCCATTTTGGATATGATGAATCTACCCTTAGTAAACGGATACGTACCACAGGAATTTAAAATAGCTGTAATTAAACCTTTACTCAAGAAACCTTCCCTTGATCAAGATGACTTAGTGAATTACAGACCTATATCTAACCTTCCTTTCTTATCCAAAGTCCTTGAGAAAATTGTTGCTAATCAAGTCTGTGAGCATCTAAACAGTAATGAGCGGTTTGAAGAGTTTCAGTCAGGTTTTAGAGCTCATCATAGCACTGAAACAGCACTGGTGAAGGTTACTAATGATATTCTCATGGCCTCAGATAATGGACTTGTGTCTGTTCTGGTTTTGTTAGATCTCAGCGCTGCTTTTGACACAGTCGATCATAATATTCTCTTAGAAAGGCTTGAACATGTTGCAGGGATCAAAGGAACAGCACTAGGCTGGTTTAAATCATATTTGTCTGATAGAATCCAGTTTGTTCATCTAAATGATAAATCTTCTTCACTCTCAAGGGTTACTTGTGGAGTTCCACAGGGTTCTGTGCTTGGACCAATTCTGTTCACCATATATATGCTCCCAATTGGTAGAATCATTAGACAGCATGGGATAAATTTCCACAGCTATGCAGATGATACACAACTATATTTATCCATAAATCCTGATGAACCCAGTCAGTTAGGTAGATAACAGGCATGTCTGGAAGACATAAAAACATGGATGACTCTAAACTTTTTGCTTTTAAATTCTGACAAGACAGAAGTTGCTGTCTTTGGAACAGAAGTTCTTAAACAGAAACTGATTAGTCAATCACTTCATCTGGACGGCATTAAATTGGCCCCCAGTAATAACATAAAGAACCTCGGCGTTATTTTTGACCAAGACTTGACATTTAAATCCCATATTAAACAGGTTTCTAGGATTTCTTTCTTTCACCTCCGGAATATTGCTAAAATTAGAAACATCCTGTCCAGGAGTGATGCTGAGAAACTAGTCCATGCATTTGTTACCTCAAGGCTGGACTACTGTAATTCTTTACTATCAGGAAGTCAACGAAATGCCATTAAAAGCCTTCAGTTGATCCAAAATGCGGCAGCAAGAGTTCTAATAAACATTAAAAAGAGAGATCACATTTCTCCTGTTTTAGCTTCCCTTCATTGGCTCCCTGTTAAATCCAGAATAGAATTTAAGATCCTTCTTCTTACATACAAAGCCCTTAATAATGAAGCTCCATCATACATCAGAGATCTAATTGTTCCATATGTTCCTAACAGAGCACTTTGCTCTCAGACTGCAGGTTTACTTGTAGTTCCTAGGATTTCTAAAAGTAGAATGGGAGGCAGATCTTTTAGTTATCAGGCTCCTCTCCTGTGGAACCAGCTCCCAGCTTTAGTCCGTGAGGCAGACACTGTTTACTTTTAAGGCCAGGCTTAAACTTTCCTTTTTGATAAAGCTTATAGTTAGAGTGGCTAAGGTCATCCTGAGCTATCTCTGTAGTTATGCTGCTATAGGCTTAGACTGCTGGAGGACTGACTTACCAATTTTCTTCACTCTGCTACTTCCTTTTCTCCTACGACTCTCCAGTTGTATTACAGTACATTCTGTTATTTCGACTGTTAACTTTGTTTTCTCTCAGTGTTTTTCTCTCCATAGAAGATATACCTGGTCTGGTATCCTGCTTGGCTGCAATGCCCTGTTGGACGGGGGGCATCGACTGGGAAGATCCTCCCAGTAACTGAACATCCACTGTGTCCTGTTATCAACTTTTTACTTTCTGTAACATAGAAAGTACTCTTATATCAGATCTTCTGTTCCTTCTGTGTTTCTGCTCTGTCTTCTCAAACCCCCAGACGGTCGTGGCAGATGGCCGCTCCTACTGAGCCTGGTTCTGTTGGAGGTTTCTTCCTGTTAAAGGGGAGTTTTTCCTCTCCACCGTTGCTACATGCTTGCTCAGTATGAGGGATTGCTGAAGGATTGCTGTGGTTGGAAAGTCTGCATCAACAGGGCCCAACCTCACGCCAATGACTGACGCAATCTGCTGGGATTCCTTAAATAGGAAACTCTTTAACTGATTGGAATGTTTGTATAAATGTATTCAAATGACTTCTTGTTAAGTGCCTTGAGATGACATCTGTTGTGAATTGGCGCTATATAAATAAACTGAATTGAATTGAATATTGTACATGAGGCCTGCTCTACACAGAGACAAAACAGGTATACCATAAATATCGGACTATTGAGCACACCTGAATATTAGCCGGACCAGCTACATTTGAAAAGAAAATACATTTTGTACATATACAGGGTGTATCGGTCAAATATAAGCCGCATGATTTCATGTTGTAACATCTGATAGACGGTACACCGAAGATTTCTTTTTGATTATCTCTTTCAGGAGGTAATGTTTTCCTGCCCGTCTGTATGTTTGTTTGTTTGACAGTTAGCAAGATAAGTCAAAAAATGTATGGACAGATTTCGATAACATTTTCAGGAAATGTCCACAATGGGACCAGGAACAACTGATTACATTTTGGGGCTGATCCGACATGAAGCGCGTATCCACCCACCGATCAGCGGTGCTAACCTCCATTTCTCTCCCATGTCAGAGAGCTCACAAGCGGCTCCCTTCAAGCAGCAGCCCCAAATATCCGCCAGAAGTGCATAGCCATGCGTCTTATTAACAGACATTTTATTGGAAAAGTACAGAAAGTTAAAATTAGATAACATGGGGAAAGGGGGGGGGGGGGGGGGGGGAGGTTGGAGTGTTTCTAGTTTTAATTTAAGATGCGCTTTAAAAAAATAAAATCTCTGCCTGAAAATCAGCAGTAGTGCACCAACATAACACGACAGTAACATGTCTGGCTGGAAAATAAAACACTGCACCAACATGACATTTACATGTCTGGTTGTAAAATAAATCTTACTTTAGCCTTCCAGAAAAGTCATTGGTCGCTATCTTCATCTTCCTCCTCCTCATTAAAGCTACTAAAGTCATCTTCTTCAGTGTCTTTATGTCCTTTGAAAGCTTTTGTCGTCTTTTTACACCGACTCATTTCTTCCCACTGCCTTCTCCAACGTCTCACCATCGATTCATTGATGGAAACCGTATGTGCAGTAGCTATTTCCTTCTGTGATGGCTATGCCGGGACCACTGGTGGCGCTGTGACACTGCCAGAGAAACACAGAAAGGAACACTGAGCATGTGCAGTCAATCCAGTGGCTAACACAATGAATCTACCTTTAAATGACAGCTTTATTCAAAAGCATATGGTGTCTGTGGTGCTCCGGATCCATTTGTTGCAGCTGGTCACAGAGGAGGGGCAGTAAATCATATTCTAGGATCCACAATAAGGTCAGTATTTGCTTTATTAGTGCCAGAACACAGTACGGTGCCATGTTTGTTTACCTTATCACAGATTTGCGCATGCGCGTTAAATATTGGAATGGGGTGGCGAAACGGCAAGAATTTATTCCTTCATCTATTGTTTAATTACCTCAGCCTTATATGGCAGGTAAGGAGGTGAAGGGCTTAAATACAGAGGGAATGAGGATCGGGTGGTGACTGGGATTAGACACAGGTGCAGACAATAATTAAGACAGGGAGTGAGCAGGATGGGTGCTGATGGCTCTGACAAACTGTTATTGAACTTATCAAATACTTTAATCAAATCCTCATGGAACTTTCATTGCACTTACTAGAACTTTCTTGGTACTTCAATGGATCGTTATTGGAACTTACTAGGAGTTTCTTTGAACATTAATGAAACTTACTAGGTACTGTAAAAATATTCCTGGATCGTTGCTGTAACTTACCAAGCACTTTCATGGAACGTTCCTACCTGGTATGTTTCCAGAAAGTATGCTATGTTCCATGAAAGCTCCAATAAACAACCTGGTGAGTTCCAGAAATAAAAATAAAAGCTCCTGATACTTTCCAAGAAATTACCAGACATCAACCTCCAAGTTCCTGAAAAGTAACATCTAAATTCTAAGAAAGTGCTGGATTATGTCAGTGTTTTTGTTTATTTTTGTTTACTATGATTCCAGTATCTCTTAATAGGTTAATTCAAATATTTTGAAAAAAAGTCACAGTGATGTAAATATTTGCTTTATTCCAAAATATACAGCATACAACATATAGAATGTTACAACTTATAGGGGTAAGAATATTCATGCTTATTTAAGAGGAAGGTGAAATAATTGTAAGCTTTAGTCAAGAAAACAAATATCCAATCATCCTTTTTAATATTTCAAGTTTTCTCTACAGACTTACCAAGCTGTTGAAATAGCTTTGAATAAACATAGCATTGCCAGATGGTGGTGTTAGAGCTTTTCAAATTGTGAAACTGAGTAGTTGTGGCTTTTGGATGATGATGGCCTGCGCCTTGTGTATTTACAGGATGCAAATTCCTGCAGATGTTCACTTTCAGTGGAAAACAACAACTGGGTTTGCAAATGCTAATATGATGTTTGCCAAGACAGTGTGGATATGGGTTAATGATTCAGACAATGAGATCCACCTGTTCTCTCTTGTGAGAAAATCCAGCTCTCCAAACTGTCGGTGTTTGTGAGTGCACATTTGTTAGTGTGTCTGCTTTTTAGTCTGCTGTAACACAGAAAACATGATAAACCAGATGTTTAGATACACATTATTTGAAGAGATATAACTGTTTTTTTTACTGTCTGACACATCAGCTAAACTTTTCCTATTTTAGACCTGACCAAAAGTATTTCTGTTTGCTACATTGCAGAATAATGAGATTTATTTTAGCTTCCTTTAATGTCCGGAGTTTACATACTCCAAGATTGCTATACCTTCAAACATTTAGGGAAAGCTCAGCTGATAAATTCATGGGGTTGTGGACTTCTGATAAGCTTATTAGCAGCATTTGTGTTAACTGCAGGGATGCCTTTGGATATATTTTAAGGCAACACTTCTAACATGCTGCTTCCTTGTGGACCTCCATACATTTAGTTCATTCTTGGGTACAGTTTAGATTTTAAAAATTTCTGAGGGTGCAACGTTTATTAATTGAAAAAAACAATAAGCAAGTATAAACGGTGCAAGAGTTACCTATGTGTTTTGGTGTGAAATGTGTTTGCCAACCCCAAAACAAAAGCAAAATACCTTGTGAAAATGCTGGCTGAAGCTGAGCGTCATTACCTTCGGTCCAGTATGGACATGGTTAAAAATTCCTGTCTGAACAAAGACATTAAGTTGTGGGGACTTGTCATTACATTTACAAGAAAGAGGGGGAAGCTTGCAAACCTGATTACACCTCCCTGCTGTAGAGTACAGTATAGGGTAACTTTATGTTGTGTGGCTGTTTTTCTGCATGAAGGACTGCTGCACTTCCCAGAACAGATAATATCAAGAAAATATTAAAGTATCAAAGCAACATTTCAAGACCACAGACTGGAAGTTAAAGACTTGGCAAAAAAATTATTGTTGCTGATTGTCCATGCCATGTAGATTTGTGGGCAAAGCTGAAAAGATGTTTACAAACCTCATCAAATTACACTAATTCTGTCAGGAGGAATGAGTCAGCAAACTGTTTTAACAACCTTGTGGAAGGATACCAAAAAGGTTTGACCAGAGTTAAACAAGTTTAAAAAGCTATGCTGCCCAAATATTAGTCATGATATATATATATATATATATAATAAGATACTTTTTCCAACCAGTACTGATGCGATGAGTTTAGGTTTCATTCATTAGTTAGTTAGATGACCTCTGAGGCAGAATCTTTGTTAAATATTTGGATTAACCATGTTTTATGTAGAAAAATCCCTTGTTGGTTTAGCATAATGAGGCACAGTTGATTCACACTTTTGTAAGCCTTGAAGGCTCTTCAAATAAAAGAAAATTCATGCAAATCGTATCATCAAAAAGAATATTGAATTGGGTTATTCTGAGCTCACTTTGTTCTAAATGTTAGTAGTAAGATCACTGTGTATCCTAACACACTGTCCTCTTTAGTTACATTTCAAAGTAAAGTGATCGAACTTGTGAAGAAATATGTGGCCCATGTTTGTTACATGTCATTCTGGTAGATTGAATAGAGTAAGGAAACAGCAGGGGAATTGTGTTTATGAAAATCTACTTGTATGTATGAACAGTTTATAATTTGTGAAGAAATAAAGGTTAAGGTTAAACCAGTTAAGGTATTTATCTGTGACATATTGTTCAACATAAAAAGTGCTAGTAAAGAAGTGGCATACACATGAAACAGCTGCTTGCTTTAAAGTAATACACAGAAGAAATTTAAAATACCCTGCTTTTGGTTGTGATTTGGAGGTGACAGCTATTTTACTTTTGTACAAATTTTGCTTTCTTTCATGTATCTATTTTCTATAGAAATGACTAATTGTCTTTCCTCAATGTCACAGATTTTGTTGCCCACCTTGTTAAATATTTTTATTCTAGGAGACTGAACAGGAATGCACACAGCAACAATGGTGAAAGGGTCTCTCTTATCCATAGAATTGATACCAAACATCAATATTTAGGAAGGTCACGTCAAAACAATTGAAAGTTAGATTTAATCGATACTACAAAAAGTATAAAGATACTTATTTTCCTTCAAATTGATACAGACTGCCCCATTTTTATCTTCCCAAGATTTTGCACTTTTTCACAGTAGCACTGCAGTAACACAGACACTGTTACAGCAATATTTCAAGGTCAAGTCAATAAATTGATTAATTACATATTAGTAAAGGCATCGAGGGAATATTGCATAATTATTAGAGTCAGTGAAGAGGCCTTTCACCTACTCTGATCTAAATGCATAACATAACATTAGAAGACTGAAGGCAGAAGCTGCTTGCGGAGAGGGCAGACATGATCTGGGTGCGAGAGAGTTCGAGAGTTGGCCTTATGTACAAGACTGGCCGTAATAAAATATGAGAAACACCAGTCCAGACTCCAGCCTCATCCATATTAAAGAACGAATATATTTTCTTCCATAACAACACTAATGGCCCTTTTCTTAAGAGCACCATGACTTGACTCACTCTCCAAATACCCTCAGTCGTTGTTTTACTGCAGGAGGAACCGGTGCACTTCATAAAATACATGGCTTCATGAGGAAAGAACAATACAGGTGAAACTCGAAAAATTTGAATATTGTGCAAAAGCTCATTCATTTTAGTATTTCAACTTAAAAGGTGAAACTAATACATGAGATAGACACATTGCATGCAAAGCAAGATATTTCAAGCCTTTATTTGTTAGAATTTTGATGATTATGACTTACAGCTTATGAAAACCCCAAATTCAAAATCTCAGAAAATTAGAAAAGTTAGAAAATTAGACAATTTCAATTTTAGAGAGGTTCAATATTTTAGACCAAAAGTGTCACACTATAATCAGCTAATTAATCCAAAACACCTACAGGGTTCCTGAGCTTTTAAATGGTCTCTCAGTCTGGTTCAGTAGGAATCACAATCATGGAGAAGACTGCTGACCTGACAGTTGTGCAGAAAACCATCATTGACACCAAAAAGGTAATTGCAAAAGAAGTTGGATGCTTGCAATGTGCTGTATCAAAGCATATTAATAGAAAGTATTTTGGAAGGGAAAAGTGTGAGAGAAAAAGGTGCACAAGCAACAGGGATGACAGCAGCCTGGAGAAGATAGTCAGAAAAAGGCCATTCAAAAGTGGACCTTCACAAGGACCGGACTGAGGCTGGAATTAGTGCATCAAGAGCCACCACACACAGAAGGATCCTGGACATGGGCTTCAAATGCCGTATTCCTCTTGTCAAGCCTCTCCTGAACAACAAAACGTGTCAAAACAGACAACAAAACAGAAGCGTCTTCCCTGGGCTAAAGAAAAAAAAGCTGCACATTTTGCATCTAATTTGGAAGCCAATGTCTCAGAGTCTGGAAGAAGAATGGAGAGGCACACAATCCAAGATGCTTGAAGTCCAGTGTGAAGTTTCCACAGTCTGTGTTGATTTGGGGAGCCATGTCATCTGTTGATGTTGGTCCACTGTGCTTTATTAAGTCCAGAGTCAACGCAGCCATCTCAGAGGAAATTTTGGAAAACTTCATGTTCCTTCCACAGGCGAGCTTTATGGAGATGCTGACTTCATTTTCCAGCAGGACTTGGCATCTGCCCACACTGCCAAAAGTACCAAAAACTGGTTCAGTGACCATGGAATTACTGTGCTTGATTGGCCAACAAAGTCCCCTGACCTGGACCCCATAGGGACTCTATGGGTCATTGCCAAGAGAAAGATGAGAGCTGAAGGCTGCTATTGAAGCATCCTGGTCTTCCATAACATCTCAGCAGTGCCACATGCTGATAGCATCCATGCAACGCCGCATTGAGGCAGTAACTGATGTCCGACATTTCTCGATTTAAAATCCTTGTTTTATTGATTGAATGTAATATTATAATTTTCTGAGATTTTGAATTTGGAGTTTTCATAAGCTTTAAGCCATTATCCCTAAAATTAGAACAAATAAAGGCTTGAAATATCTCGCTTCGCAATAATGAGTCTACATCATATATTAGTTTGACCTTTTAAGTTGAATTACTGAAACAAATTAACTTTTGCACCGTATTCTAATTTCACATAAATGTGGAAACTTTGAAGCAACATCTAAAGACATCAGCCAGGAAGTTAGAGCTTGCGCGTGGGTCTTTCAAGTGGAAATTGACCTTGAAGGGGATATATGCAACTTTCCCCGCAAAATAAACATAACAATAGCCTTTTTATTTGAGCATTTATGACTCAAACATCTCCTGATGAGCATACTGACATATTGTCAGCTCACAGTGGGTGCACCTGTAAGCCTGTATCCAATTTTTTCTATTTTCTGTCGGGTTGGATTTTCCCGCGCTGTCTGCGGATGTGACGTCAGGCGCGTTCATGTTAAATGTTTCAGATCACTCTGCCACCACCGCTAGTCAGCACTCACAAGCAGGTCAATGGATTGTGTGAATACACAGAAGAGATCAAGGACAACTCTGACACCAACAGTAACTCCACATAAGACTAAAAAAGTTAAACCCCTGACAAGTGCCCAAAAAAGGTCGAAGATTGAGAGCGACTGGCGTACGAGCACGAGCTGCGAGAGCGAGCAGAAAGGAAGAGCAGTTCCGTTTTTTGGCCACAGGTGTCAGTCGCGAGTTTAAATTTCAGAAAATTGCATATAGCCCCTTTAAGTATACCACCAAAGTAGTTACAAAGTGGCTTAAAAAGAATAAAGTCAATGTTTTGGCGTTGTTATCACAAAGCCCTGATCTCAGTCCTATAGAGAATTTGTGGGCTGATCTGAAAAGGTGTGTAAGCGACGTGACCTACAAAACTGACTCTGGAAGAAAACCCAAAATGTTTGACCCAGATAAATCTCCAAAATATATTCTCTCATTATTGTGGTATTTAGCAAATATAAATAATTTGGATAATTCTAACAGACCCAAAAAAAAACATACGTTTGGTCTGATTTAACTTCAGACATAGGATTTTTCCACTGAAGAAGAACCTGTGCTGGTGCCATATTTTCAGTATTTCACTGGGTTTTTTTTAAACGGTGATGGAAAAATCTGAACCGTGTCGGTCACTTTGACAGATTAGCATTCCTACCTCTGACCACCGGCTGCAGAGATGCAGACATTTTCATCTTTACGTACTGGTAACTAAATCAGTAAAAAAAAAAAAAAGAATTCCCATGAGAGGATCATCATTGACCTGGACAGTGTGCCCAATGCATCTCGTTTACCGGGAGCTGACAGCGCGTTGAAGAGTTACAGAGGCAAGGAGCGCACTTCAGATACATCCAGTGAGATCTGCGCAGACATTATCAACTTTACGCATGGAGTACAGGTAACTGAATCAGTTTTTTTTTAAGATTCCCATGAGAAGATCCTTATCTCCAACCAGGACACCGTGCACAATGCACCTCGTTAACCAGGAGCTGACAGCTCGTTGAAGATCTATGGAGGCATGGATCGCGGTTCAGATTCTCTGCTCAGTTTGAATTGAACATAAATTAAAAAGGATGGATGATGATAGATGAAGGATTTTTTGAAAACCTGAAGAAAAACTGCTGTCAGTCACTCCTCTGTCTCACAATCCTCCTACAGCCTTTCCGCTCAATTCTGCAGATATTCTAACAGTTCAGCGTCCTTCCTCCGCTTACCTGTGCAAAATTAGAAAAGATAAAATTGAGTTAATATTACATCAACCTCATTTAAAGACAGCTGTTATTATAAACAGGTGAAGGTGTAAAATATTCCTTACCCGGCCTGCCAGAAGGAGGATGAGCATCAAGTGCTGAAGAACTGCAGACAACAGGCCTTAGGTTGGCCATTAAGTCTGTGAATATATAACAAGTAATGTTAGTTTTTACATAACACAACAGCTGGTTTTAGACGGACAAACGGTCGGGTACATCACAAACAGTGACATGTTTGTTTGAGCTATTTATACACTAGCAATACATCACATACACGTTATCTGACATGTAGCATTATATGTCCACTAAAAGGGGATTGGAAATTCCACTTTATACAAGGACAATGCAGTATAGCATCTACATTTACCAGATTCTGTGGCATTCATTTCCTCCTCCATCGACTCAACCTTGGGCAGGAGGTTTGACGCAGCTGTAGAAACATCGGATTTGTTCAATTTGACCCCTCCAATTTGTTCTGCAGTTTGGACGACGACCACAAAGCCTGAAAGCACCAGGTCTCACCAGGTCGGACCAACTCTGCTTATTTCTAGCCTCCGTTGTTATGAATGAAAATGTCTTGTTTGTTTTACCCATCCATCCATCCATCCATTTTCTTCCGCTTATCCGGGGTCGGGTCGCGGGGGCAGCAGCCTAAGCAAAGAGACCCAGACTTCCCTCTCCCCAGCCACTTGTTCCAGCTCCTCGGGAGGAACCCCAAGGCGCTCCCAGGCCAGCCGAGAAACATAGTCCCTCCAGCGTGTCCTGGGCCTTCCCCTGGGCCTCCTCCCGGTGGGACGTGCCTGAAACACCTCACCAGGGAGGCGTCCAGGAGGCATCCTGACCAGATGCCCGAGCCACCTCAACTGACTCCTCTCGATGTGGAGAAGCAGCGGCTCTAGTCTGAGCCCCCTCCGGATGACTGAGCTTCTCACCCTATCTCTAAGGGAGAGCCCAGACACTCTGCGGAGGAAACTCATTTCAGCCGCTTGTATCCGTGATCTCGTTCTTTCGGTCACCACCCAGAGTTCGTGACCATAGATGAGGGTAGGAACGTAGATCGACCGGTAAATCGAGAGCTTCGCCTTTTGGCTCAGCTCTCTCTTCACCACGACAGACCGGTAGAGCGCCCGCATAACTGCAGATGCCCCACCAATCCGTCTATCGATCTCCCGCTCCATTTTTCCCTCATTCGTGAACAAGACCCCCAGATACTTAAACTCCCCCACTTGGGGAAGGACCCCATCCCTGACCCGGAGGAGGCACCCCACCCTTTTCCGGCTCAAGACCATGGCCTCGGATTTGGAGGTTTGTTTTACCTTGCTATGTTAAGCATTTGTAATCCAACCCCCACCTTGGTTGCGTCACCACTGTGGGCGGGGTTGAAACCGGTTGTTCCCAAAAAAACAGTCTAGCACACCTTCCAGTTGGTGTTTGGCTAGGCAGCAGTTGGAACTGAAAAACGGGTGCTTGGGCAGTGGAAAACCAAAGAACAGGTTCTAAGTCAGGCTCTAGCACCAAACCAGCTCAGTGGTGAATGTGTCTTTTTATTTGGTGTATGTTAACTTCTGATTTCAACTGTATGTTGAAGTAAATGAGCACAGAGAGGCTTCAAAGGCCTCACTAAATAAGTTGTCCAGAGCAATTTTCTTACATTTCCCTACTAGTTTTTTTAACTTTAAGACCGAAATGATCTCTGTTGTGTTAAGCCAACTTATTTGAACCATAAAAAACATGACCTTGTGCATTTGTATGCGGACTGACGGCTGTGTGCAACATTGCATGGTTGAGCAGAGACATTGGGTGACTCTCTTTAACTGCATTTAAGCCACTCAGCTTTAAGGTCACACACAAGTAATCTGCGGACTCATCACAGAATGTTAAATCTAGAAGCTTTTACTTGTTTTTGTTTTTGTCAGCCCAGCTCATCCTTATGTTCAACAACATCTACCAGAGTATAAATCCTTCTTATCTAACATTTCTGGGTTTGTCATCGCTTTGCATTCCTGTCACCTGATCCACCCTTCTGTCTGTCAAGGCAACTCCTCCTCTGCTGTTTCTATCCATCGATCTCAATGTCTCTCTCTTCAGGGGATAAGTCAGATCAATCACCTCCCCCCACCTGTACCCTCAAGAACTCAAAAATCTCTCATTTACCTCTGGCAGAGGAGACAAGACCATCCATCACTCTCTCATTTTGTGTCAACTCTACGACTTCTACTTTGACATACAGTACAACATCATCCCACACTGCAACTGTCCTCTTATCTCTTGTATGTGCTCTCTTTCCCACTCGTCTGTCCATCTGTCTCTGTCTGCCCTCGAACACATCATGCTGTTTGTGTTTTTGAGTCGGTATGGTAATAGTTGAATTTGTGCCGCCTAACTCTCCTCAGCTTCATTACCACAGGAACAGAAAAACTGTCCCCTTTCATTACAGAGCTTATTAATGCTGAATGCATAATGATTCACACATAAAAAGCTGTTACTGGTGGAGAGCATGTATGTTTGTGCACACATCCAAACACACTTCAATGAGGTCAATAGATCACTGGATGTTTACAGAAAAATGTCCAAGTACTTCCTTGATTCAACTATTACTTTTATAAATTTGTGTAACTACTTCCTGTATATGTGTGTTAGACCTTTTAACATACTGCAGGACACGCATTACTTAACAGCACCATGTGTGCTACAGGCCAAACTAGACAATAAAATAAAAAAGGAGCAGTATGCTGGCAAACCACTACTTTAAAGAGTCTTTAAATGACTGAAAACTGAATACTGGCATAAATTTTAATGTGATAAGTGGGGATGAAACAATTACTGTGATAATATTACACATGATTATTACTACTATTTTAAAATGAAATTACAATCAAAATGATAGTCGTGATATTAAAAAGCTTCAATATTTGATCACAGTTTCTCAGTTAAACAGGGATATTTCAACCAACAAAGAGCACCAAGTGTTAAATGTTGCCGGTTTTTGGTACGGGTCGGTTGTATGGGGCCGCATTTACAGTGGAAATAGACAAAAGTAACGTACCGAGGCAGGCTGACCTGTGCTGTACCGCACAGTGGAAATTAGGCAAAATTGCGCCTATTTAGGATGTTTTTCTAATTGAACATTCTCTCTAGTTCAGTGGTTTTCAAACCTGATCTTTAGGACTCACTGTCCTTTACGTGTTAGAGGTTTTTCTGCACCACCACACCTAAAGCTTGGTTCACATTGTGTTTTTCAGCCATCATAGAATAATCTTTTGTCGTGAATAGAGTCGCGATGAAAAATGGTGCATATGATTTGCAGGTCTGTTGCCGTCCAGTGTGATGGGCCGTCCAACAGCTTATTGAGCCCTCTCACAACTCTGGTCTTGGCGTAAAACTCAACTCCAGGTTCACTGTGAGATCTACAAAGATGGCCTGAAAAGATATCACTTAACTTTGAAAGATGCAAAGGAATCATTCTTTTCTGAAATCATTAACAGAAACATTAATAATGCGCAGACCATATTTGCAACAGTAGAGAGAATAACTATTGTGACCGTAGCCTTCGAACTAAATTCCATCAGGGCTTGCAATAAATTTACTAGGTTTTTACTGAAAAGATTCTGACGATCAGAAGGTCGTTCTGTACTTCAGCACCAAACTCATTACAAGTGTAATCCCCAACACCAATGTAGAGAAAATGTCTTAATTCCATAAATTAAACCAAAAAAACCTTGATGAAATCATAACCCAATTAAGCTCCTCCTCTTGCTGCCTTGATATCTTACCCACAGTGTTTCTTAAGAAGGTTTTCCCTGTCATTGGGTCTGATCTGATTTAAATAGTTAACTCATCCCTCCTGTCAGGTGTCTTCCCCTCAGGTTTTAATAACAGCAGTTATCAAACTACTACTAAAGAAGAACCACCTGGAAAACGCCAAGACTGTCCTCGTCCAAGTTTTCAATGACATCCACATAAATAAAGACTGTGGTAGAAACCACAGTGCTGGTACTTTTGGACCTCAGTGCAGCATTTGACACTGTTGATCATGATGTACTATTGGAACGAATGGAGAGTTGGGTTGGACTCTCTGGTACAGAACTTGACTGGTTTGATTCTTATCTTAAGAACAGGAACTCCTTTGTGTCAATAGACAATTTTCCATCAGAACAGACAGAAATCACATGTGGGGTGCCCCAGGGCTCAATCCTGGGTTCCCTCTTATTTAATGTATACATGCTCCCACTAGCTCAGCTTATAACAACCATGCATATATTCACAACCATTAGCTACAATAACTATGCAGATAATACACAACTGTACATTACAATGTCAGCAGGTGACTCTGAACCCATCCAAATGCTAAGTAAATACATTGAGCGAATCAATGGATGGTTGTGCCTTAATTTTCTCCAGCTGAACAGAAACAAAACTGAAGTAATTATCTTTGGACCTAAAGAGGAACGATCAAGAGTCGGCACAAAGCTTCAGTTATTTACAGATAGAAACTACTGATCATGCCCAAATCTATGTGTAGTAATGGACTCAGACCTGAACCTCCAGGGTCACATAAAGGCAATAACAAGGTCAGCCTTCTATCACCTGAAGAACATTTCTAGGATTAAAGGACTAATGTCACAAAAAGACCTTGAAAAACTCATCCATGAATTTATCTTTAGTCAGATTGATTACTGAAATGATGTTGTCACAGGTCTGCCTAAAATCTCAATCAGACAGCTGCAGCTGATCCAGAACGCTGCTGCTTGTGTCCTCACTAGGACCAGAAAAGTAGAGCATATCACCCCAGTTAAGTCATTACAGTGGCTCCCTGTAGCTCAGAGAATAGATTTAAAAATACTTTTACTAGTTTACAAATCAATGAATGGCTTAGCACCAAAGTATGTTGAAGACTTGCTGTCACTACACCACCCAGACAAGTCAGGTCCTCTAATTTCAGTCTACTCAGCATCCCTAGAATTAGAATCACACGTAGAGAAGCAGCTTTCAGTTTCTATGCTCCCCTTATCTGGAACAAACTTCCAGGCGACTGCAAAGCTGCTGAAACATTGAGCTGTTTAAAATCAAAGGTAAAAACCCATCTGTTTAGAGCAACCTTTGAGTAATGTTTTTATGTGTCATATGTATTGTGTGTGTTTTTATGCTTTATTGTTGATTTTATTTAAAGCATCTTCAGTTGCCTTGTTGTGAAAAGTGTGCTATACAAATAATTTGCCTTGCCTTGGTCTGATTCAACCAATGAAAATACACCCAGTGATTGATGCCAAAAACTAGTGACGAGAGAGCGACAGTAGCAGTATCAACAAACTGTAAGCAACAATGGAGGCAACACTCAAAAACATGTGGAGCAACAAAGAAGCAGAATTTATTAAGATTTGGCAGACAGTGAATATGACATTTTATCGTTGCCACCTCTGGTTTCTCTCTGCTTTTAGTGACGTATGCTTCTTGGCGACGTATGCTCAGGATGTTAGCATGTCCTGCTAGAGTGAGACGCCGTGTAGTTTGACTCACTGATGTCTTGTGTTGTACAGTGTACCACCTCTCTAGAGCTCGCACAGTGTGACATGAAGCAGTCCTTTGCGACAGCCAGAAATCACTGTGTGAGCCGGACTTGAATCAAATGAATGCATTGCCTCCTCAGCATACTATTAAGTGCTGCAGAAGCCTGGTAATCACCCATTTATTCAAAACAGGTGACTGGAGGCAAGGAAACACCTAAAACAAGCAGGACAACGAAACCACTGCTGGAGCTGACCTCAAGGATGCACGGTAAAAAAAATTCGTCCAATTTATGACTAACATCGTTTTTTGATGCAACATTTTCAGCTTGAATCAGTTGCTAACGTGACTCTTGTATGAGTTCGACATAATTATGTTATACATGAAAAAAATATGTTGGGTTCAAATTTAATATATTCCTGTCTTCCTTTGAGAAAAGGGCCCTTGTGACTTAAGGTAATAAAGTGATCACGACAAACAAGATTCCTGACATCAAGACAACTTCTTTCAAAAACATCAGTATAACCCCTTGTTGCTTCTTTATACATTACAAAATATTCATAAAACACTTTTTTTATATTATTTTTGCATTACTCTGATGAAGGGTGACTAGCCTGTGGGCAAAACGTCTTGGACTGAGAGATTAGCTTTCCTCTTCAGAGGTGAATTGCGCTGAAGGTGTTTATTAAGCTGATGATACCAGTTTTTACCCAACTCAGTGGTCAAGTTGTCACTATTTTTCCTTTTTGCTTTTCTGGGCAGTGTGAACCCTGCCAGAAGAAATTGGCTGAAAACCATAGCAAGTGAGATTACAGGTGTCAAACTTACCTCAGCTGGCTGACAGCTGTAACAAGCAGCCTGTCAGGAGAGCTCCAGCTGCCTTAAATCACACCTCTGCAACTTATTTAGGAAAGGTTAAAGTGACTTTCCTCTAGGCTCAGACTGAAGCGTGCCAGGTGCGACAGACGGACAAACACGAGGGGAGGCAAAGGGAAGTGTGCAGCACACAGGAAGTTAAACTAAGGGAAAATCCTGGTGGAGAAAATGGAGGTGTACACACATTCACACCAGCCACTCACCATGATTCATATACTTTGACATTTACTGGGAGCTGTCGCCACCCTCACTAAACAGATTTTAAAATGATCTGTGATACAGTGCTTATCTTCTTGGCTTCTCTAACTACAATAGTTTCATTGTGTGCTTCACTCTGCTTTTTATAACCCTCCAGGTATCATTCCTAATTACAATAAAGGGAAAATAGAATCTTGCTGTTCCATGTTTCTCATGATGCTCTCAGTGAGAATACCTCTGCTACTTCTACGCATTTTTATAATGTATGACCAAAAACCCGAAGAATGAGGAAAAATGTGTAGGAATCACAATCAATATTGCGATTGTAACTATCAACAGCGATACAGCAGACTCCTGGTATTTGCTGGGGTCAGGGACCACAACCATCCACAAATACACCATCTAAAAATGCTTATAACTGCCTGTTTCAACATTCAAGCACCAAATATACCTCAGTATGTATTAATACACACAGTGTAAAACATCTTAGCACTAACGCAGAAGTTAACATTTACCGTCTTCCTTATTTCCACTCTTACAGTGCGTTCACACTGAACGCGTTTGAGGTGTCAAGGGCGTCAGGTTTACATGTAAAGTCAATGAAGAAGCATGCTGATATGGGAAACGCATTTCTGCCTCATTCGAGTGTCAAATTCGCGCATCATTTTATGTGGTGCATTTTTTGCGGCGCATTTTGTGCATTCGCACGTGAAGCGCGTTTTTGTGTCTGCCACTGAAGTTTAAAAATCCGAACTTCAGCGTCAATTTGCGCTGTGTCAACCAATCAGGAGCCTCGTGACGTGATGTCACGTGATGCTGTGACCCAGTTCACGGGGTCCGGCAAAATTTTTCATTCAACATGGAGGAAAGATTAATCAACGCTGTGGCTGATCACCCGGAGCTGTACGACACCAGCTGCTTTCTCTACAGAGACAGGAATAAAAAGGACCTCGCTTGGAGGAAAAGAAGTGAGGAGATAGGGCAACCTCGTAAGTTAATTTCACTTTTGAAAGTTTTCACCTTACTGACCCTGCGAGCCTGCGCAGGGAACTCCCCACAGTAAATAGAGATTGGAGACTCTCTCTTCCAACGGTAGATCGACAGCTGCCATCTTGCAAAAACACCGTCTGGCACTAGCTCCTCCCACAAACTGCGTATTTCTGGCTTGACGGGCGTCATAATACACCATTTGGACGCGCAAGCTGCGAATGTTCAAGTGTCAAACTTTGGCGTGCGGCGTGTTTTTGACGCTTTGGTGTGAACGCATCGTTAGAGGTACAGCCAATCAGCACCATGGAAAAATAAATGTCTGCTTTGCAAATGCAAGCTAATAGTGTGTGAGGTAGCATTGAGTCTTGGTGTTTCAGCTTCCAAAGCTGCTTTTTCTATTGAGTATTTTAGACATCCTCTATGAAAAAACTGGCAAATACTGAACTATGAATAGGCAGGGGTCTACTATATCGCAATTTCTGGATTTCCCAATGTTATGCGGCTCTAATCTAAACTGCTCCTTTGTAAATCTGGCTGTATGTCTGGGGACCCTACCAGGCCCCGACTGGCTAATCGGGAGGACAGGGAGAATTCCTGGTGGGTGCTACAAAACCAGCAACCTCTGTGGCACCGGTGCTAAAAGCTAAAAAAGTTATGGTACAGCCCTGCAAGGGCCACTGTACTATGGCAAGCCAAGTCATACTAGTGTGCCAAAGGTGCAACTAGGAAAAAATTAGTTACTGGTAAGAGTATTTCTGATCTAGTTTAGCAAAAGTTCAAACTAGTAGGGAAAAATGTTTAAGTAGTTCCGTGTAGTCAGACACAACAGTTGATATTAGGATATGGAGTTTTTACCGAAACGGCTTGCCTTGCTTGGGCAAGTATGCCTCCACTTGCAGCTCTTTTTTTTCTTTTTCTTTTTTTGCTGCGCAGCTTGATATAACAGAGCACTCAAACAGCGGTGTTTGAAAGTTGATAGATCAAGGGTGGCACGGAGGGAAAAAGAGGAAAGCTCAAACTGACACTGTTAAATGTGCAAGAATGAGCAACTTTTTCACTAAAACAAGCTTGTGGTTTGTGACAACAAACGAGGACGACAAAACGGATAGGACAACACATTGAACTTTGCCTGGAAACCGCCATTTGAGTTAATTAATTATCAAGTCAATTAATTATGTGGCGTTGTGGCCACTAGCATAACATAGCATTTTAATAATAATATGATGCAGCGCTACATAACTGGAAAACTTTGTCTTGTAGCTTATTAGCATTAGAAGGTAAATCCAGCACCAAGCAATATGAGCCTAAAATCCAGAGAGGGCAGGATTACGTGAGTGAATATGTTTAGTGTTAAAACAATGAAGAGCATGGTGTAGACCTGCTCCTTATGAAAAGTGCCCTGCAATGCTAGCTGATTCAGCACTACAATAATAAAAGTGACGTGAATTAATCAGAGGTTTTCTAAAATTGGGAGATTTGTGCTGAGAATTTTGACAATTTTAAAATTTGATTTCGTTTCAGAAGCAGCGTCAGGAGTCAGTAGTGAGAGGGGATTTCTCTTGTCAGTATGGAAGGAACAGGTGTTTGAACAAGCAGGCATTAGTTCCAATATAACCACTTTCTATGTCCATGACAGTGTGACCGGTTACATATTTTTCTTTAAAAGTAAGACAATAAAAACACAAAGCCCACATTTGAACAAGACTTAATTGGGTAAGTCAAATGTGTTTTCCATATCAAATGCACTAAAGCTTTAGAGAATATTATTTTTTATTGTTGCACAGGTGCAGCAGATGGGTTTAGGGAAGATGGAGGAAGTGTAAACAGGAGAGCAGAGTCTACTCTGGGACTGATTACAGAGGCAGCAGCTCAAAATATAGATTCTGATATCGTTAATGGATGTATTGTAAAGGATAATGTTGATGTGAACACATGCTGAAATAAATCTACCATGTGAAGCAATTAGTCCTGATTTGCACTGAATTGGACATTTTTTTGAAAAAATACTCTGAATTACAAGGCTTTAGAGAACAGTGTGCCATTATAGCTTTAACATGTGAAGTTATAATTACATGATTTTAATAATAACAGGTTGTGATATAAAGTGGGTCGGTCTGAGGCATGAAACTCCAGGGCTGAAACTGAGTCCCACTCCAGCCCTGGAACCTACCCTCCTGGAAGGTGAACATCTGTCCAAGTCTCAAGTCAGTTTAAACATCAAACTGGTTTTCTTTAAGGATTAGTTTCTCCTGCCAGAGATATCCTCATAGTGACACATTGTGGTGGAAATTTCATGCCGTAGTTGATGTGCAGTGAACAGATTAGCTGTTTTTATACTAAGATTAAATAACTCATAGGTACGGTAGACTAATTAGTTGTGCTGGATTTTATTTTTGCCGTGTCAAAGTAAATTGGGACTGAATATGAACATTGTAGCGTTGTCTATTAAACTACCCTGATCATTTTTTTAATTTAAAAGAACATGTAGAGATGATGAAGATATGAGTTGTTAGAAGTGCATTTTGAAGGTTCATTCAGGTCCATGTATAGCAGAGGTCCCCAATCCAGGGTTATGAGTCTGGAGGTTTGGTCTGTGTGGTGGTTGTGAATTAACATCAGCTCCACAGGTGATCCACTGGAGGGCGCAGCTGAGGCACCAGTCTCAGCTCCAGTGGGTGTGCTTCTGCACTTCAAAGGATCAGCAGGAGGATACAGGGATCTGAAAGACAGTCACTCATTGCCTGAGTATTTGCCTTTGTGGTAAGTTTTCTAGCTCTCTGTGATTCATCTTGTATTTTCCTAAGTTATTTCCTGATCCTCACCTTTTCTTTGCTCTCCTCCTCCAAGTACTGGTTTCAAGTCCTCTCGATCCTGAGCTCCAGATCCCTCATCTCAAGTATAATATCTCCTTTCAAGGATTACCTGGTTAATCTCCACAACTGGTTCCGGCTTCCTCAGTCCATCTACAGGTCCTTTTCAAAAAATTAGCATATTGTGATAAAGTTCATTATTTTCCATAATGTAATGATAAAAATTAAACTTTCATATATTTTAGATTAATTGCACACCAACTGAAATATTTCGGGTCTTTTATTGTTTTAAAACTGAGGATTTTGGCATACAGCTCATGAAAACCCAAAATTCCTATCTCAAAAAATTAGCATATTTCATCCGACCAATAAAAGAAAAGTGTTTTTAATACAAAAAAATTCAACCTTCAAATAATTATGTTCAGTTATGCACTCAATACTTGGTCGGGAATTGTTTTGCAGAAATGACTGCTTCATGCGGCGTGGCATGGAGGCAATCAGCCTGTGGCACTGCTGAGGTGTTATGGAGGCCCAGGATGCTTCGATAGCGGCCTTAAGCTCATCCAGAGTGTTTGGTCTTGCGTCTCTCAACTTCCTCTTCACAATATCCCACAGATTCTCTATGGGGTTCAGGTCAGGAGAGTTGGCAGGCCAATTGAGCACAGTAAACCATTTACCAGTGGTTTTGGCACTGTGAGCAGGTGCCAGGTCGTGCTGAAAAATAAAATCTTCATCTCCATAAAGCTTTTCAGCAGATGGAAGCATGAAGTGCTCCAAAATCTCCTGATAGCTAGCTGCATTGACCCTGCCCTTGATAAAACACAGTGGACCAACACCAGCAGCTGACATGGCACCCCAGACCATCACTGACTGTGGGTACTTGACACTGGACTTCAGGCATTTTGGCATTTCCTTCTCCCCAGTCTTCCTCCAGACTCTGGCACCTTGATTTCCGAATGACATGCAAAATTTGCTTTCATCCGAAAAAAGTACTTTGGACCACTGAGCAACAGTCCAGTGTTGCTTCTCTGTAGCCCAGGTCAGGCGCTTCTGCCACTGTTTCTGGTTCAAAAGTGGCTTGACCTGGGGAATGCGGCACCTGTAGCCCATTTCCAGCACACACCTGTGCACGGTGGCTCTGGATGTTTCTACTCCAGACTCAGTCCACTGCTTCCGCAGGTCCCCCAAGGTCTGGAATCGGTCCTTCTCCACAATCTTCCTCAGGGTCCGGTCACCTCTTCTCGTTGTGCAGCGTTTTCTGCCACACTTTTTCCTTCCCACAGACTTCCCACTGAGGTGCCTTGATACAGCACTCTGGGAACAGCCTATTCGTTCAGAAATTTCTTTCTGTGTCTTACCCTCCTGCTTGAGGGTGTCAATGATGGCCTTCTGGAACTCATTCTTCATCACCATCTTCTTCAGTGTGCCTCCAGTCTGCCTGCAAACACCTTCCTGTAAGAAGTCACTCTGAAATCATTTTCAGTCATTATCAATCTTCAGCCCACCTGTTCAGCTCACCTCCAGCCTCTGGTTCGGCCACCACACTGGTCACCCTCCAACTCCAATCTCCTCTGGCATCTCCACTTTATTATATCTGTAATTAATTATTAGCACAAGATCTCTAGATCTATTTTTCTCAACTCATAATCTGCTAATTTCAGTGCTCCAGCTCCCAGTCCCCAGCAGCTCCCTGCAGTTTCCCTGGCACCTCCCAGATCCACAATCATCCTTATGTCAATAAACCTTTTAATCTTTCTGGTCTCCTTAGAGTATTCTGCATGTGGGTCAAACAGATATCTAAAAGCATGACATCTGGTCCCCAGGTCCCACTGTCCTGCATGTTTTAGATGTTTCCCTACTGCTGCACATATGGCTTGAATGAATGGGTGAACAATAGGCTTCTGCAGCAATTAGAGCCATGCCAATTGGGTAATTCACTTATGTGAAACATCTAAAACATGCAGGACAGTGGGCCCTGAGGACCAGGGTTGGGAACCACTGATGTATAGCATGATTATGGAATGTAATTACATGTTAAACAGCATTTTTGTGATTAGGCTTGCATATGTTTACCGTGCCAATTAAATCTTGTGTGTGACAGCAGCTTTAAAGCATCAGTCTTCCTGACATAAGTAACAAGTTTGTTTTAAATGCTGCTGATTAGCTCACATACACTGGTAATTTGACAGAAATTAGATTTTTGAACACCTTTCTTTTAAAAACCCTGCCTGTTGAAATAGTTTAGACAAATCTAAAAAAAAATAATTAAAACAAATCACAGATTCGGTCTTTAATGAGATTTGGCATCAATTCTACCTCAGTGACTGGCTGCAGCTTCATGCTTACCTTAAACCTAACAGGTTGTATTCTGCATCACTTAGCTGCCTTCATCCTACACGGTTGTTAGGTAGCTCCATAAAAAGTCAATCAGACAGCTGCAGCCGATCCAGAATCCTGCTGCTCGTGTCCTCACTAGAACTGGGAAAGTAGAGCACATCACCACAGTTCTAAAGTCCTTAAACTGGCTCCCTGTAGCTCAGAGAATAGACTTCAAAATACTTCTACTAGTTTATAAATCATTACATGGTTTAGCACCAAAATATGTTGAAGACCTGATGTCACCGTACCAACTACCAAGACCACTAAGGTCCTCCAACTATAGCCTACTAAACATCCCTAGACTCAGAACCAACCATGGAGAAGCAGCTTTCAGTTTCTATGCTCCCCTTATCTGGAAAAGACTTCCTGGCGAGTGCAGAGCTGCTGAAACTCTGAACTGCTTTAAATAGAGACTAAAAACCCATCTGCTTAGAATTGCCTTCGAGTAAAGGATTGATGTCATATATGTGAAATGTATTCATGCTCTCTTGCTTTATTGATCTTTCTCTTGCTTTATTGTGTATAATGTGTTATTGTGCATCATGTGTAATGTGTGTTTCATGCATATTTGCTACTTTTACTTTTAATTGCCAATGTTATATTCCATGTTTGTTTGTTTTGTATTTGTTTTTAAATAACCAAATCATGTAAAGCAACTTGAATTAGCCTGTTGTTGAAAGTGTGCTATACAAATAAAATTGCCTTGCCATCCAGGATTTCAGGAGAAGTGTAACTCACATGCTCCTCGCTATGTGGTTAAGCTGGGATCACTGCTATGTTTGTTTTCCAGTTGGCTGTAATTCAGCATCGATAGCACTAATCTTACCTACCATTTGGAAGACGGTAGAATAACCCCTCCTTTGTGGTGCTGCTGGCATATTACCATTTGTTGGAAGTGAGTTTAGGAAGCTACTTTAAATATTTGTGTAAATTCCAAATGGTAGACAAAGCTCACCTTGTTTGAGTAAATGCCGCATTTAAGAAGGCAAATGTCTGAATTTTATAACAAACTGATGTAATTTTTCAAAGAAATCACAAGACTAGGAAACAAAGTTTGTTGTGCTAGTAAAATAAAAACAAACCACAAATCCATAAAGCTGTGAGATGTGCTGCTGATAAGGGAACCGCTGATTTTAAAGGTTGATGCTTGCAAACCTGCTCACAGTCAAACTAGCTGGTAAGAAATTCTCTTTGCAATTCAATCTTCAGTCTGAGAAAAAGCCAAATGTATTTTTCACAGCCGAAAAGGAGGTTTTTGCATTTTTCCAGAGCTGTTTACTGTTAGGGGAGATAGAAACAGCCTTTTGCTAGAAATGCGTTGCATATACACTGCTAAGGCATAACATTATGACCTGATAGCTTCTTAGTCCCCCTTTTGATGCCAAAAGATGAAGTACCTAGAAGCCTACTGGGAAGAAGGGCTGGAGGATTGCAAGACAAGGCAATTTTTTTTGTACGGCTCACTTTCAACAACAAGGTAATTCAAGGTGCTTTACATGATTAGGGGATAAAGTAAAACAGCAATAAAGCATAAAACGCACACAGAGCATATGACAGGTAAAAACATTACTCAAAAGCAGACATGAATTTAGGATAAAGTAAAAATAGCAATAAAGCATGAAGCACACACAAAACAAATGATACATGAAAACCTTACTCAAAGGGAGCTCTAAACAGATGGATTTTTATCCTTGATTTAAAACAGCTCAGTATTTCAGCCGCTTTGCGGTCATCTGGAAGTTTTTTCCAGATTAGAGGAGCATAGAAAGTGAAAGCTGCTTCTCCATGTTTGGTTCTAATTCTGGGGATGTTGAGTAGACTGGAATTAGAGGACTTGAGTGTTCTGGTGGGTTGGTATAGTAACAGCAGGTCTTCAACATATATAGTTGCTAAGCCATTCAATGATTTAGTAACTAGTAAAAGTATTTTTGAAGTCTATTCTCTGAGCTACTACAGGGGCCAGTGTAATGACTTAAGAACTGGGGTGATGTGCTCTACTTTCCTGGTTATAGTGAGGACACGAGCACCAGCGTTCTGGATCAGCTGCAGCTGTCTGATTGACTTTTAGGCAGACCTGTGAGGACGCTGTTGCAGTAATCAATCCGACTAAAGATAAACGCATGGATGAGTTTTCCGAGGTCCTGTTGCGACATCAGTTCTTTAATCCTAGAAATGTTCTTCAGGTGATAGAAGGCTGACCTTGTTATTGCCTTTATGTGACCCTGGAGGTTCAGGTCTGAGTCCATTACTACACCTAGATTTCGGGCCTGATCATTATTTTCTAGCTGTATTAACTGAAGTTGTGCGCTGACTCTCGAATGTTCCTCTTTAGGTCCAAAAATAATTGCTTCAGTTTTGTTTCTGTTCAGCTGGAGAAAGTTATGGGACAACCATCCATTGATTTGCTCTATGCATTTACTTAGCATTTGAATGGGTTCAAAGTCACCACGTGACATTGTAATGTATAGTTGAGTATCATCTGCATAGTTATGGTAGTTAATCTTATTGCTTGTTATAATATTGGCTAGTGGGAGCATGTAAATATTAAATGAGAGGGGCCCCAAGATGGAGCCCTGGGGCACCCCATATGTGATTTCGGTCTGTTCTGATGAACAGTTTCCTACTGAAACATAGAAGTCCCTGTTCTTTAGGTGAGATTCAAACCAGTCAAGTACTGTACCAGAGAGTCCGACCCAGCTCTCCCGTCGTTCCACTAATATATCATGATCAACAGTGTCAAATGCTGCACTGAGGTCCAAAAGTATCAGCACTGTGGTTCTACCACAGTCTGTATTTATGTGGATGTCATTGAAAACTTTTATGAGGGCAGTCTCAGGGCTGTGGTGAGAACAGAAACCAGACCGAAAAATGTCAAAAAAGGCTTTTTCAATAGTATTACTGAAGAATGGAAGAGTAGAGATTTGCCTCTAGTTCTGCATTAACGTGTTGTCCAGATTGTTCTTCTTTAGTAGTGGTTTGATAACTGCTGTTTTTAAAGCCTAGGGGAAGACACCTGACAGGAGGAATGAGTTAACTATTTGAATCAGATCAGACCCAATGACAGGGAATACTTTCTGGTAGAAAGGTAAAAATCTAGTACTGGATAGGAGCCCCAGTGGTATTCTACTGTGACTCGATGAGTTGATGATTTACACATGGGAAAGTAGCACAACAGGAAAGGAGGAGGAAATAGAAAACACACAATACAGAAAACAACCCTGACAAACTTCGTCACTAAAATATATTATGCAAGCAGAAATAACAAAAACATACATGCAATGTAAACAAATGTATAGTAATAGGCAGCTAAAATTACTTTTACAAGACCTAATGTAACAGTTTCATACTAGTCAAATAAACTTGTAAATGCTTGATGTGACAGCAACATTTTTCATATTAAGACAAGATTGAAGGTTGCTGGATATACAGTGGTGGTATCATCTTTGGACTGACAAGACAAAAGTTAACTTTTTGGAAAGAGTGTGTCCTGTTACATCTGGTGTATAAGTAGTACCGCATTTCAGAAAAATAACTTCATACCAACAGTAAAACATAGTGGTGGTAGTGTGATGGTCTGGGGCTGTTTTGATGCTTCAGGACCTGAAAGAGATGCTGCAATAAATGGAACCATGAATTATGCTGTCTACCAAAAAATCCTGAAGGAGAACATCAAAGCCATGCATTGGTGACCTCATGCTGAAACCAGCTTGGGTTCTGCACCAGGACAGACCAGAAAGTCCACCTCTGATTAGCTAAAGAAAAACAAAATGAAGACTTTGGAGTGGGCTAGTCAAAGTCCTGACCTGAATCCTATGAGATGTTGTGTCATTACCTTAAAAAGGCAGTTCCTGCTAGAAAACACTCCAATGTGGCTGAACCAAAACAGTACTCCAAAGATCAGTGGGCCAGCATTCCTCCACAGTTGGAAAAGACTCATTACAAGTTATTGCAAACACTTGACTACAGTTGTTGCTGCTAAGGGTGGCCCAACCAGTTATTAGCTTTAGGGGGCAATAACGTTGTCACACAGGTTTGGATTTTTTTATTCCTTAATAATAAAAACCTTCATTTAAAAACAGCATTTTGTGTTTATTTGTGTTGTCTTTAATTAATATAAAAATCTGTTTAATGATCTGAAACAGTGTGCCAAACAGTCAAAAAAAGAAGAAATCAAAAAGGGAGCAAAACTCTTTTTCACATCACTGTATTTCTTCCATCCATCCATCATCTATACCAGTCCATCCTATGCAGGGTTGCTGGTGCCTAACTCCAGCAGTCATGAGGTACACCCTGGACAGTTCACCAGTCCATCGCAGGGCAACACAGAGACATGCACATACCAATAAAACAGTCATGATTCTGAACTGTGGGAGGAAGCCAGAGTACCTGGAGGGAACCCACGCATGCACAGGGAGAACATGCAAACTCTATGCAGAAAGACTCCAGGACAGGATTTGAACCCAGGCCTTATTGCTGCAAGGCAACAGTGCTACCAACTGCACCACTCTATTTCTTATTGGACTCAATTCTGTTTTTTTATTTTGTGCCAATACACAATAAAATCCAAAACAGTAAACAGGTCTCGTTCATACACTTTAAAATCTACCTAAATTAATCAATTAACTTTTTCATGGCTAGAAAAATACGTTTCTTTAAGAAGTTGATGTTTACAGAGGCTGTTTTATTCTTGTTGATATTATAAAGCCTGAAGTCAACTTTGAAACAAAAAAAAATAGGATGAGTTGCCTGCAGAAGCAAGGTCAATGCACACAGACACGCCCGTCCTTGTTTGCACTTTGAGTTGTGACAGTAGTTATAGGAAGCTTTCTCAGAACAGTGAGGGAAGACGGTGCAATTTTGTTTCTGTGTGTATTTGGCAGTGTGAGTGCAGCAGTGGCCTTGCTAGTTAACACAGGGGAAAGCTGGCTGGCATCTTTGGACAAATACAATGCGTTGTTTTTTTGCACTTCTACAAACTCTTAGACTCTATGAAGTGACAGGACAGGTTGTGGATGTGAATCACTGTTTGGAGAGCACACATGATAATAAATGCAGGAAACTCTCCCATCGGGTCCACACACAAGCTACAGACAAAGCCAGAAAGTTATACAATAAACATCATAATTCCAATATGTGCAAAGTGAGAGAAAGTTGATGAAGTCTGGTCCACCCCCACTGTTATTACAGGCATCTATTACCAGCGTTGATGAAAAGGCTTTAATCATTACCACAGAGGGAAAAATCAGCAACGTGTCAGACAGAACAGTTCAATAATTTGTTAAACATTTGTTTTGTTTTTGGTAAGTGCCAGACTCCCCGAGGTACGTCGGCAATCAAAAATGAATGCGGCAACAGTCGCAGCACTACAACATTGATGATGTTTACAAAAGAGCTTTTCAGATTCAACAGAAGCCTTCAAATAGATTTACCTCCAACTTCGAAGGTAATCTTTTAAAACGTAGCAGGTTTGTAAATACGGAGGGAAAATCGAAACGGAGTGGCATTTGGGGACAGGTATTGAGGCGTTTATACATCAGCTTTTTAATTCCCTCAAAAAATAACAGGACCGACAAATGTAATATGTTGGTCAGGGTGTTGTTTTTGAGAATACGTTTTTGCTCAAGATGGTCAAAATGACTGCAGGATTCAGGTGGTAAAGAGTAAAAGTTTTTACACCAAACCTTTACTTATTGTTTCCTTTACACCTACAATGTTGATTTATTCTGCTTTTAATGGTTCTTTTAGTAGAAGGATGTGATCTTGTGCATAAACGTATGTAATCGGACAGAAATTGCTTGTAAAATTAACAGTCACTTCTCCACAATTGGGAGTTTGGTTACTGAATACTTTCTTTCATACTTTCCATTAAATGCTTTGCATTGAATGCTTTTCATTGAATAAATTTGTACATAGTGTGTGTGGGCTAAAGTTAAATATAAAAAAATGGAAGCAATGAGATAATGAATTTAACTCATACACTTCACACTGTGCTTCAAAAGAAGATCCTATTTACACAGGGAAATGATGAAACGGTCAGCAAATAGTCATGATATAACCCTAATGCAACTAAATGAAACACTGACCAGTGAAGCTGAATCCTACCAGCAGTGCCTCGTAAAACCTTTATAAACCTTGAACTTTTTCACATTTTGTCTCATTACTGCTACAAACTTTCATGTGTTTGATACGGCTGACCAACACAATGTAGAGCATAATTGTGAAGGGAAAGGAAAACAATGGTTTTCAGAGAGGTGTGTTGCATATTAGTATTCAGGCCACGTATGTAAATATTTACAAGAACCACCTTTGGCTGCAATATTTTAGGGTATCTGTCTACCAGTTTTGCACATCTAGTAACTGATATTTTTATTTATTTTCTTTGGCAAGATTGCTCCAGTTCAATTAAATCACATGGAGTACATCCATGAACATAAAGTTTTCAAGTCTTCTCACATTTCCTCAATTGAATATATGTCTGTTCTGTCAGAGCCTCTGGGCTCTGACCCTGATTGACTATTGTTTGCACCTGTGTTCCCAATCTGTCTCACCTGATCCTCCTCCTTTCCTCGTCTATTTAGCCCGGTCTTGTCTCCTCCTTCCCTGCCGGCTCATTTTTGTTGTTATGCTGTGTTATGTCCTTCGGTGTGTCTCCTGCCTGCCCGTCATTCCTGCCTTTGTCCTCCAATAAATCCTTGTGATACTACACCATTTCAGAACATCAATATGGTTTGATCTGAAGCTTTCTGTTGTAGCTGGTTGTATGTATAGGGTCATAGTCCCGCTGAAAGATGATCTTCCGCTCCCGTCTTAAGTCTTCTGCGGGATCTAACAGGTTTTTCTTCTAGGATTAGCAAGCACTTGGTTGTATCCATCGTCCCATCAGCTCTAACCAGCTTCACTGTCCCTGCTGTTGAAAAGCATCCACACATCATGACGCTGCTACCACCATGGTTATTGGTGGATATGGTGTGTTTCAGGTGATGTGCGATGTTAGTTTTCTGCAACACTTGTTCTACATATAAGGCAAAGAGTTTCGTTCTGGTCTTATCTGAGCAGATAACCTTCACGCGTTTGCTCAAGGCCAGATTTGTATAGACCAGGTGTCTGCAAATCCAGCCCCTTAATGCCACTGCCACTGTCCCTGCTCCAACATACCATGACATGTCAGCAAGTTATGGAAAGGCCTGGTGTAGACTAATAACGGTCCTATTGACAGACTCTCCAACATGAGCTGTGGATCTCTGCCACTCCTTCAGAGTTACCATGAGCCTCTTGACTGGTTCTCTGATTTTTATCTTTGCCCAGCCTCTCTGTTTCGGGAGATGACCATAACCTGGTAGCTTTGCAGTTGTGTCATACACTTTACTTTTCCAGCTGATGGATTGAACAGAGCTCGGAGAAATGTTCAGAGCTAAGGATGTTATTTTATAACCTTATCCTGCTTTAATATTCTACACAACTTTCTCTCTAACCTGTCTGCTGTGCTCCTTGGCCTTCATGATGCTGGTTGTTCACTAATGTTCTCTAACAAACCTTGGAGGCCTTCACAAAACAGCTATATTTATACTGAGTAAATTACACATATGATAATTTACTAATTAAGTGAGTTTTAAAGGCAACTGACTGATTGCACTGCATTTTGTTTAGGAGTTGTATGAAAAGAGGACTAAATATAAATTCCAATCATTTTTGGACCTATCTTTTGCTTCACAGTCATACAGTACTTTGTATGGGTGAATTGCATAAAATCTTAGTTAAATATATAGAACTGGCCTCCTCAAATGGCTGCTTGTACACCATGATGATACCTATTTATAAGTGGCCAAGACTAAGGTTTTGTTAGAAATACAAAAAGAAAACCTATTTATTTAGCTAACCTTCAGATATTTCCTATTTAAATTTAAAATTCCTACATTATTAAGAATTATGAACACCACACTCATAAACTTTTTGTTTTGTCTGTTGAGTAGTGATTAGGAGTGTAACGATACCTAAAACTAAAACTCACAAGACGAGATGCTGAGTTCACAAGACCGAGATAAAATTTTATAATTACTTTCAAGAAAACTTTAAAGATCAGATTTAACAATCCCTTCAACCCACTTCAGCGTCTTAACAACTTGTAATGCTTATATATTGTTTGTGTCTTGTCTGTGGCCATTAATTTGAAAACCCAAGATGCTGCTAAACAAATGATTTAAGAATAGTTGGGGCATCTTTTACTACCACTTCATCAGGTGAAGCCATCCTGACCACAACTGACTTGTGCTCCCAAGATATTTATTTGATCATTACATCCAAATTCAAAACCACTGTGCTTAATTTGCAATGAACGCGTGGCAGCGTTTAACTTGCCTTTTATCTGTCACGGACAGGCCAAATACGATATTTGTCCCTGTGAAATTTTTGGTTGCAAAATCTGGCCCACCTTAGAATTTATTTTAGTAGTCCTGACATGAAAAAATGTGGATAAGGTTCAAAGGTCTGATCACCTGCATTAGGCACTGCATGTAGAAGCAGAAGAATAGTTGAAGTTAAAGCTGTATGTTTAGGTTTTTATCTGTCTAACACAATAAAGTTTGGTGATTCAACATCTAAAAATTGAGTCTTTTCAGTCAGGATAATACGATATCATGACTTTGCATATAAATAGCAAGTCGTATTTTGCATGTAATTCCAGCACATTTCAAGCTGTTTTTGTGTCAGTTTCCTAGCTTGAAATGACAGGAAATTGCTCAGAATGTGTCGCTATTCCTTCCCGGGTTTATGTTGTAGAATGATTTGTTTAAATTGAAGAAAACCTGCAACTCAAATTGGCGTGTTATTCAGATCATGAGATCAGGCAAAACACGCACATTATGTTTACTATGGAGAGTCTTTTACCTGCTGAATAATTTGCTTATACCACAGCCTAAAATCTGCTACTTCTGAATTTTTGATCTGCTTTCAAATCAGCCTGCTACCTCTCATTAGGTGTCAGAGAAATGATGATACCTCTCTGTCCTAACCAGCCGCCTGCACACCACATCTTATTGCAGCGATTTCTCTGCTGTAATGGAGTGTTAGTGAGGTTCAGTGTGGTCTATGTTGTCATAATTGGCAGCCAGTTTGTTACATGTGTGGCTAAAAGCTGCTCATCATTCCTGTAAAGTGGAACGTTGATTGTTGGGCACAGACAGCCTTTTTAACATCATTATTGAGTGATTTAAGCCATTGTCTGTTCTGGAGTATAACAGAAAAGTGATTTCATGTTGTTAGATCTTTCACCTCAGAGTGGGAGTAAAGTGTGAACGCCACAGATACTCTTGCCATCCTGCCTTGTGGATTTATGCAGTCGTGTTGCACGACCACACACACATTTGCTCTTACCAGCTCCCCACAGCTCTATTTGCACGGTCATGAGGTTATCTTAGCAAGGTTGTTTGATCTACCACAGTCAATACATGTCTCCAACAATCAGTGTGTGTGTGTCGCTGCCAGTGATTGAACATGTCAGCTACCAGCAAATGTGTTTATGCGCGGAAATCATACACCTCGAGTCAAATACACTACAATATACATGTTTACATATGTATGGATTTTTGAATGTGTAGAGTAGTTTATATTCATGTTTTAGAGAAACAAGAATATATTGTCGCTGAAATTGCAGCTATTGCATTTGAGAAATAATGGAATTTCCCAAAGGAGTGTTAAAATTAAAAAATTAAAAAAATAGTCAGATAAGTGTGGATGAAACAAACTGAAAGTTAATGAAGATACTGAGATGTAGGTCATAGAACTCCACGTACAGCTATAGAATATACTTTTTGAAGAAAAATCCCTTTTCCTGTCACCCCTGGTTATAGTAGCATTTTCTGTGACTCATAAAAATTACCTGAAAAATCTAACCTGATCCAAGTTTAGTTTTTTGGTAAGTTTAAAGAAATGGTCTCAGATTGGATTAACAGTTAAACCCAAAATAAAGCCTACTTCGGGCAGATTTAAATCTTTAAATATGATTTTAATCAACCAAGAATTGTGTTTACAATAGAAAACAAGGCATGCAGAAGATAATAAAACAGTTTACCTGGTGGATTGATTTTTTAAATAAATAATTTATGTCATTGGTTTTCACAGCTATTTTAGTATCTTTGAAAATGAGCACCAACTTTTGAGGTAAATAAGCCTCCTCGCCATCACCTTAATCTTTAGCATCTTTTAGATTCTCTCAGATCCAAATGAAAACTCTAGCTAGGCTGCTACAAAACGTTCAGTCAAGAAAATGCTGCTAAAATCAAAAGTTTATTTTAAACTCAAATATGACAGGAGTATACAAAATTCTTGGCCTAATAGAACATTTTATTGTAGCTAAAATACTAATTGAACATACTGTCCTATTTGTTGATGTTCATGTTCCATTCACTGACTCCAGTGTGCCCAGATCCTGTGGCTGCAAAACAAGCCCAAATATCTGGAAAAGGCCTCATGTCTTTCCAAGGGGGTCACAGTTGCTAATGATAAGCTAATAAAGTTTTTTAACCAAACACTTAAATTATATAGTTAGTTTTTCACACAGTATTGATAATGTAAAAACTGTTGTGATTTATACATTTTTTTAAATATGTCTTAATTCATAAAACAAAATTTTAATTATTTTTCCCATGACTTTAAATAATACGAACAGTTGTTATGCCTGTGGCTAAGCCGCTCTCCTACTTCTTGGCTCTACAGCATAGGCATCGCCATGCCCCAGTAAACTTGTGTGCTCCAGCAAACCATGCAGCAGTGAAGGAGTTAAGGATCTAACAGGGACAGAAGTCAAATATCTAAGTCAATCTGTAATGTCACATAAAGCATTATCCATGCTCCAGCAAGAGGTCTGTTATTCTATAGAGATTCGTGCTTTAATGTCCAGCATAGCAGAGAGTATCTCTTTAGGAGGCAGGGGTGAAAGTAAGCTGACATTGTTTTGCCAAAAACCACATGCCTGCCGAGCTTTGCATGGCATGTCATGGGAACGCGCATCACTCTAAACTCCTGCATATCGATGAGAAAAGACTTTGAAATAAAACAGACTACACTACATTTAAATATATTCATGATATTAACATGTTTTTTCTTCATGTAAGTCCTGGAAAGGTGTTTTTTTTTTTGGCAGATGCATTTTTAAAATGACTGTTTTGAAAACCTTTTATCTGAACATGTTTGAGTTTGAATGTTTAATGGTCAAAGTGTCTCAAGCATATGTACTCTGCTCCTAGTTTGCAACTACAGGTCACATTCCTCCCTTTTTCTACCAACAGCATCATAGTTTAAGCATTGTGTAATGTCCAAACTTTTTAAACTAGCGGTTAAGCACTGGTATGGGACCCAATTAGGATACAGCCTGGAAGAATACATTTATATCCGTTGTTGATGGTAAATTGCACAATTTGCTGATGGATAGGTCTAAAGACTCATAAATAATACATAAATTAAACAATATAACAATATAATATGGAAGAAAATGAATTCATGTTTATTTAGGAAACTTTTGAATGATACAAAGATTTGGAGGCTTTTTATTGGCAACTGCCTCACTGATTGTTTATGTTTACCCCTTTTCAAAAACTCTAAATACTCTGACAATCATCAATTTATTACTATATCATCCCATCCCATCTCCATTAACCCTAAAGTAGATGATCCAGGTATGCAAGTCCCACCAGAAGCCCAGAAAAAGTGTTATTGCGTGGAAAATGTTAAATCACATCTAATTTATCCCTTTGAAATAGCAGGGCATGTACCTTTTGACAATGGAGATTTAGAGGCTACCAAGATTTGCACCCCCTCTGTATGATTCCCTTTTGGTTGACAGCAAACAGAAAGAACGATAGAGGGAGAGAGAAGAAGAGGGATGGGGATCAAGAGAATGGAGGAAAAGAGGAAAATAGAGCAGGTGAGAAGATGGACAGAAAATGCAAGTTGCTCCTCCTTCATCAACATAGCCTGCCGCGGTTTCAAAGATGTAGCAAAACTACACAACAGATAAAAATTATTGTTTTTAATGTGCAGTTCTGCCATTTGTGCCATTTAGAAGAATTGGGCAGTGACTAGATTTCACTGGTACTGTTGTTAATAAATCTAAAAACATATTCAAATCTGTAGCAGCTGTTTGTTTAAATAACTGTTTTCTCTAAATGTTGCTTTTTTTAAATAAATTTTTATCGGTTGGTGTTTTATTTTCAGCTGCAGATAATTGAAATAGAAACTAACAGTCTTAGCAATGGGAAAAAGATTGAATATAACTCTATGTTAGTAACATGGCACATCTGGGGGGTCTGTGCCCCAATAGAGCCCTATGTCTAGCAACGTCCCTGCTCTACAGTAGACCTCCGTTATTCGTGGGGTTTAGGGATCACAGCCGCCTGCAAATATTTAAGATCCACAAATACTTGAGACCTCCTCTAAAAAGCTTATACGACCCATTTTTATAGTTGACACACCATATATACCTTAGAATGTATAATATGCTCAGTAAACATCACAATACCGCAGAAACTAATGTTTACATTCTTCCTTATTTTCTCCGGAGAGTGTGCAGCCAATCAGCACCAGGAGAAAATAGACGGCATTCCTGGATTGGCTGCTTTGCAAACACAAGCCAATAGTGAGTGAAGTAGCAGCATTGTATCCACATATTCCACTTTCACAAGCTGCATTTTTTGCCGAATATCTTAAATATGATTCTGCAGACGAAAATGTGACTAAGCGACATTTTCCGTGAATAACTTGGAGTCATGTTCCCCAGAAGAATCTGCGAATACCGAACCGCAAATAGGCGAGGTTCCATTGTATGTGTGAAGTCCCAAAGGTTAAAGCTTTAGGTTTTTGTACTAGATAAGTCTATCAGTTATTCCAAACTATTTTCTTCTGTAGATAGACTTGACATCTAAATGTTCATGTATTTTATGGAAGTCAAAACAGACTGCTTACATTGCTTTTAAATGCTTATTAGAGAAGATAGCCAGTATTACTAAATGTAGAATAGAATAGAATCATCCTTTGTTGGGGAAATTCAGAGGGGAAATTCAGCTCTAACAGTAAATGTACTACAACAAACTAGATATTATATTTGTTTGTGGGGGAAAAACATTAAAACAAAAAAATGCGAGGCAATTTTGCAATTGTTCATGCTTGTAAAGACACGTGCAATTCCAAACATAACAGATCATCCTATATATAACTAGACATGTGATGGTTGTATATTTTTTTGTTTGAAAAATCTCTGACGATAAAAACCATTTACTACAACCTACATCACAAAATCCATTGGGACAACCTACCCACATTCCTAGTTGGGCAAAGTTCTGAGTCAGGAATAAGGAATACAATGATTGATTGAAATTAAATTTGGGTTTTTGTGGCTTTCATACAAGAAAAGATCAGTAGCAAAATGTCGCCTTAGCTCGATATTTCACAAAAAAATAGTAAGTAAGTCAATCTGAACTTGGGCTCATTTGGAGTTTCCCCTCCAACTGTAAATGAGCTCTGGCAGACATCTCTCTCTTACAGAATTTCTTAATTCCTGTCTCTCTCTTTGAATGGAGACCATTTTTCCGATTCAGACTTTGAGCTGAAACTAAAGGAGATCTATTTGAGTCAGTGTGCTATTTCTGAATCAACCTGTACCAGAAGTGGTTGTGCAGCTAAGCTCGTCATTCATGTTATAGAAAATATGTCTTAGTCGGTCTTAGCAAAACTGTTCAGATTCACAATATAAAGCCGATAAAAAGTCTGGAGGCATTATTTTGTGTTGCTTGTTATCCCTTTTTACAGTTAGTTTAGATATTCCCTCAGTACAAGTAACAGGAGCTTAATCTATAAGCTTTTCATAGCACTTTTACTCCTTATTTGTTTGCTTAATATATTAGGTGGAAAAGTGAAAATTCAATTTAATGAGATTTGTAAACCTAAAGATCAAGCAGCCTTTTGACAGCTGTTTTATCTTGCTGGATTTCAGAGGCTCACAGTGGGAGCACACTGAGTGTATCTGCTCAGACAGGTGCTTTAATATTTTGTTTCTGTGCCTTCACTATAGGAGTAGGTATGTGATTACTAACAGGAGTCTGTCACCAAATATGAGACATTTCTTTTCATGTTTTTGCAGTCAGACATCAAAGGTTTCTTATTTTCATAAGAACAGAACTCTAACTTGCTTGATTTCTTTGTTAGCATCATGTTGTTGTTTTTCTTACACATGCTACCAGTAGTGATGCAAGGAGATGCGGTTTGAAATTAGCTGAACTGAGGACGGAAAGCAGTTCAGCTTTACAGCAGCATGTTATGTTGCAATCACAGGAAAGAGAAAGTACACCCTTTTTTGCTTGCAGTTGTGGAATACACAGGTTTGTTTTAACGCAATGTTGGGAGAGAAAGACATGAGCAGTGGCTTTAGAGAAGCAATTGTTGCAGCCCATCAAATAGACAGTTTTAGACATAATTTCAAACATGAAATGATGCAATAAAAATATGCATAAGTTTTAAAAGCATTTACAAGATTTTCTTATTATCCAAGTCCTTTAAAACCATAAAACTGTTAAGCTAAAACACCTCCTGAAGATCCAGATGGTGCTGCAACTGGTTCCAGGCAGGTGGGGGAGCAGCATATTGAAAGGTCTGGACCCTTGGGAATCTTTTGGTCGATATAAAGTAGCAGGTATGCAGAACAAAACTCTAAAATTTGCTTAAATATCCAGCAGTGGTTTAGTCTCCACTCTTGGTTGACAGTCTACCTACAGCTACATTAAAATGGTTTTGATCAAACCAAATTTCTCTGTTAGAATACTCTAAACCTAAATCCAGAACATATTTCTGAGCAAAACTTGGATTTTGATGTTAGAAGATGCTATCCGTCCAATCGGATTAACCCTGAGCTATTTTACAAAGAGCAGGCAAAAAAATCAACACTGTACATACCCCAAAAGAGTTTTAGCTGTGTTTACAGTGAAAAGAGGCTCTACAAAGTATTGACTGTGGGGGGTTAAAAGACATGCCTTATTTTTTTTTTACTTCACAATTAGACATTTCTTTATCTTCTGTCTGTCACATAGAAAGGAAATACAGTGGACCCCCGGTACTCAATAGATAAGGGACCACAATCGCCGTGAATAGCTAAAACCATGAATACTTAAGACCCCCTCTAAACATGCTTATAACTGTTTATTTCACTAGTTTTCTATTGGATAGAAAAGTTCACCCCACAGGGTCACAAACTACCACAACTTGAAAAGCCTTGGTTGTCCAAAATTTCTGAATATCTTTGTGATTACCTGCACCAGAGTAATCAAAAAGAAGTAAAATATATTTTCAAATTTTTGAGTGATGTCTAGAGCATGTAACTTTTCTGCAACACTTATGGAAAATACAAAATAGAGCATGTTATATTTAATATTCATAAAACTATAAAATTGTATATTTTCATCTACAAAACCATAGATTTTTTTTTTTTCATGTTTTCTGTGTCTGGGTTTTCCAGGTTTAATACAGATTATTACGCAAACTGTCTTAGCACTACCGCACAAACTAATATCTGCAGTCTTCCTTATCTCCACTCTTGGGAGTACAGCCAATCAGCACCAAGGAAAATAAATGGTGCTCCTGGTGTTGCTTTGCCTATGCTAGCCAATAACGTGTCAAGTAGCATTGAGTATTTTCTTTTGAATCGAGTCACATTCCAAAGAAATATCCGAGAATAGGCGAGTAAGGTGGAGGGAGGGGGGGAGAGGACACTGCAAAAAAACTTGAAAGTTTGTGGCTGTAAAGTGATAAAAAGTGAAATGGTTCAATGGACGTAAGTACTTTTGTAATAGAAGTATTGTATTACCTCTATTGGTGGTGACCATCTCCAGCAGTCATTGGGGGAGAAGCAGGACACATCCTAGACAAGTTGCCATCGGACACCCAAGGACAATTTAAAGAGCCTAATTAGTCAAACAGTCATGTTTATGGACTATGGGAGGAAGCCAGAGCACCTGGAGAGAACCCAAGCATGCACAAGGAGAATATACAGAAAGACACCAGGCTGGGAGTCGAACCCAGGACCTTCTTGCTACAAAGAAACAGTACTACCAACCTATCCTCTGTGCAGCCAGTTTTTAAAAGCAAACACGTTCATTTACTTGTTTTACTTGTTTATTTTTTTAACATGGAATTAAGTGGTGTAGAAGAAGCATCTGTTGCCGGGAGGGTATGGAAGGGCACCCAAACATAGAGTCATTCTGCAAAGACTGCCTCTGAGATGGGTCACTTACAAGTGGAAAACCTTCAAGCTAGTTATAATATTTTCATAAATGGAAATTTCAGCAAATTCAACCCAGGGTCAGACAGTGCAGTGCCCCTCGCTGCTTCTAACTTCACTTATTCTTATGCAAGCTATAGCCAGTGCTCACCTGGCACATTTTGTGCTGTGAAAGGGTCACTTCACCCTTTTTTATATACCCATTAGAATGTAGACATGCAGCGCATCATGTCTATAAAAGAATTTTTAAGCAAGTAAGTAGTTTTCTCACCATTAAACAACCACCGCCTGGAACGTCTTTTTCCACCTTTTATAGCAGGAGTTTGTGAAGCTCTAAGAATAAATGTGTAAACAGCATAACTTTTATCCAGAGCTCCTCATCCGAAAAATCAATACATCAAGCTGTGCTCACTGACTAATTTAACAAAATCTTCATGATAGATACACAGTGGGCTAAATGAAGCACACAACATATCTGAGATTGAAGGAGCAGGTCCAGGAAAACAAGAATTGACCTTCTAGCCTTAAAACACGTGCTACTGTAATGATTGTGCTTGGAAGTACAGCAAAACAATGTTTGCAGCCTTTGTTTGCTTGTTAGCCCGGCGTCTCATACTGCTGATGTGGAAATCTTCATCACCACTGTCACATATACACTGACTGGGTCAGAGAAGCTCTTTATTACGTTAAATTGGAAAGATTGAGATTCACGCTGAAAGGTAGAGAGAGCAAAACGAGTAAATTCTGGAATTCCTATTATGATTATGTAGGGAAACTGGACTTCCCTAACATTCTGGATTGATGCGTTATGTTGTACCTGCTGTTTAACACCATCATGTTTGTTTGTTTTTTTTTTTACCTATCTAATTGTTCTCTGTTTACTCATTTGATTTGGGTCCTGGGATCTGTTTGTATATCTATGATGTGATATAATTGTAGCCTTTTTTTTTTCTGCAAAAATTGAATAAATGTTGGGGGGGAAAGGAAGTACAGCAAATCAAATTGTAGAGTCAGAAAAAGATAATATTATTGTATCAACACCAGACTGCTTTTCTGATGTGTGTATTTTAAGAAACACAGGTAATAGAGAGTAATCTGCACTGGGGATCTCAGCAGTTTGGAGCCCAGTGTAGCCTAGGCAGACTATATTTGATAGCATGTATTAAAAACCAATTTTGGATAGCTGAAGAGATGCTAAAACCTGTGATGTGTTGAAGGTACTTCCAGGCTGAGCTCCTATCTTGAGCAAATTACTGTCTGGTTGTAAATCATAAACACTGACCATGGGGGTATTTTAGCTCTGCAGGTGAAGTCCTTATGCGCCGTACACCAAAACAACAGATTGCAGTAATGACCGAGGCAGAGTACCAGGAGCACCGCAAACTAGTGCAGAAGAAGCAAGAGAAGCAGACGTGGCAACAATCAGGAGGCTGTAATTTACCAGCATGCACAGCTTGTTTCCTGTCACGGAGGCATGAACCTGATTATTTGCTCAAGTGATGTATTAAGAATGGACCCTTTGACTCACATCAAAGAAGACACTTTCCCAGGTCTTCTTTGATAAACAACACCAACATGTTGTTTTTACCTACAGTGCTCCGCATAAAGTCTTTGAAAAGAAAGATTTTAATCAATATTTCAATTAACACAACAATTTCCCAAATTTTCACAAGGCTGAGTTTCATAGAACTCCTGTTTAACTCAGTATCATGAAATCAATGTGAATATAACATAGATCACAAAATCTGCAGTTTAACTCAAATCGCTTGAAGCTCAAAATGAATACACCCCCCAACAAAAGCTACTACATCTAGTAGTTTGTATAACTGGCATGATTTTTAAGGACATTTTTAGGTCTTGTAGGCTTGGAATGAGCAGGTTGGAAACTTCTGCAACACCCATCTTTGTCCATTGTTCAAGAGCAACCTTATTTAGAGTTTGATGGATGGAGAGAGTTGCCCTCTTCAGAACTCCCCAAAGCTCCAAAGCTCTTTGACTGCGTTTAGATCAGGAGAGATATTTGGCCAATCACCTTCACCCTGTTATCCTTCAGAAATTCAACAGTAGCTTTGGATGTGTGTTTCGGATCATCGTCATGTTTGAAAAGCGCATTACGGCCGAGGGCACAGCGTGATGGTAACATCTCCCGTTTCAGTATAGAGCATTACATCTGAGTTCATGATACCAAAACTGCATGCCAATAAATAGCAAAAGGGTCAAAGTGACAGTAAATCCATGGAGTTAAAACTCCATATGGTACGTGTATTACAAAGTTATTACAAGAAACCTTATTTTTCATTTTACCTTATAAAAGCGTTCTTTTACTTTCAAAACCTTCTTTACTCGGTTGATGCTATTCTGTTTTTGTTTTGTTTTTAATATATAAAACTAGTTCAATATAGTTATCCGAACAGTACTTTTTCATTTTCCCCACCAAAGGGTTCTGCTTCCTCTTAACTGTAAGAGGTTCATATTAAATTTGTGCTTATATTTTTCCTGTAACCTCATAGAACTACAAACACTTCTGACATATAATATGTGCTTCAAGAGTTTTCTTCCAAAGACAGGCTGCTCCAAGCGCTCCATGGATACAATACCCTTGGACAAAAGACAAATAAGTATAAAAAAAAGAGGTGTCAAAAAGCATTAAAAATTAAACCACAGACCAAAGCAAAGTTTGGATTAATGTTGAGCCCCAAAATGATTCATACCCTGGCAGATTTAGGTTTGTTTTCTTTCCTCTGACTGTAAGTATTAACATTTTGTAGCGACTTACCCAGAGGGCTGAGCTGAATTTGATAGAGAATCTGAGGAGAAAGCTAAAGATTAGGGTGATGACAAGGAGGCCTTCCAGCCTCAAAGACTTAGAGCTTATCACCACAGATTCTGTTGGTTATTAAGAAGGGTGTACACATTTCCATGTCCTTTTTTAAATTAAATGTAATTATATTATATTCTAAACTGATACTTCCTTTATATTGTTTTCTATGTTTTCCTATCAGTTGGATGAATAAAAAAGGATTTTAAATCTAGGCAAGGCAATGCAATTCTATTTGTATAGCATGCTTTCAACAACAAGGTATTTCAAGGTGCTTTACATGATTATGGGGTAAAATAAAAATAGCAGCAAAACACAGACATAGCATATAAAGTGAAAATTGCAATAAAGCAGAAAGCAGACACAAAACATATGATGCATAAAAACATTACTCAAAGGCAGCTCTAAACAGATACGTTCTTAGTTGTGATTTAAATGAATTTTCAGCAGCTTTGCAGCTGTCTGGAAGTTTGTTTCAGATTAGAGGAGCATAGAAACTGAAAGCTGCATCTCCATGTTTGGTTCTAATTCTAGGGATGTTGAGTAGACTGGAATTAGAGGACCTGATTGGTCTGGGGGGTTGGTATAGTAACAGTAGATCTTCAACATACTTTGGCGCTAGGCCATTCAATGATTTATAAACTAGGAGTATTTTGAAGTCTATTCTCTGAGCTACAGGGAGCCAGTGTAAGGACTTTAGAACTGGGGTGATGTGCTCTACTTTCCTGGTTCTGGTGAGGAACACGAGCAGCAGCGTTCTGGATCTGATTGACTTTTTAGGCAGACCTGTGAGAACACTGTTGCAGTAATCAATCCGACTAAAGATAAACGCATGGATGAGTTTTTCGAGGTCCTGTTGCGACATCAGTCCTTTAATCCTAGAAATGTTCTTCAGGTGATAGAAGGCTGATCTTGTTATTCCCTTTATGTGACCCTGGAGGTTCAGGTCTGAGTCCATTAATACACCTAGATTTCAGGCCCGATCAGTATTTTCTAGCTGCATTAACTGAAGCTGTGTGCTGACTCTTGATTGTTCCTCTTTAGGTCCAAAAGTAATTACTTCTGTTTTGTTTTGTTTCTGTTCAGCTGGAGAAAATTATGGCACATCCATCCATTGATTTGTGCGATGCATTTACTTGGGGTTTGGATAGGTTCAAAGTCACCTGGTGACATCGTAATGTAGAGCTGAGTATCATCTGCATAGTTATGGTAGTTAATCTCATTGGTACTTCTTTACCTATGTGTACGTATTTGGTAAGTGCTTGCAGCTGTCATCAGCATTTGTTAATAAATCATAATATTTACACCCAGTTATTTGGACTAAAATGCTTGAAATTGCCTAAAATCATTTCATTTAAAGTAAATATTTTCAAGATTTAGGTTTTGAAGCCAAGCCCGAGGTTGAATTCAAACATATTTTTTCACAACTTTGCTGATGGTTAACTGTTAGCAACATTATTCAGAACATAGTATGTGGTTAAAGAGTGAAAGTCAGATATATTGTTAATTTTGATCAGTCTTTTGCTGTCATCTGATGTCAGTGTGACTACAGTTATAACTCCCTGTTGCAGACGTTACAGCCAAACCACCAGCTAACCTACAGTTAAAATAAATCATGTCCAGCACAATGAAGCAGAAAAAAAACAAGATGATTTTACAAACAAACATAAACATACGTGACATTTTTGACCTTGTGCTGCGCCAGTGTTTGAAGACGCTTCTTCATCTGAAGCAACATACATCATCTGCCTTTGAAGATGCCGTTTCGGAGTAACGTTGTGATGAAGTGCAGTAATTTACATTTTCTTTTCCTTCTGTAACCACTTCTGCTTCACCTGCTCCCCCTTATGTTGCTGATTTCCCAGGATGGCTTGTGCTCTCAGAGAGGGAACAGCTTTGTTTACCTTTTCCCGTCTAGCTGTGGATGAATGGTACAGTGATGGCTGTAGAGTTTTCCAAGTTTGTGAAAAAAAGTTCTCACAGCGTGATATGTCCTTGTGGATGCTGTTTGCTGCTTTGGAGCCCTTGAACGTTGAATGCAGGATTACTTATAGTAATGTTGAAGAGAACCCTTGTTCTTTGTCTGTGAGCTTATATCATGAATTATATGTGAAGACTAGGGGTGTCACAATACCTAAAACTCACAAAACGAGAAGAGATGTTGAGTTCACAAGAATGAAGCAGGATGCTATTTTATTGGTACCTTTAAGAAAACTTCATTGATCAAATTGTAAAAGGCCTTTATTATGCGTTTTTATTGAATTTCCCAATAACTCAACAAACTTGTTTTTCTTTGATTTCTTGATTTTTTTCAGACCATAGAACAGAGCTCAACCTACCCCTCGACATCTAGCCATAGGTTGTTTTAGCAATACTTTAGTGCCTCCTTCAACTTTTGAGCAACTAGCAGTGCTTACATATTGTTTGTCTTGTCTGTCACCTTGGCGCCATTCATCATTCCCACTTGTAACCCAAAACTCTGCCAAACAAATGACTTAAGAGTAGTTGGAGCATCTTCTATTACAACTTCATTAGACAAAGCAATGTTGATCGCATCTGGCTAGATACTGAGATAGCAGTAAGCTCAGCAAGAAATATTGTGATGTTTTAATGTTGCAAGATCTTGTTACACCCCTAGTGAAGACATATTGTTGGATAAATAAGTCATCCAAAAAAATGAAGGCAGCGGTTGTTTATTCTTTTTCTATATTATCTTTTAGATACGTTCCCTGACTATGTTTTTAAAGATAATATATACTATATCTATGGTGCTGTGAAAAGGTATCTTTTCCCCTAAAAGATTTCTTCTCTCTTTGCTTTGTTAGTCTTAATCGTTATAGATCATCAACCAAATGTTAACATCAGACAGCGATACTGTGGATAAATAATAAGCAGTTTTCAATTGATAATTTAATTTAATAAGGTAAAAATGATAAAGATCAACAGTTATTGACATCAGTCATTCTGGATGGGATTACAAAGCCATTTCTAAGTCTCTGGGGCTCCAGAGAACCACAGTGAGAACCATTGTCCAGAAATGAAGAAAACTTGGAACAGTGGGGAACCTTTCCAGGAGAGACCGATCTACCAAAGTTACTCCAAGAGGGCATTAAGGACTCATGACTTGGAGGCTACAGACGAACCCAGAGCAACATCTAAAACACAGCAGGCCTCACTTGCCTCATAAGGTCAGAGTTCATGATCTGTCAATGAAAAGGTGAGTCCAGGCAAAAATGACATCTGTGTAGAAAGCTCCAAGGTGAAAACCACTGCTGACAAAAAATTATTTTCTCACTTTTCTCCTCAAAAAACATCTTTTAATATTCAGAAATGGAACATCATTCATCAGTTGTCTAAACCCACTTATCCTTGTGGAGGGAGGAAGGGTGGTTCATTGGGCAAGAGGCAAGGTAAACTCTGGTAAATTCGCCAGTCCATCACAGGGACACACAGGACAAACAACCATGCACCTGCACTTAAAACCTACAGACTATTTAGAGAGACCTATTACATAAGAGTCATGTTTTTGGACTGTGGGAGGATATGGAGTACATGGGGAGAGCCCACGCATGCACAAGGGAGAGAATGCAAATTCCATGCAAAAATTGATTTGAACCCAGGACCTTCTTACTGCAAGACAACAGTGCTATTGCACCATCGTGCAGCCCCAGGGAATGTCACACTTACAACAAAGCATGGCGGTGGTAGTGTGATGGTGTGGGGCTGCTTTTTTCTTCAGGAAAGATGATTTGCTTTAATTGATGGACTCCAGAAATCAGCTTTAATTTAATATTTGGCCATCAGTTTGTTACATTAAGCTCAAGCACACTGGTGTTATACTGCAGGACAACAATCCGAAGCTGTCCTTAGTTTCCATTTTCATGTCAGCAGCTTTTCCATTTCCAGTGTCAGATTATGGTGCGATTTTAACACACCTGTCTGGAATCTGTTTCCACTTACTGCATAGCGCAATATAGTCGCCCTCAGATATTTTGTGTTTGAAAACCAAGTGTTCAATTTATGTAAAAAGGGAACTGACAAGACAGCCGATGGTCATTCCATCAGAGTTGTTAAAGTGCTCTCCAGAGATGCTAGAACCTGCTGAGAGCAGTCCATCAATCAGGCCTTTAAGTTTGAGCTGCTAGACAGAAGCCTCTCTGAGTAATGGACGCATGACGCCCTGCTGTTTGCCAAACAGCACTAAAAAAGAAGCCGTCGTGGAGCCTCAGGAAATCGTTTTTTGTTTTTTTTGACCTGATGAATCAAAAAAATATATATATTAATTTGGAACCCAAAGTATGTGCCTGATGCAATCTCTTCCCATGATGGTAGAACGGTGAAAGCTTCTTAGCAGCAGGGACAGCAGGAGGAGCTGAGAGAAAGACATATCCAGGTCAGATCCTTAAGCTCGCCTGCTCTAGCCTGCAGAGGTTGATGGTAACATCTTAAACAGGGTTCACTGGTTTGTGACAGATCTGTGATCCAGTCACAGTCCAGACTTAATAGGAAAAGTTACATTTAAGAAAATGTTCTTTTAGTAAAATAGAAGCAATTGAGATTAATATCCCCTCCCCATTTAATCAATGTCACATCATCTACATTATCCTTCAAAACGTTCACTCCTGTCTGGCTTTTAAGACAGAAGCTGACATTTGTGTTGCCACTACAGAATAATCTTTTCTGCTCCAACTCAAGGTTAACTGGTTTCAGAAAGGTCAAACAGTGTTCTAGCAAAACTGCACCTGTAATGTGGATCTGTGTCTTTTATTTATAAAGGGCCATCTGACCCACATCTATTGTCTGTTAGCATGCTCCCCATATTTAAATAGCTTAAAATGATTCATAACCATCTATCTGTCATCTGGTCCATCCATCCATCCATCATCTTGTCGATCTATTCGTCCGTCCTTTTGTATGTCCATCCATCCAGCAATCCTTTTGTTCATACATCAATCACATTGTTTGTCCATCTAACCATGTGTCTTTTAATCCATCCATCCATCCAATCATCCTTTTGTCCATTTGGCTACCATGTTGTGTGTTTGTCTGTCCATTCATCCATCCATACATACGTAATTCTATCCTTCCTTCCCTCCAAATATAAAAAAAAACCCTGAAAGTTTAGGTCTAAAAAAAGCATTTTGTACAAATGCAGAGACACACCTTACCTACTTTACCTACTGAAGCTGAAACCCTCCAATTTCTAGCATCAGAAGCGCCGTACTTCAGGTGGATCTTCGCGGCCTATGCTCCAACGCTCCTGCGCAAACTGATATTCGCCACAGGTGGAGCTCTCGCACTGCCAACCCAAGTGTAATTTCTCACTTTCTGAGCCCCGATCACCAGCTGTGACTCAAAGCCACCGAGCGTTACTTGTCTGAACACACGTATAGGAGACCATCTGTGCTCGGACTACTTTAGGAACCTCACAAGTGACTTTCTCTCTACTTGCTTCTATTTTCTGAACACTGACACATGTGTGTATGCAACAGAAGTAGAGAGTCTTAAAGAATTTTTTGGGGGTACTAGTTATATCCTGAACACGCTGTAACCATGGTAACAGTGCACTTTTTTGACACTGAGGTAGGGAATGTTAAAGCTGCACAAACAGACATGTAGTGACCGTCTGTGTTTCTCTGACGCAGTGAAAGCCGGCGCGAGATTTGGCTCTCCTTCCTCTTGATCCATTCTCTTTCTTCGCATTTAATTCCTGACTGCCTGCCTTGGATCTGTGTCGCAGCCTGAGCCTGAGCTGCTCTCTCTTCCAGTCTCTCTCTCTCTCTCAGCTTGGTCTCCTGTCGCATTGAATCCTCCCCCCGTCTGGCTGTCTGCACATCTTTGTTTTGGCTCCTCGGCTTCCCCTCGTTGCTGTGGCGCTTTGATTCGAGCTGGGCCGCCAGGGGCAGGGGTGGGACTTTTGGAGACATACACACACTTGAAAGCATTAGCATGTTGAAGAAGAAGCACATCATCATCATCAGTGTGTGTGTGTCTTTGCTTGTTGACGTGTGGCCTTTAAGAGCAAGGAGTCTAAACCTGAGCTTGTGTAGTGGAGCTGTCTTAGCTCTTAATGAGATGTCTTCTCACACACACAGTTTACTTTGTCATCCTCCTTCCTGCAGCCTTTTCGTTGACACCAAAATCTATAATCACTTGCATCAACACAGGGTGTCAGTAGTTGTAGCATCAGAAGCTGTTGACAGAGCTCGTTTCTGGAGGGGCAACAGGAAATTACCCATTTTTGGTCTTGCCTGCAACCATCTTCATCAGAAATTTAACTTGCCAGCATGGGGAGCATTGATTTCTCCTGTTAATTGATGTGTACATTGTTAATCTATTGCTCTCGTCGCCCATGGCTTATCCATGCACTGCTGTAGGTTATTGAAGTGGCCGGATCTGGAGGCATGACCGTGTCTCCTGTTTCTCATCATTTCAGCATGTTACCCACAGCAGTCTGCGAGCCATGACGTGCCCCGCAGGTTAGAGATCATCACTGGCATCACATTGTAGGTGCAGCAATGTCTCTGCAATGTCTCTGCTTGGACAGGTGCTGTACTGTGTTTTACTGCTCTGTGAGCCTTTGTGTTTTGGTTCTCAGACAGGTGGAAAATTGGTGCTGAAAGCAATCTCTGAAAAATGAGGGATGGAGAAAAGATCAGCTGTACAGCGCGATCTGATTAACACACAGTCTGGAGGAGTGGAAACAAGAATAGCATTTGGATTCCTAGCTATCCATCCACCTATTGTTTTGTCCATCCATCCACCATCCATCGTTTTGTCCATCCAACCATCCATCTATCCATTGTTTTGTGCATCTCATTTATCCATCCATCCATTGTTTTGTCTAACATCCATCCATTGTTTTGTTCAACTATCCATCTCATTTATCCATCCATCCATTGTTTTGTCTAACCATCCATCCATTGTTTTTTCCAACTATCCATCTCATTTATCCATCCATCCATCCATCCATCCATCCATCCATCCATTGTTTTGTCCAACCATCCATCCATTAAGCCATCCATCCTTTGTTCATCCATCCATCCATCCACCCACCCACTGTCATGGTCTTTGGATTTTTGTGCAGCAAGTTTAAGTTTTTCCTTCCACTTGGTTTTCTTCCCCTTTTTTACCCCAAGGTGCCCTCTTGTGTTGCTCCTCCTGTTTGTGTCTTAAGTTAGTAGTTTTCCTTCAGTGTAATTATATTTTTGTATTCTGGCACTCCCTGGGTTCTGTAGATGTTTTTTCACCTTTGTCTATGTCCACCTTCCCATTTGTGTTTCCTTTATCTCTTTATTTATTTCTTCCTTCTGTTCTCCACTGTTTCCTGTAGATTTCTCCTTAGACTTATTATCCTTTCTAGTTTCTTTACAGTCTTCTGTCTCCTAGCCATTCTACCTTCCATCCCAGCTGCTAATCACTTCCACCTGCTCACTCCCCGTCAGCTGCAACCGCTTCCCTTAATTAGTCCTGCTCCTTCTCTGCTCCACTCTTCACTCTCCTCCTCAGTATAAATTCGGTTCTCATTCAGTTACAACTCGCTGGTTCGTCCGTCATTCTTCCCTCTCTGGTTCCTGCCTTCCCTGTTGCCCGTCTGGTTCCTGTTTCCCCGTTTGCTGCCTTTTGATCCTCCTGAGTTTTGTAAGTTCCCCTTCCTTGTGTTTTTGTTATTAAATCATCTTTTTGGATTTTGCTGCATTTGGGTCCTCCCTTAACCTTAAAACATGACACCCACCCATCCATTTGGTCATCCATCCATCCATCCACCACTCCTTCATTCGTCTGTCGGTCCATCCATCCATCCATACATCCATCCATTTGTTCATCCCATCCATCCATCCATCCATCCTGTCACCCATCCATCCTTTTTCCATCCATGCATACATCCATCAAACCGACCATCCATCCATTCATTCACCCATCCATCCATTTGGTCATCCATCCATCCATACATTCTGCCAGCCAGCCATCATTTGATCTATCCATTCAACCATCATTTGTCCATCCACCCACCCAGCCATCATTTGTCCGTCCATCCATCCACTCATCCATCCAGACATTTGTCCGTCCATCCATAAATTCATCCACCCATCCATCAATCAATCAAATTGACTATCCATCAATCCATCCACCCCTCCAGCTAGTCATCCATCAATCCATCCATCCATCCAGCTGGTCATCCATCCATCATTTTATCTATCCATTCAGCCATCCTTTATTCATCCATCCATCTATCCCTCCCTCCCAGTTATAAAAAAAAATTCTAAATTTCTGGAAGTTTAAGTACAGTAACTTGTGCATGAGGTTAAAAAGCTTGTGCCCCAGTCAGCTGCTGCACCACAGCATATCATAGTTTTATTTAACATCTTAAAGGTGCTTGAATGTACGCTAGTCTTAAATCCTTCAGCAGTGCAGTGCTCCTTGCTGCTACCAAAGCTGCAACAATCTAATTTCCAACACCATGAGCCCAATACTCTCGTGGATCTTTGCAGTGGCCCAACCAGTTTAGGGGGCAACTCCATTTTCACAGGTTGGTTTGGATAGCTTTTTTTCTTTTAATAAAAGTAAATCATCCTTTGAAACTGCATTTTGTATTTACTCAGGGCAGATTATCTTAGTCTGAGATTAAAATATGATTGATCTTCTGAAAGATTTAAGTTAGACATAAAAAGCAAAAGAAGAAATATGTTAGAAGACAAAAAGAGTATTGTATATAACATAACTTAACATATTATCTTTATAGCACCAAACTCCAAATTTTCATTTACATCCATCAGTATAAAAATTAGTTTCGGATATAAAAGGAGGCGCACTTGTGAAGTATTAATGCGTGGATCACATTATGGATGTGGTGATTAAAAGAAGGTTCACAGCCCGACAGAGCCACCCATCCCTTCTGTCTGAGACAGTACGTTACACATCTTCCTTGTCTCCTCACTCTTCTTATTTAAGCAGGGGGATTACAGGAAAGAAAGCAGCATAGGAAGAAGAGAGGGATTATCAAACAGCCGCAGGGGGGTTAAAGGGGAGCGTTGTACCTCAAACACAGTGGCAGATACCCCATGGCCCATGTAGAAAACTCGTGTATGGGGTTAAAAAGCTCACTCCCCGGTCAGCTGCTGCATCACAGATATATCAAGGTCTCACCAAACATGTTAAGGGGGCTTGACATGTAAAATCTTTCAGACTGCGCTGCTCACTTGGACTGTTGCAGAGCCGGGAAAGGGATGAGCTAAATGAAAGCCACAAAGAGGACTTGAACTCTGGCTGAGTTACAGATTGAAGCTCGGCGATATTAAGACTCTGTGATCCAAAATAAGCAATTATTGTAGCCTTGACACCTACCCAGATGAAAACATGTGCTTTTCTTGTGATGTTGAGACACAAAAGAAGGAAAAGCTAGAGAAATGTCAGGTTTGGATCAAATAGTGGTCAAAAATTACCATAAAATGCTCCATTCATATACTATACAGAGTGTGTCGCTCAGGTCTTTCCTCCTCCAGGAGTGTGTTAGATTGCAGTTTAAGTCAATTTCTTCCAATTGAAAGTAATGTGCAGTAGAACGTAAAAATGTTAGTGAAAGACAAAAAAATCAGTCATTAGCTGTTACATCAAGGCAAAGGTACATATAGTGAAGACTGTCGGGAATGAAAGACACGAAACGTGCTTTACACATTCATGAATAGTTGCTTAGAAATGCGCCCTGCAGTGAGGAAAGCCTTCAAAGATGTGCTGACGCTGCACTTGTCTTAACATGAATATACAGTAGCTTACTTAATTTGCCTCAATCAGGCTTTAACAGGTCAACACTTTCCTCTCTAGGACATAGTCTTTGTCTCCTGGGCTTCTTTCATTATGCCAGTTTAAACCAGTTGCTTCCAGTCAGCTTTTAGTACTTCCCATCTCACAGATCCATATCCAAGAGTATACAGACTCATGAACGTGCATGTTGTTACAGCACTTTCATTTTCATGGGATTTTACATTTTATATTGATATATCAAACTCCAGTCCTCAAAGGCTGGTGTCTGGCAGGTTTTAGATGCGTCCTTGTTCCAACCCAGCTGATTTGAATGGCTAAATTACCTGCTCAACATGTCTTCAAGTTTTTCCAGAGGCCTGATAATGAGCCAATCATTTCATTCAGGTGTGTTGACCAAAGGTAACATCTTAACATTTGGATTCCTGCCATTGAGGACTTTGGACACCCAACACAAAGCAGAGCATAAATTTGAAGTTGGAAGAACTGGATACATATACAGTGGACCCCTGCCTTTCACAACTCATGATTCAAGTGACTCCAAATTATTAGCAGATTTCTTTGTAGAGCATATCTTAAATATTTAAAAGAAAATCCAGCTGGGGAAGCTGAAGTTTAAAGATGTAGTGCTACTTGATGACACTATTGGCTGGTGCTTGCAAAGCAGCCAATCCAGTAGCAGCATTCATTTTTGCTGGCATTGAGTGGCCGTACTCACAAGAGCGACGATAAGGCAGACTTTGGATGTTAGCTCTTGGGTATTACGAAGACGGTTTCCACTGTTCGTATTAATACATATTAAGCTATATCTGATGGCTAAATTATTAAAATTGGCAGTTATTAGCATTTTATAGTTATTTAACATCTGTTGTCACTGTTGGATTTATGTTTGGAGTTGTCAAGTCTTTTGGAGCATTCATCTTCAGCATCCCTTTCTTGTCCCTGCTGAAGTAGTCCTCCCCACACCATGATGCTACCAACACCGTCTTTAACAGCATTTAGGATGTGTTCAGGTTAATGCACACTGCTAGTTTTTGGCGACACTTACACTTTTAGCTCCTACCTTCTTTTACATGTTTGCCTGTTACAAACTTTAAACAGGGTTCATTATAGCTGTCTTTTAACAGGGACTTCCATAAAAAACTAATTTGTGGAATCCAAGGGTGTGTCAAAATTTTAGGGGTTACGTCCTTCAAAGGAGCTGACCAGTTCTTTAATCGACTAAGAAGTGTGCAACTGTTAAATTGGACAGTCTAGCTTTCACAACTTTGATGGCACTAAACACAAACTGGTAAAAACAGAACTCAAATTTGTGCTTGGCTTTTTTATCATTTTTTTAAAATCCTTTTTAATTTTTGACATTCCCCCCAAAAATTTTTAAACATGTCTATGCAAATTATAAAAGCCTATCAGCACAACCACTTTAAGCTTTTGATTTTTGTACCACCAGATTTTATTATGCGTATATTTAAAACTTTATTCCTCTCCCATTTCATCCGCCATTGTTACAAGAACAAATATCTCACGTTTGGCCTGCAATGAATCTTAGGATAGCATGAACTGAGAAGGTTACACCAAACCTGTCCTTCAAATCTGGAGAACGGAGACGCATTTGATGGAGCCTCCAAATTTGAACAACCTTTCTCGCATCTCTGTGATGTATTGGGCTTTCGAAGGATGCAGCCCCAGAATTTGGACACCCCACACGACTGAAACTTTGTGCCATCAGAAATTTAATTAGTTAAATTTAAATTGCATTGCTCAGATTCAGAGGTGTCAAAAGTATTCACATTCAATACTCAAGTAGAAGTATAGATACTAGGGTTTAAAAAGACTTCTGTAAAAGTTGAAGTATCAAGTCAAGTTTTTCACTCAAGTAAAAGTAAAAAAGTACTGGATTTAAAACTACTCAAACTATAAAAGTAAAAGTAATGTAATTTTAAAAAATGACTAAAGAATAAAGCTTAAGCCACACCTCCCCTCCAAAAAAGAAAGGCCATAATTATTATAATGGTATATAAAAATGTTAATTTTGAAACATTTGGGATACACTAGGCTTCCTGTTTCAGCTGCATAAATGGCCATTAATTTTTTTTCTTTTTAGTGCAATGCAATTACATTAAAGAACCATATGTGGACTAATGAGCATTAATAAGTGTTTCACTGAATGGAATATACACTCAACAAAAATATAAACGCAACACCTTTGTTTCTGCTCCCATTTTTCATGAGATGGACTTAAAGATCTAAAATTCATTCCAGATACACAATATTACCATTTCTCTCAAACATTGTTCACAAATCAGTCTAAATGTGTGATAGTGAGTACTTCTGCTTTGCTGAGATAATCCATCCCACCTCACAGGTGTGCCACATCAAGATGCTGATCTGACATCATGATTAGTGCACAGGTGTACCTTATACTGCCCACAATAAAAGGCCACCCTGGAATGTGCAGTTTTGTCTTACAGCAAAATGCCACAGATGCCACAAGCATTGAGGGAGCGTGCAATTGGCATGCTGACAGCAGACCACGTGTAACCACACCAGCCCAGGACCTCCACATCCAGCAGGTTCACCTCCAAGATCGTCTGAGACCAGCCACTCAGACAGCTGCTGAAACAATTGGTTTGCATAACCAAACAATTTCTGCACAAACTGTCAGAAACCGTCTCAGGGAAGCTCAACTGCATGCTCGTCATCCTCATCGGCGTCTTGACCTGACTCCAGCTCGTCGCCGTAACAGACTTGAGTGGGCAAATGCTCACATTCGATGGCGTCTGGCACGTTGGAGAGGTGTTCTCTTCACGGATGAATCTCATTTTACATTGTTCAGGGCAGATGGCAGACAGCGTATGTGGCGTCGTGTGGGTGAGCACTTTGCTGATGTCAATGTTGTGGATCGAGTGGCCCATGGTGGTGGTGGTGGGGTTATGGTATGGGCAGGCATCTGTTATGGACAAAGAACACAGGTGCATTTTATTGATGGCATTTTGAATGCACAGAGATACCGTGATGAGATCCTGAGGCCCATTGTTGTGCCATACATCCATGAACATCACCTCATGTTTCAGCAAGATAATGCACGGCCCCATGTTGCAAGGATCTGTACACAATTCTTGGAAGCTGAAAATGTCCCACTTCTTGCATGGCCAGCATACTCACCGGATATGTCACCCATTGAGCATGTTTGGAATGTGCTTGACCGGCGTATACGACAGCGTGTACCAGTTCCCACTAATATCCAACAACTTCGCACAGCCATTGAAGAGGAGTGGACCAACATTCCACAGGCCACAATTGACAATCTGATAAACTCTATGCGAAGAAGATGTGTTGCAGTGCATGAGGCAAATGGTGGTCACACCAGATACTGACCGGTTCTGAGTCACCAGACCCCCAATAAAGCAAAAACTGCACATTCCAGGGTGGCCTTTTATTGTGGGCAGTATAAGGTACACCTGTGCACTAATCATGATGTCAGATCAGCATCTTGATGTGGCACACCTGTGAGGTGGGATGGATTATCTCAGCAAAGCAGAAGTGGTCACTATCACCCATTTAGACTGATTTATGAACAATTTTTGAGAGAAATGGTAATATTGTGAATCTGGAATGAATTTTAGATCTTTAAGTCCATCTCATGAAAAATGGGAGCAGAAACAAAGGTGTTGCGTTTATATTTTTGTTGAGTGTATGATGCCTAGTATCTGGGGGTCTTGTTCACGCATGAGGGAAAAATGGAGTGGGAGATCGATAGACGGATTGGTGGGGCATCTGCAGTTATGCGGGCGCTTTACCGGTCTGTCGTGGTGAAGAGAGAGCTGAGCCGAAAGGCGAAGCTCTTGATTTACCAGTCGATCTACGTTCCTACCCTCATCTATGGTCACGAACTCTGGGTGGTGACCGAAAGAACGAGATCACGGATACAAGCGGCTGAAATGAGTTTCCTCCGCAGAGTGTCTGGGCTCTCCCTTAGAGATAGGGTGAGAAGCTCAGTCATCCGGAGGGGGCTCAGAGTAGAGCCGCTGCTTCTCCACATCGAGAGGAGTCAGTTGTGGTGGCTCGGGCATCTGGTCAGGATGCCTCCTGGACGCCTCCCTGGTGAGTTGTTTCAGGCACGTCTCACCGGGAGGAGGCCCAGGGGAAGGCCCAGTACACGCTGGAGGGACTATGTTTCTCGGCTGGCCTGGGAGCACCTTGGGGTTCCTCCCGAGGAGCTGGAACAAGTGGCTGGGGAGAGGGAAGTCTGGGTCTCTTTGCTTAGGCTGCTGCGACCCGACCCCGGATAAGCGGAAGAAAATGGATGGATGGATGGATGGATGGATAAATTAAGAATAGCATCACCAAAAGTCTTACAACCTCAGCACAGACAAAATTGTGCAGACCCCTGCAATCTCTAATGACCACCTTGGGGCACATGGATCTCAGGTTGGGAACCACTGTTCTAGAGGCTGAATCCGCGCTGATGCACTGGAGACTGAAACTAAAAGCTCCACTTCTGCCAAAGTTTTGAAATCAGGGAACATTTCTCTGATTCAAGTGATCAGAAGTCGGAAAGACTCTCTGACCCCAGCTTCATATCGCTTCAGCAGCAGAAAATGTCAGAGCATGCGCTCTTTCACATGGGTGTTTGGCACGACACTGGGCTTTTTGAAGCGCGTCTTTAACCAGCCGCAACGGTAACAGTCACGTTCCAAAGCCTCCCGGTCTGAGATGATGCTTAGATGGCTTCATAGAAATCCTCTTATTAATGTATTGATTCAGTTACTTGTACTCCGCGCTAAACCTAAAAATGTCTGCGCGTCTGCACCAAATGCTCAGGGGTGTGAATTATAATCTGTCAAAATGACAAGTGGCGATTGGATTTTCCGTCACTGTTTTAAAAACAAAACAAAAAAAACGGACTAATATGGAAAATATTCGGTTAACGGGACCCCTGTGTGCACAGTGTGCAATGGATCGCATACAACCGGGGTGTCAGACTGGTAGATGCTTAAAATTATGATCAAACCACTGTCAAATTTTATCCAGTTGGTGCCTTTTTTAGAAAGTTTTTTTTGTGTGTCTTCTTAATAAAAGACTTAATGAAACAGGAGTAACGAGGCTATTTTTAAAATGAAAGGAGTAGAAAGTACAGATATTTGCGTAAAAATGTAAGGAGTAGAAGTAAAAAGTAGGCCCATAGATAATTACTTCAGTAAAGTATAAATACCCAAAATTTCTACTTAAGTAAGGTAACGAAGTATTTGTATCTCGTTACTTGACACCTTTGCTCAGATTGAATATGAATTGGCTGGTCTTTATCTGTCTTTGATTGACCTGTACTACTCAGCTTGGAGAAAGATGGATTGCTCAATTTCTCAGATAATCTTCACCTCTTCTGTGCCCAATACACCTTTCTCCCAATACTTAATGCTGATTTGACCAACTTTTCTCCTGACTGGAATGATCATCCCATTAGGACAGAGCATAGCCTTTCCCGAAAACAGCGGAGGGAACTTGGGACGCTTCAGCACCCCATCAAAGATCCACATAGATTTGAGGAAAATTTGGCAGTTTAGTGATAACAATGATTTTTTTTTCCTGACTCTTATATGTAGATTTCAAAAATCATTTACTGTATGCTTCTCAGCTGACTTTACCACACTCTCATGTTCTCTGTACCTACATTAGTATCCCTGATAGTTGTAGGTTGGCCCATTCGAGGGTGAAATATGTTTTTCTTTCCAAAGTGCTCTCGAAGTTCCAAAATTATACATGGCATTGAAGTTATTTTCTCTCATAATCCCTTCTTCTTAAATATAATACTGGAAAGAAGTCTCTCCATAAGAGTGCATTCTGACTCTTGGGACTGTTAATAGACCAGTGCTAGAGGACCTCAGGGTCCACGGGGTTTCGCAAGGTAATAGCAGCTCTGTGGAGATAGGAATGCCCTAAGACCATTAGGACATTTAAAAACCAGTAAAAGAACTGTAAAATCAACCCTGAGACTTACAATGAGCCCGTGCTTCTTTGTCTTAGTCGGAAAAAGAGTTTTGTAACAGCTGAAGACAGGAAAGATTTTTCTTCGAGTGACCAGAAGGCAGGGCATCACAATAGTCTAAATGGCTAGAAATAAAAGCATGCATTGAAGTC
>OY747714.1:33755540-33963040 GCA_963556495.2 Valencia hispanica
CTTCCTACTCAATGTTTTGGTCCGAGTGTTGAGGTCAAGTTTCAAGTTGCCACAGATTCTCAATAGCAAGTAGGTCTGGACTTTGACTAGGCCATTCTTACACATGAATATGCCTTAATTTAAACCAGTGGTCACCAACCCTGGTCCTCGAGATCTACTGTCCTTCAAGTTTTAGATGCATCCCTGCTCCATCATAGCTGAATCAAATACATAGCTCGTTACCTGGTCTTTGCCAAACTTCATGGCATGCTGAAGAGGTAATTCAATTATTTGATTCAACTGTGTTGGAGCAGGGATGCATCTAAACATGCAGTACTGTAGATTTCGAGGATCAGGGTTAGTGACCACTGATTTAAGCTATTCTTTTTTTACATCTGGCTAGCGCCATCATGCTGAAAAGTGAACCTCTACCCTCGTCTCAACTCTTTTTCGGATTCTTACACATTTTCTTCCAGCATCGTCCTGTTTTGAGCTCCGTCAGTCTTTTTATCAACACTCAGCAGCATCCGGACAGCATAATGCTGCCACCACCATGTTTCACAGTGGGAGATGGTGTGTTTTACATTGTTTATTTTCTTCCACAGACAGCAAAGTATGCCAATAAATAACATATTGTGATTCAATATATTGTGTTGCTCTAATCTGATAGAGAACAGTCTTATATGCGGTGTCCCATACATGCCTCATTGCAAACTAGAGATAGAACTTCTTAAGTCTTTCTTCCTGCCACTCTCAAGCCAGATTTACACTTTGCATTTTGGGGGGAAGGGGGCTGAGCTGCCTTGGCGGAGATTTGGGTCTCCGATTGCTTTCCTTGTTATGCATTTGTACAAACGACTGGCACCAGGATTTTTCATACAATCACTTCATTATCAAAACATATTCATAAGAGTTGCAGCAAGGTCTAAAAACAATTTCCAAGTTCAGTTCAACTCTATGTGTAACATTTAATCCAGACTTCTCAGTCTGTGTGAATCTCAAGAGAAAAAGCGTAAATGATTCACTGGGATGTGCATTCGTAGACTAAACAGTAACATTCAAAACTTTTTTTAAACTGTAAAAACTGGTTACTTATCAGCTTCATTGGCTTATTCCCTTTCAAAAAGGTATACAACTATTTTGTGCACAGTTTGCAACAATATTGCATTTATTTTATCTCATCAGAAGAGATAAAAAGCGCAGAACAGTTTGCATTCAAGGGTTATGGTGGCTTTGTTGCATTTCTTCTGCCGACCGCCATCACTTCCTTTACATGCCTTGTGTCGCCTCCTCCGTTTTTCTTTTCACCATCACAAACTTCTCCATCTCTCCATCAGCTCTGAATTTCCTTCTACTGGGTTGAACAGGCAGGCTGTTTAGTTTGAGCACTGCTTCCACTAAGTGACTGGAGACTTGTTTAATTGTTCAGGCACAAATAAAGACACCAATACTAAAAATCCCTCCTACCTCTCTATTTGATAAGTACTGGCTTAGCTAGATGGCCATGTCTTGGTCTGCAGCCAGGCCTCCTACTCTTCCAATATCGGATGAAACAAATGTTTAAGGCTTGGCGTATGAGCAACCTAACTGAAAAATGCGGGCTTTTCCTTCCACTTTAAAGACGCACTACGTTGTTTAAGGCAGTGTTTCCTAACACTGGTTCTCAAGACGCACTGCCTTGAATGTTTTAGATGTTTCCCCGCTTTAACACCCTGCTTCAGATGATTGCAGTTCATTAAAAGCCTGTTAATCAGCCATCAATTGATGTACCGAAGAAGAGAAACATCTAAAACATGCAGGGCAGGGGGTGCCTTGAGGAGCAGAGCTGAAAAACACTGGTTTAAGGTACTATACATGGTTTAGTTGACTTTATATGTTTATTAAGTTTTTTTTTGTTTACCTAAAACATCTTCACAAGGATAAAAGTTCAAGAAGTTGGATTTATTTCATACCCTGAGAAAAATCTTTAGGTTTTTATCTTCACTCATCTAAAACTGGATGAATACAGGCGACGCTTCAGCAAACTGATTCAATTATTGCTTTGTCCTCCGTTATCAGCCGGACTGCTGCCCTCTAGCTCTCCATTCAGTTATGCAAATCTGATATCAAAGCCGTCATCCTGCTCATTAAACAAATGGGGCAGAAACACATACGTCAGAAAGAAGCTGCGGCGGTTCTATTTGATCCCAATTACATATCAGGATATTGTTCTACTCTGGCACTTTGAGAACATTTCCTCTCTGAACAGAGAGATTGGAACAGCAATGAACTGCTCAGTCTGTCTAAATCCATCCACGCAGTTCCAACTGAAAACATTTGATCAACTTAAACACCAACCAAACGCTTTAGGCTTAGTGACAGTTGAATGACAGAATGGACTGACCCAGAATGGGCAATAAGTACGGTATCAGAGGATCTCCAGAATTATGTTTAAGACAACGCTGTGTCAGCAGATCCACATCTGAGCACACAGGGACTCAATTGTTTGGGAACAGCTCCAAGCAAAGGAAATCCTTCAGAGGCTGAATACCGATGAGCAGGGCTGGTGGACCAGGAGCAACCGGCATGGCTCCAAAACAGAGAGCTGGTTTGTATTGTAGCCTGATCTTTATCCTCATTCGAGTCTGTATCCTTCTTGTTCTGTTTATGACACTCAGACATTTTTAAAACCTCCGGGAAGGAAAACTAATTCTCAATTGAACGTGTTGCTACACAGTTTCCATTTGGAAATCTGAAAGTCTTGAGATTGTCTCTCTTCACATGTTCCACACAGAAAGAAAACTGAGCCCAGACTCGTCGCCTCCCAGCGGTGAATCATAAAAGGCCTGATTAACATGGGACCCACCCTGCAAGCTTCAAGCTGAAAGGATCAGGCATCCTGAGCCTCGAGTAGGTGGTTTACAGAAATTTTTTGGTATTAGTACACCAACATAGACCAATTTAGAGCCACAAAACTTAAAAAAATACATCCAAAGGAAAGTTTTTGCAATTTCTAAAATAACAAAAGTTTTAAAAGTTTTAAACTAAAGAAAAACAAACTTTAAAAAATGTAAGTATAAAGTTATAAACTAAGGAAAAACAAACTTTTAAAAGTGGAGGACAGATACGTTTCCTTTTACTAATGTGCACCAAAAGGAAATAACAGCAGAGTATAACCCCTGATTCACACCTGGCAAAGACCGGATGCGGCCTGGTGTCTGTACGGCTGCCTCATAGACGAAAAAACATGGAGTACTATCAATAGCATTCACACCAGCCGTGGTGTGGTCCGGGGGTGGATGCGGAGTTTGGTTAACCTTCCAGATAGTCTATTGTTTCCGGATACATTTTTTAATAAAGTTAAAGAAATGACATGAGCCAGACAGGAAGTGAGCAAGGACCCAGCCAAGTTAATCAGGTATATTTCAAAATTAAACTGGTGTTGCCCGGATTTTCCTGCTTTTTAAAATAATAATGACTGTATTCATACTGCGCTTTTCGATACTCTTAAAACGGCTTCACATTTTCAGTGTTCATTCACTCTCACATTCACAAATACTGGTGAAAGCTAGCTACGATTGTAGCCACAGCTGCCCTGGGGCATATATGACAGCGATATCAGTTCTACGGAAGCACGCTTCCATACAGTTGATGATAGTTGATAGCCTAGCGAACTAATATTTATCCACAATAGTAAGAGCAGTGTGGCTTTTGTTTACAAGCACCTCTCTGTTTACGTAGTTATCCTGTGATTTTGGTGCACTCGCTGGACCAAACCTCCGGAGACGTTCCACACACAAACCGCAGTCTGTGTGAACTGCAGTCCGTCCGGTAGCCGTGTGCACACTGGACCGCATCCGTTCTGCGACCGGTGTGAATCAGGGGTAAGAGATTGACAATGGAAGAAGCAGGGATTGTTGAGTGTTTGTTTTTTTATGTTGTTATAAACTGCTGTTATTTCGACTGTTCTCTCAGTGTTTTTCTCTCCATAGAAGATATACCTGGTCTGGTATCCTGCTTGACTGCAATGCCCTGTTGGACGGGGGGCATCGACTGGGATGATCCTCCCAGTAACTGAACATCCACTGTGTCCTGTTATTAACTTTTTACTTTCTGTAACATAGAAAGTTCTCTTATATCAGATCTTCTGTTCCTTCTGTGTTTCTGCTCTGTCTTCTCAAACCCCCAGACGGTCGTGGCAGATGGCCGCTCCTACTGAGCCTGGTTCTGTTGGAGGTTTCTTCCTGTTAAAGGGGAGTTTTTCCTCTCCACCGTCGCTACATGCTTGCTCAGTATGAGGGACCGCTGAAGGATTGCTGTGGTTGGAAAGTCTGCATCAACGGGGCCCAACCTCATGCCAATGACTGACGCAATCTGGTGGGATTCCTTAAATAGGAAACTTTTTAACTGATTGGAATGTTTGTATAAATGTATTGAAATGACTTCTTGTTAAGTGCCTTGAGATGACATCTGTTGTGAATTGGCGCTATATAAATAAACTGAATTGAAAATTGAATTGAATTGCTTCTCCTGCAACTCTTTAAATTTTACAAAGCCGGTTGCTTGGCAATGTCTGCCGATATGGTTTCCTACTGAGTTACAACCAATCAGCGCGAGTTAACCACATGTCCCGCCCAGCGACTCTACTGGGCCATTTCCGAGTACGTACCCAAAGGCTGCAACTCAGTAGCTTCCTGAAATGGTGCCGAAAGCCTGAGTGAAATGGAGACACGTGCATCCCGTTAAGGTCCGGTAAAACTACACTGAAGTTCCGATAATTGAAACGCATATAATCGTATTTGCTTTCTTTTAAAAAGACATTTTTCCAAACAAAAGACAAGAAAAATAGATCCAAAAATATATATACATTACCGGTATTTGTCTTTCTGTTTTGGAAATGTGTTGATTATTTCATGAAAAACACGGATAAACTGTTAAAACCTGCTTTTATTGCTATATTTATATTTAAAAACATAACAGTGGACCCCCGGTACTCATGGGGTTAGGGACCACAACTGACTGAAAATAGCTGAAATCCTCAAATACTTGATACATCCTATAAAAATGCTTAGGACTGCTTATTTTAATAGTTCAAACAACAAATATACATTAATAAACAGTGGAAACCATCTTAGCACTACAGCAAAAGCTAATATCTACAGTTTTCCTGATCTCCCCCCTTGAGGATAAAGTCAATCAGCAGGAAAAAAAATGAATGTCGCTCCATTGTGAAAGGTGTAAAGAGCCCGAGTTGCAGAACCAAATTAGACAAATTGTTTTCTTAGTTTGTTTAAGACTGAAACCAAAAGTGAAAATTTACAATATTTCTGATAGATTTTTTAAAACTCATCCTGCAACCATTTATGCAACCATTCAAGTGTAGAGAGAGGATAAAGTTACATAAAATAATTATTTTCAAGCAGGATAAGAAGAAAAATAGTGAAGCTCATTTGACACCAGTTTGTCTTTATTTATTCCACAGACATGGGTACATTATCAGAGCGAGGCTGTTAAAGAGCCACTGCCGGCTAAGACGCACAGAGATACGGTACAGTTTACATTTATTGCATTAGTTGATATCATCTTGCATGTGGAAATATATTGTAAGCAAATGGGATGGACAGGAAGGTGAAAATATTAGGCGGCATCATGGAGGGGGAAGTAAGGAGAGGAGAAGAGGAGGAAGGAAGATCAAAAACAGTCATCCCATCCAACATGTTACATCGTCATCGGTTTAAAACATAGAAAGGCTTTCCATCCGGCACAAAATGAAGCCTTAATTTAATGTTTCTGCAATAAGGAGTACATGTATTATTTCTCAAACCTCCTGCTTTACTGTTAACAGTAGAAAAATATGTAACCTCTGTTTTCAAACTGTGCTTTAAGGGTGTTTACACAGTCATTCAGGACCTTGAATGACTGCCTTTAAGACTCATTCTGTGGATGAAGTTGAAGCTCATTCATCTTGTGTTTAAATGTTCTGGACGGTGTTGTTTTTACGGAGACACACCCTGCTTGCAGAGAAACAGTTGCCTTTGTCTATCTTTGATGCATGCAGCACGCAGGGGGCCAGCAGCAGTATTTTTTGAACAGGCCCATGTGTGAGCATGAATATTTTATCTCTATTTGAATGGCTTTTTATCTCTCAGGGGGTGTGCTGCAGAGGGACACATGAAGCTTGTCCTCAGATTTGACTTGTTATTTTCAAATACACGTTAGAGATATAAAGACAAATGCCGCTGCCACTAGGAGTCTCCAGAGTCCCCTATTAGCCCGGCTAATTTCACATGATTTGACTATTTAAGAGGGGGTGAAAAAAGGAACTTGTGACCCCATTAAAGTGACATGCTGTAATCCCATTTTAACCAAGCATTAAAAATCCCCTTAAAAACTGCTCATCGCTTTCTGGCCGTGAAGAGAAAAGGGCAAAATTTGTCTTGTGCAACCAGAGACCTCAAACGATACGACAGGTAGAGCTTCAGTGCTTCCGAAACAGCTCGTGTGGGAATTTTAAAACTAACAATTCTGTTTTTATTTGGGACAAAATAAGACTCCGATGCCGTTACTGATACAGTAACAGAAGATGGTTTTTTTTACTGAACAACCGTCCTTGCTGTGCTCTGAACACTCTGTGCACTTTTTCACCTCTAAATGCTTGTAGTGATCACACATTCCCAGAATGCAGCGCAACTAAGGTCAGGGATTAATATTCTTGCAAAGGCAGAAAAAAGGGGAAAAAAAGTGTGTTTTGATTTCACGATATTTGGTAATACCTCCCCAGAGAACGCTGATAATTACAAGGACTGTAGTAGTCTAGTCTATGAACAGAACATCAGATAAACACTGAGTTGGAATATGCGGCGTTTAACTTCAAGTATGTGTTTGACGGCCCTGTTAATGTTCCACATAGTTAGCTCACTGTAGTTAAGACTATGCAGTGGAATGTATCACTTTAAATATAAAACACACTCCTGAAATATTCAGTATGGTTAGTAAAATTTAATGGGCGTCTCTACATCTATCAGGTGTCAGGATATGTACAAACCGAGGCCCTGCTCTGCTCCCCCCCAATCCATCCTCCCTCACTCTACAGAAACACTCTACTCCTCAATCTCCAGTATCAGGTCATCTCCCTCCAGAGAGGCGTCCGGCTCCACATGGATAGCCTTAACGGTCCCGCTCAGGGGGGAGTTGACTACCGTCTCCATCTTCATGGCCGACAGGACGCAAAGCGGCTGACCCTTCTCCACCTGCAGCAAACAAAAGCAGAGGTGGAGCTCAGTGAATCGGAATCACTGAAAAAGTAGAATCTCAGTTCATTTTGATGATTAAGGCTCACAGGATCATGAAAACCCAGAATGATGATCAAAGTTATTTCTATAGCACATTTACGGCTCTGTCATCACGGGACTTTAAACGACTTTTGGGAACTGTTAAAAGACACTGAGAGCTGAACCTCAGGTTCCTGCCGGGAGCATAAGCAGCCAACAGCTCAGAAATATATGATGGAATCAAGCCATGAAGGGCTTTATAAACAAAAAGTACAAATTTAAAATGGGCCCTCTAAAAGATAGGAAGCCAATTTAGGGAGGCCAGTACCGAGGTTATGTGGTAACGCCTCCTGGTGCCTGTCGGCAGGCGTGCCGCTGCATTTTGGACCAACTGAAGGCGATGTAGGGAGGGCTGATCCAAGCCAAGGTATGGTGAGTTGCAGTAGTCGAATCGGCAGGAAACTAACAGATGGATAACCTGTTGGAATAATTTACACCAGACCCTTCACAATTATAAAGAAGAGGCCCAAGGTGCTGTTGTCCAAGTTTTGTGGAAGGAAAAAGGGGATCAGCCTGTGGCGCTGCTGAAGTGCAATGGAAGCCCGGGTTGCCTTGATGGCAAGCCTTCAGCTCGTCTGCATTGTTGGCTCATCTTGCCGCTCATCTTTCTCTTGACAAAATTCCAGTTTCTCCATCAGGTTTACCATACCATGGTCACTAAAGCAGGTGTCAGTACTTGTTGCAGTGTGGGGTGATGGGCATTTCCCTCCTTTCCCTTTCATTAAACATCCAAAAAGGTGCATTGGTTGATGCATTTATTGTACAATAAAATCAGTTTAATGAACAGGAAAAACTGGCTGACTGGTATGTTTCCAGTGTTAAAGTCTTCCAAATGAAATGAATATAAAAGATTAAATTTCATACTATTTTTTTATCCAGTCCCTAATTTCTTAGGATATACATGGTTGTTTTATGTCACATACAATGTGTTGTGGTTAGGAAACACAAATATTTGTGCAGCAATGCTGACATTGTGGAACTTTCAGTTATATTGAAAAGGATTACCATGTCAGGAGCGGTAGAGCAGAAATACTGACATAATGGCACAAACTGACTTGGTTTGACAGGACAGTTCCTCCTGATCCGCAGGTGACATGTTTCTGAAGCACCTGCTGTAACAGAAGCAGTCTAGCTGTATGCACCTCAGAACCACACAGGTTCAAGAACCAGGATTTGAGTGATGAATCTTAGACTACAGAATAACTCAACCCAAGGTAACAGAAATCCCGCCCTGAGCGGTTATAAACTGACCTTGGATCCGACTTTAACTTTAACCTCCAAGACTTTTCCAGGCATCGGTGCTCCCACCTGACCCTTGATGGACTTCTGAGCCTTGGGATGGAACTTCATTTCCTGGAAAAGGGATTAAAAGCGTGAATCATCCATCCGTTCAGTCATCCAAAAACATCTGCTTCCATTTATCCTCTCGACCAGACAACAGTTAAATTAGCTGGACAGTCAAACAGTCCTGCTGTGCCTCCACCCATGCTTCACATGCATCGTTTTCCATGAATAAAAATGAGTGATTTACCATTTCTTTTTTTATGCTCTGGCCTCAGAATAAAGAGCCCCCTCCCCTATCTATAGTTTACCCACAAAGATCCATCCATCTCTCAACCGTCTCATCTATCAGACATCCCTCATTTATCCTTCCACAGGCCACAGCCATCCATCAGTATCTCCATAAACCCACTGAACTACCACAGCTGTACATCATGGCCCCCTCCCTTCCATGTTCTCTCCTTACCTTCATGGCCACGGTGTCTTTAACCAGCACTGATCTCAGCTGCCCGTTCAGCTCGAAGAACACCTCTCTCTGCCCAGCCTTGTTCAGGTCGCCCAGAGCCAGGGCCTTGATGTGGAGAGTCTTTCCTCTCTCCAGCTCCACCTGAGGAGAAGAAAGAGAAATATTAGATCATGTTAGAGAACTGGATATAATGCAACGATCCAGAGTCTACAGGAAATGGAGGAAAAAGTAGTAAGGAATATGAGACAAGAGCAATGTTGCTGGTGCTCCTTTTACTGGTTTCCCCGTAATAAATTCTGCTAAAGCGGTAGCACCTCTTGTGCTTTATTCTGTATTTCATAGTACCATAATAAGTTATTTTTTTTTTTAAAATCTATATTTACACCTGTGAAGTCCTGTTAAGGTTTGATCAGTTTTAGTTAAGTTTTCAAAAATGATAAACCCTAATAGTTTTAACTTTGATAAATGTAGCAGCTTTTCGCTCTGTTCTGCTCAGAGATTAAAAGAAAAAATTATACAAAAATAAAAACCTAAAAAATTTTAAAAAGTAAAAGAAAATATTTATATATGTATACATACATATATACTCATACACAGACACACACAGACAGATGGATAGATATATACAGACCCTTTCCAAAAAATTAGAACATCATGGAAAGGTTTATTTCCATAATTCCTTTCAAAACATTAAACTTCCATAGATTACATGGTTCAGGGCCCACAACTTCAATGATTTCAAGTATATACTTATTTGTACATAATTTGGGCTTCCAGCTCATAAAGCCAACGAAAACAGGAATTCAAAAAATTAGAAAACTGTGAAGAAATCACTATTCTCATTTTTTGCAGAAAAAAAGAAAGAAATTAGAATCACATCAAATCAATCAAAATATGGTACTTTCAAAACGATATGTCAATCTTCAATACTTGGTAGGGAATCCCTTTGCCCCAATCTTTCCTTTCTTGTGTCTGAATTTATTTTTGTAATTATCTTAGTTTTTCTTGTATTCATTTTTTATCATTTTATAGTCTTAAAAATACGAGGAATTGCACATAGCTTTATATTTTTGTCCGTCTGATAATGTAATTTCTAAATATTAAATCTGATGTGATCAGTTACTCAGTAGCCTACTTGTGTAGATTTTTTTCTGAAATACTTTTTTACTCAAGTAATTTCTTGGACAGCCAATATTTTTACTTTTACTTGAGTAAAAATATGCTGAAGTAGTGCTACTCTATCCACCATTGGTGAATCCCTACTCATGACAGATTAAAATCTTTAGCTTCCCGTTATTTGCTGAATGCCTGTGTAGAAAATAGTTTCCTTTCAGAAGCTTCAAACACCTTCTGTGATTTGTGTGTCATCCTTAATACCTCGCTGATGCCGGAAAAAATGTTCTTCCCTCAGTAACAACATCCACACCTCAGAGTGTTTTTATTAGTTAGGATTGAAAGGTAGTACACAGACCAATGGTAATTAGGTATTCTTCAATAATGTTGCAGGCTGAAAAAAAAAACCAACACCTGAGTGGATGCTGCTAGTATTTAAGATGATAAAAGCAAGAGCTGTTTTAGATTTAATACCTTCAGAAAAGGTTAGACTCACGTCAATGTTTACACCTCTAGGTGGCAGCAGTCATCACTACTGACTGTATGACTTTCACATATATCTTACTATTTAAGACTACAAGCACCAGAAATCTACCTGCCAAAGGTAGCTGGTAAAATCCACATGGAGGGAGGTTAGTACTAAAATAAAAGAATTAAAGCTTTGATGTTGGAGCAGGAGTTCGCTTCAGCTCCATTATAGGCGTGCATAGCTACATCCAACTAAAGAATCACTAAAATGACTCAATCTTGTAAACCCTCCAGAGGCAGACTGTATTTTTAATAAGAACAGCAATAAAGATATAAAACATGCGGAAGTTGCACGGCGTGTTGTAAGGGTTTGGCGGAAAAGCCAAAGCAGAGCAAGAGTTGAGATTAAAGGATGTTTCAGAAAGCATCCAGAGAAGGCGTTAGTTAGCAGATGTGGGGTGCTGGAAGTAGATGAAGAGTCAGACAGAGAGAGAGAGGTATAATAAAAATGGAGATCAGTGAATATCTGCAGCAGGGTGTATTTTTGTCTCTGCACAGACACTTAGGTTGGAATATCAATGGAAACCAGGCTGCCTGAAATAAACAGAAAGAAGATGGGTCAAGGCAGTGAGAGGAAAAACAAGTCAGCGGACGTTTGATAAAAGAGAAGCTGAAATGGGTCGATGAAGGGGCCCGATAGTAAAGATGCAGCAGAACAACAATGCAAAACGGGAAGGTGTGACACATGGGAGGACTGACAAACACAGAGGCGTACAAACAGAATCAGAAAATGCTTCAGACAGAGGAAGAGCAATCTGAACAGCCATGAGATAAATTAAGAAGTAAACGTCAGGGTGGGAAGAACCTGCAGCAGTGACCGGAATAGATATGAAAAGGAAAAAGGTGTATTGCGTCAGTACACAAAGATGGAATATTATCCTTATCAGAGAAGGCTCAACATGTTGCAAGAAACTGGTTAAAGACAGGAGAGTTGTCTTTATTTCCTCCTGCCTGCTAGTTTCTTTATCTCTGTGATTGTCAATCTTCCTTTCCTGCTCCACTGATAGAGTGCGGCAGCTAAAAGCCCGTCTGGAATGAACACACTGATACAACACAGCTATTCAGATCCTGGTTTGTGTACAGATGCATCTCAGCAAAGTACAATATCATTGAACAATTAATTTATTTACCGGTATATAATTAAAACTATAGTTGAGGTCATATAGTTATCACACACAGAGTGATGCATTTAAATTTTTAATTTTTTAGCTAATTTTGATGTTTTTGTCTTACAGCGGATGAAAATCCAAAAATCAGTTGCTAGGAAAACTAGAATCTAAAGGCTTCTGCCACACTTTTTCCTTGCACACAACTTTCCTCCTTAACAAATGATGTTACGTGGCTTACGCTCCTTGTGAAAGTCGACATTTAAAAAAATTTTTTTTAGACAAATGTTAATGTGCTGTACGGTATATACACTCAATGCTTGGCCTGGACTTCCTTTGAAAAAATTAGCCTTCAGCTCATCTCCATGGTGTGGTCTGCTTACTTGCTTCGTTTTTGACAATACCCTATAAATCCTCTATCGGGTTTACTTCTAAAGGGGCTTTGCTTCATATTCCTTTCAAGTTTATCTCTGTTCCTTTTGTAAATCAGATTTTGTCCTTCCACTAAACTTTCCTTGAATATTCTTGGATAAATTACTCTGTGAACAGCCAGCTTTTTAGGCATGGCTTACCAACCATGTCCATGACTGTCAGATAGGCAACTGTCAAGTCACGTGTAGGCCGTAACACATTTCAGGATGAACAACCCCTTCTGTATTGGTCTTATTTCAATACTGAATTTTGGGGTTTTCATCAGCTTTAAAGGCTTGGTCATCAAGATTAACACTCTGTATTAAAGGAGTCATAACCTGTAATTTTCACTTTTCCACGAGAAAAAATGTATGTTATGATTGCCTAACGATTATACACTGGCCGGAAAGCCGATATTTAAAAGTGAAGCGTTTCTTTACCCCTGGGTTCGTCAACCAGCCCACGTGCACTCAAATACGTGATTTTAATTTCTGGCCGACTTGACGTCAAGTCGGCGCAGGATATACCATATATAGACATTGCAGACCTCTGCTGCAGGAAGCCCGCCCTCTCCCTCGCCCCTCTCCCCCTCACATTCAGTCGAGTGCCGCCATTACTGAATTCTAGTAATGGGAATTCCAGCTCTTTTTGGAGAGCCAGTTCTTTTGGCTTGGCTCACCATAAAGAGCTGGCTCTTTTGGCTCCCAATGACGAGCTGGCTTCCATCCTTCACTTCAAAGAGTTGGCTCTTGGAGCCGGTTCGTTCGCGACAGACATCACCAATTCGAAGTACGAACTCGACCGTGAAAGATGCACACGTGAGTTGCTCTGTTGTTGACTGCCAGAATCAACATGGAAATATTTTTTCTATTTTTTTACGCCAGAATCCTTTACGAATTTGGGACAATATCAGGTGAAGTTGGCATCGAAGCTCCGTTGGGAAAAAGGGGCAATTTCAACAATCAGAGGCTTGCCTGCAATTGAAACGGTAAGGCTGTGTTTTATTGCTCTGCTGTGTGTTACAAACAGCAGCTAACTGCTAATGCAGCTATTGTATGCTAGCAGGAGTAGTAAATATGGGTTAGATATGCTGAAGCGTTACCTGCAGTGTCCCTGAAGTGTCCCCCTTCCTTCCTGCCACTAATCAACGCGCCCTTCATTTGCATTATTACAACGACCGTTCACGACAGCCAAAATATCGCATCAGATCTCGCGAGACAATAATGCCTTCAGAAATAAGAGTCAGAGGAGCTCTTTGTATATTTTTTTCAACTTTTCTTTTTTAGAAGGGCCTGAAAGACTATAATAGAGCGTAGGTATCCAAGGTAATACTAGGTTATGACTCCTTTAATCAATCTAAATAATTTGAGCTTCAGTTTCTTATTCTTATTCAATTGGATGGGCAGGTACATGCTGGTGCAGCTGAAATCATACATGCCTGATCCTAAGTACCCAAGTACCTGAAAGCAGAGTGTTTTTGCTGCAGTTTAGATAAAACAGTAAACAGAAAGAATTTCTTGACCAAGGTGAAGGTTCTGGGAATAGTTTTCACCCCATCACTAACAGACCAGCGCAAGACACGAGCTCTTACAAATGAAACTGGCGGCCTAACACCCACACCAGCATTTGACATGTTTTCCTACTGCGAGGGCAAATCCGCCTGTCTGGTTTGATCTCTTCTGAACGTCCTGAAAATCGTGCAGCGTTTTTGATGATGACTAACCACGGTGATGCTGTAGCCCTGCTGCAGATATGCTAATAATTTCTGCTTCCTGCATACAGATCAATGCTCTCACAGAGTATAAACAGTGCTGTCGGACAATAAATCACTTTATATCTGTGGAGGTAGCAAACTGATGGAAGAAGTGCTCGAGTCAGGATTGCTATGCAGTCTTGGGAAAGAGCAGAATTTATTTCTAGTATTTCAAGGATCTAAAGTACAGCAAAATATTTGTTTCCACACATTATTCCGTAAAAGTTCATCTGGATTTCTTATAAATAAAGAACAAAAGATACATTTCAAACAGTCATATTCATTGTAAAATCTAGATAATACAAGCTTTTTTTAGTTGAAAGTCAACCCCCTTAAACTCTAGGCCTTTTCTTTTAGAGATCTACTCCAAAATGACATGCCCAAAATTAATTTTATATCCTCTCAGGAGGTACAAGGTTTACTTCAATGGTTCTGGTAAAAAACTGAAGGCAACACTTGAGGTCTAAAAAGCAACACTCATGTTACTTTATAAGAGTAACTGAATATGGCACACAGTGAAAAATGGAGAAAAAAATAATTTCCGCCTAAAAAAAACCAAAACGTAGTCATTTGAATATCCCTCTGAAAGTACGGAGTTGCAATCCAGAACCTCTAGCAAACCACAGTACAGGATTTGACTATTTACTGTACCAGATTATATACATTTTGGAGAGGTTTTAGTTGATAAAAGTCCAGACATATCTTCCAAATAAGCCGTTTTGACTGCATATCTGCCATTTGAAATAATTTCTATCCCCCACCTTATATCCCACCATAGATGGTGATTCCATCTAATAATGGGTTTTGCAAAAATATAAGTGTCAAAGTACAACAATGTGATGCTGGAACAATGGATAATGTAAATATCTACTCTTACACAGATTATGATCATAAAAAAGCAAAGGTAGGACTAAATGTATGATTTTGGCTCCAGGGAATGATCCTCATTTTTCCTCTTCTTGGGCTCCTGGTTCAGAGTTTTGAATGTAGAGTGGTGATACTGACACCATTGCAAAGAGCAGAGTTTAGGCTTGGACAATGTTGGGACTGGCTGTTGTAGAAAATATTGTTTGTCATTTACATGAGCCTCTCCCTGTTATGTAGAAATGCAATATTCATATTTTGGTTCATGTATAGCAGGTGTTCGGATTTATTTTGTCGGCAGAAATGTTGCTGCCCCTGGTACCGCGGACACTGGATGCAGCTGACATAAAAGCCTACTCCCAAGTTAGAAGTCCTAAAAGCCTATTTCTTTCCAAAAAGTTACCCAACTAAATGTAACTAGTTACTATCCATCTCTGTCTTTTACTATTACAAGAATTTTAAGACTGCCTAAAATGTCAATACTGATAAATTTTTACATGTTGTGAAATATCCATTAAGTCTCTCTTAAATGCAAATCTGTGAAACACAAGCTGCTGACATCACCTCCGCTCCTCGTTTAAATGATGATCAATGACCGAAAGGCACATGTATTGTACATTTATGGCTTTGCAATCTAACATTTGAAGTCGAAACATTAAAATATCAGATGACAAGAGAAAAGATGGCAACTATTTATCTCAATGAAATCAGACAATTATCAATGATTTTAACAATTGCTTTGATTTATCATTCTCCTACTTCACCAACGTAATCAACCTCTTACAGGCCTCCTGTTTTGCTCTAAGTCGCCCTTCTTGACAGCATCCCCAGTGCATCATGCATGTTTCATATCAGTGATTCATCTGTGGTGTCTATATACAGGCCTCACATGCTGTGAGCACTTACCTAAAGAGGCCCCTCGAGCACCGAGCTCCAATCTGTCATATTCAGCTGCTTATCTCGTCGGAGCTACAACTTTCAAATTGTGCCTGAATCTAGTCTTTGATAGGATTTCATTAATGACTCGCGTCACCTGTGGCAGAGAAAGGCAGCCTTCAGAGTCACGATGTGCACAAGTAGGTCCCTGCCTCTGAAAGCCTGCATTTATAATTCTGCTAATATCGTGAGTCATCAGCACATAGAAGTTACAGAGTGTTCAGTGATCTTTGGTGTCCTTTTCCTGCTACATGTACACCATGTGTGGGTTAATGATAACAATGGAGAGGGCTGTCATCAGCGTAATGTAAAAGAGACGTTGCAGGAATTTTAAATAGCTATAGCCGTGTTTTAAAAAACCCTTCTAGCCTAAAGGGCTTGAATCCATGGTCGGGGATAAACTGTAGGAACATTTAGCTACCAATTCAATTCCCTCACTATATCAGTCAGGGTTTTATAAAAATCAGCAATATTGCTGTAGCTACGAAGGTCATAAGAGACATAAAAGCTCTTGACGTCGAGCAGCACCAGTGGTGGCTGTCGATATGGATACATATTGGCTGCACAATTTATCTCTTCTCCAACACAGCTGATTCAAATGGTCCAACTACCTCCTCAGCATGTCAGTGTTGCTCTAGAGTCTAGCCTCCCTCTCTTCAAAGTAAGTTTCAGGTAACTTACTACTCTGTTGTGTAACTTAAGTGTGTTACTGTTATCTTGGCCTGTTCTCCCATGTTATCAATTGGAGCTCAGTGGTGAAATGAATGGGGGATGTAAAGTGTGTGTGTTTGTGCCGTGCTTGCTGTTGCAATTCGTGGTTAATGGCTTGTGAGCCTAAAGAGGTTTGATCCGACCTAATTCGGCAGAAGGAAGCAGAAATGAGATTTAGATTACTCTGCAGAACTTTTCAGAAATCTTGCTGAAATACGTTTCGGCAGCACAAAAAAAACAAAAAAACAGAGCAGTGCTCCGGGTCCAGTGTTAGGATTTGAAGAGATTTGAAATGAACTAAACATCAGTAAAAGGGTTACGTGAGAGCTTTTTCTTTCTTTATACACAAGTCCCACAACATCAACAACTCTCCGCCTTCACTGTAGTGTGGCGCTCAAAAAGATTTGCTCCTTAAATCTGCCCTTAGAACCACTCAGGCTGCCTTGGTAGCAAAGTGTTTTCTCTCTCAGTCTGTGCTTTGTCTCGACCTCCTGCGGTGCAACAAATCAGCCGGCGCTGCAAAAGCTGCCACGCTCAGGCACAGAAATAAACGTCCCTCTTAGGAGCACCTAATAATTACCCAGGCAACCTGGCAAACAGCGCCACCTACATGATGCGTCTGTAGCTCACACTTCACTGTGAGCTCTCCTGAGAGAAAGCCAAAGTGAGCCAACTTAGTGCAGGTTAGCTCAGCTTTCTGATCACCAGGTCTTCAATATTTAACACGTGATTGTCGAGTGATTGAAAAACTGTAAAGAAAATGTGCAATATGAGGATACTGATCCAATATTTACTGTAGGGGTTGAAATGCTATAATTAACTGAGCTTTAAAATGTGATAAGACCCTAACCCTGCAGGCAGGAGTTAAAGCATAATTTCTTGCTGTTTGCCTTAACCTACATGAATATGACAGACAACTTATATTTCTTTTCTGAGAGGTTAAATGAATCAAGAAGTCTTAAATATTTAGTTGTAAAAAACAAAAATTTTAAAGATCATCTGATACAAACTGTCATTTTAACTTAGTGTATAAATTAGGGGTGGGAATTGATAAGTATTGAATTCTACACAGTCTCCTGCGCCAAGAGAAACCATTTATTTTTTCCCCAAAAACATCACTGTAGGCTGTATTTTCATGCAAACACCACTTCAAATTTGTTTAGTGTAGAGTTGCAGGGGCTACATGGAACATTGATTTCAGACGAGCACTTAGTAGTCTGTCTTGTAAAATAAACGTGTTTCTACTACAGCTACGATTGTAGATGCGAGGAGCAGCCATATTGAATCTTGAGGCCGTGTTTGAAACAATTAACAGTTAAGATTATTAGTGCAGGATAGAGGATTACGTTTTATTGATTGCTGCAGCCATATCGGAGATGTTGTGTAAATGTCAGCTGCAAAGAGGCATTCCAGTAGATTTTGTTCACCTCAGATATTAGTTCAAGTGAAAGGCAATAGTTATTTACAGTGGGTTAAGTATTAGCTTATTGGTACTAGCCTCTAGTAGCAGAACAGACATTGTGTACATAGAGCAGTGGTGTCCAAATGTTTTGCCATGTGGGCCAAAATTGGCAAATTGAAAGTTCTTGCAGGCCACACACACACACACACACACATTGTTTTACACATTAGAACTGCCAAAATATGCTTAATTCATCTTGTATGACCTGCTTAAACAACATTTTCAAAGTCATACAACTTTCAGATTTTTTGTTTGCATTTTGTAGGTCAAATTGGCATAAATGGCCCCCCGGGAAGCACACAGACACCCCCAGTGTAGAGTTTAGGATTTCTATGGGTAATTTGGAGCATAGATATGATAAAACCCAGACAGCTTACAGAGATCTACTTTAAATGTGTGTAATTGTTAAAAATGACCTCCATCTCATCTGGGAGGTTTAGACTGCGAGGCAAAGTAGACGTTATGATTAGGAACTGTGGTTTGATCTTCAGCCTGAGAACAACTGTCAGGATATTCGGTTATTGTGACATATTGCCTTTTCGAAGAAGTGTTATGTAAAGATCTCATTTTAAAGATGACACCGTTTGAAGATCAATTTCATTTTCTTCCTCAGCACGCAAATTTAAAAAGAAATGTTTTTGACTGAATCAATTTTTTAATGTTCATGTCATTCTTATGCAGGGATCTAAGATAAGTTATTTTAAAGGAGAGGATAGAGGTCAGTTTGTTTATCTACAGAGGTGGTCCTAAATTAACACCAAAGTATAAACAGAGGGGAAGAAGAGCTGCCTAAGTCCCTCATAAAGAAAGAATCAATGAACGCCAGCCGGGAAGCACTCTGCTGCACTGAACTGAGGCTATAATTAAAAACTGCTACCATTTGGTCACTCTGAATAAGTAAAATCTCTCAATGCTCAGACAGAGTATAAAAAAATATAAGTAAACAAAGAAGATGTGTTGGAGAAACAGCTTTGAGCTGAATGTTATATTTTCCTTGGACATGTTATCTAATGCTGCTAAAAAGAAGAATATTGTGAAAAGCAACTACAGAGAATAAAGGCCATGGTTTACTGTTTTTCCACAAATGCAGATGGTAATTTGATCAGTGCACATCAGAGCTTTTAACTTTGATTCAAGCAAAAGGAAACTAAAATATTGATGATATCAAAGCTGGGGGGAAAGGGTGTTATTATTAAACTAACCCTGCAGCCATATTCAAAACCTTGTTTTTTAAAAATTCCTACAAAATGTGGATTTGAATAACTTGTATTTGCTTCTCCTATTTAAACTGAAGTACATACAAGCAAATTAAACTAACGCTGTCAAAAGATGGGAATATGTATTAGTGTTATTCTTTATTCATTTAAAGGTGGAAAATGTCTCACCCTGAAGGGCAGATTAATACAAACAAAACAAACAAACAAAACTAAGACTAATACAACAGCAATGTTTAACTTTTGTATTCAGGAATCCATTTCAGCTACAGAGGTTTGTTGATAAGGGCTTGATGAGAAGAGATCAACTGTTGGAGCAACTATTAGAAAATTGAATAAATACAAGATCACTGATAATCTCCCTCAACCTGAGTTTCATGCAAGATCTCACCTTGTGGGGTACACATGATCTTGTGAACGATGAGGAAACTGCCCAGAACTACGTTGAGGTAACTGGTCAATGACCTGAAGAGAGCTGGGACCACAGTAACAAAGGTTACTATTGGTAACATGTCCAGGTCCATCTAAAGTTTTCCAGAGACCATCTGGATGATCCAGGGGAGGATTGGGAGAATGTCATATGGTCAGATGAAACCAAAATAAAACACTTTACTATAAACGCCACTCGCCGTGTTTGGAGGGGGAAGAATGCTGAGTTGGATCCCAAGAACACCATACCAACTGTGAAGCATGGTGGTGGAAACATTATGCTTTGGGGCTGTTTTTCTGCAAAGGGGACAGGACGACTGATCCGTATTAAGGAAAGGATGAATGGGGAAATGTATCGGGATATTTTGGACTAAAACCTCCTTCCATCAGCAAGGGCATTGAAGATGAAACGTGGCTGGGTCTTTCAGCATGACAATGATCCCAAACATCGCCTGGGCAACAAAGGAGTGGCTACATAAAAAAGCATTTCAAGGTTCTGGAGTGGCCTAGCCAATCTCCAGACCTCAATTCAATAGAGAATCTGTGGAAGGAGTTGAAAGTCTGTGTTGCCCAGCGACAGCCCCAAAACATCACATCTCTAGAGAAGATCTGCATGGATGAATGGGCCAAAATACCAGTTAGTGTGTGAAAACCTGGGGAAGACTTACAAGAAACATTTGACCTCTGTCACTGCCAACCAAGGTCACATTACAAGTCTTTGGGTGAAGTTTTGTTACTGACCAAATATTTATTTTCTAAACCATTCTGTCTCTCACAGTCGAAGTGTACGTATGATGAAAATTCAGACCTCATCTTTTCAAGTGGGACAAGTAGCACAATCAATGCCTGCCAAATACTTTTTTGCCCCACTATACACCCCAAGATGCCTGTCTTCATCCTCTAAAAAGACACCCTGAAAAAGACACTGCTGTCTTATGCTCAGATTTCCATCTTTTTTCTTTCTCTTTTGAGCTCAAGCTTCAGTCTGGATTTGAACTCTTCAGTCATAAGTTTTGCTCATCAAACAGCTCTCTGCTGTCAGTCAACTGAAATGCCCCCCACTATGCTGCACTTTCTGGGTAAAAAACAGCCCCGTTCAGAGAGAAACTTTCTGTCTTCAGAGTATTTCAGCCAAGTTCACAGGTGACTAGGTTAAACCAGGCTGGCTGTAAATCTGATATATAAAAAGGAAAGTTAGAGTTTAGATTTTGCTTTTTGCCACTCTAGCCCTACTTTATATGCAAAAGGAATTTGACCAGATATTTTGTCCCTTTTTCACTATATATTCCACCCGCAACAACATATAAAGTAAACAAACTGCAATCTTTACAAGTCAGTGTAGTTTTTCCCTTTGAGATATTAGCCATATAATTTATTGTAACTTGCCTTTTCTTGCAGTTTTTCAGGTTCCAACACATTATTCATGTAATTTTCCAAACTTCCTGACTTCTCAGTCCTTTACAGTAGTCTTAAATCTAAAAATACAAACAGTCACAACAATTTTGGGGAAAATAGTAAAAACAGGCAGGGTTTGAGGTGGTGCCAACAGAAACCTGAATCTAAACGGAAGGAGGAGAAGGAATAAGAAGGAACAAAGACACGAGGAAGCAAGAACGGACAGATGAAAGGAGGTAAGGGGACAAGGAAAGAATTATAAAAGAAAAGGAGATGGAACATAAAGAAAGGAGTACATAATACGTTGAAGAATGAGGGACACAAAGCAGAAAGAGTGGAAGAAGTAAGGGGACAAGGGGCAGGAGAGGGAAGGGCAGAAAGAGTGGAAACATTAGGACAGAAGGGACAAAGCAAAAGAAAGAGGTAGGACACTTGGAAGGTAGGAGTAAGGAGGAGTGGAAGAAAAAAGGGCATGGGATATTTAAAATGGAAGGAAAGACAAAAGAACGGAAGAAGGGAAGGAAGAGCATGAGGAAGACTGTAAGGAATGAAGAAAGGACATGTAAAGGAACTACCAAAAACCACAAATATCAGAGGTACACTAGAGAATAGCATCAATTTACAGCAAGCCATAAAGGCCTAATTCCCCTGTCACAGAGAAAATTATGATTGATAAGACTTGTCTTATCAATTATAAGATATTTCACTTTGCAGTTAATATAACAACTGTAATAATATTAGTGTTGTATGAAAATACCTCAAACTCTTCTGCAATCTTGGGTCCATCCAGGAACAGCCTGGTGCTGAGACAGTCCACTGGGCCAAAGTTAGCTGAATGAACAAAGGAATAGATAAAGTAATGGGGTCAAGAAGTTTGCATTATTGTTGGATTTCCTTAACATTTACACTGAAAATCCTCATAACCACACAAAGAGGCTGTGAGCAGATGCAGTCTGGGGGACAAAAGGGCTAATATTATAAACCGGAGGTATAATTAGGAGGAACTCTGATGAGATTAGTTTTGTGGTTGTGTACATTCTTCAGTGAAGCTCTGAATAAAGCACCCTGGGCTAATTACCGAGCTTCGTAAAGGAGCAGGAATGGTTTATAACCATCACTGCCCTGTCTCTGAACACAGCAATAAAGCCGGGGTTAATCCAGGTATCTGCACGTTACTGAAGCTGCCGAGATGCTCCCAAACCTTATAGAAACTCTTCTGTTTTAGTGCCTCTAAGCTGCCGATTTTCAGTCAGTGGTCCAATGTTATTTAAAGATACAGTCACGAAACATGAGGAGGATGAGTTGCATTAAAAGCTAAAACAGATCTGCTCACTCACCAGTAAACTCCTTGAACTCCTTGAACACCTTGGGGTACATGGCTGCTGACATTACGTCCTCGGGGGTAATATCGTCCCCATGCGCGGCACGGAGTCCGTCCTCCAGGGCCTTGAAGTCCATCGGTGGCAGAGAGGCACCAGGACGACCATCAATACGTGGAAGGGACTTCAGCACCTGGGATTAAACAAAGTGAGAGGATTTAGAAGAGAACCTTAAAGCCATCTCCGTGACTTCCAATGTCAATAAAAACGCTCCATTTATCTCTGTGAATCACATCAAAAAATTAATTTTATCAACCTTATTGGCATGCATTTTAGTTAAGTATATGGTCAGTCATATTTAAGCAACATAACTTCTTCTAGTAAGTCTGTGATTTTTATATCTGATGTTTAATTTGAAGAACCTTGGTCACCCTGTGTTTTGTGTAAAGTGTTATAGAAATAAACTTTGATTTGATTTGTTGACATGAGCTACAGTTCAGCCCAAAATTATTCATACTTCTAAAAACATTTTAGGCAAGGAAAGGGAATTTTATTTGTATAGCACACTTTCAACAAGGTGATTTACATGATTAAGGGGTAAAATAAAAATAGCAGTAAAACACAGACAAAAGCATACAGATACTTCAGAGCCTTACAAAGCATATAAAGTAAAAACAGCAATAAAGCAAGAAGCATACACAAAACGTATGATACATAAAAACATTTCTCAAAGGCAGCTCTAAACAGTTTTTAGTCGTGATTTAAAACAAATCAGTGTTTCGGCAGCTTTGCAGTTGTCTGGAAGTTTGTTACAGATTAGAGGAGAATAGAAACTGAAAGCTGTTTTTCAATGTTTTAATCAAAGTTTTATTCAACCAAGAACCATTAGGAAATGAGAGATCTCAGATGAAATGTAAAAGGAATTTCAGAAAAACAAAGTTACTGTTTTCAATTACATTAAAATAAAATGTATACCTCTCTCAAACATTTATGGGAAAATCTTTATTGCCATTAAAGCTATCAAACCCTTCTTATAACTGCTGAGAAGCTTATTTCCACTGGTGTCTTGAATATTTGTCCTAGCTGATGAGCTCCAAGTATTTGAGGTTTAAAGTCCTCTAGCTTGGCCGTTCTTAAATGTTTACAGGGGTCCCCTTATTTATTTAGGATTTTCCCCAAGGAACGCAACTCTAAATTACTTATGGGAAATTTGCCTAGTAGCGGATTTTTTGTAGAGCTTGGAAACCTAAGATATCTAGACTCAGTGCTACTTGACATGCTATTGGTTGGTGTTTGCAAAGCAAACCATGGTGCTGATTGGTTGTATCCCCCAAGAGCAGAGATAAGGAAGATAAGAAAGGTAGATATACGTTTCTGCTAGAAAACTGTGCCCACTGTGTGTAAAAATGCAAATTAATGTATATTTGGTGTTTCAACTATTAAAAAAGGCAGTTGTAAGCATTTTTAAAGGAGGACTCAAGAATTCGTGGGTGGCTGTGGTCCCTACCCCTGTGAATACCAGGGCTCCACTGTATATTACTTCCTGTGAGAAAAAAAACATGTTGGTAAAATTAAAAGATTACCTAAAATTTAAGGGTGGCCATATTGAACTTTGGGGTCAGGCTTTAAGGGGAACTGATGGCCATTCATCCTCACATGCACATTTGTATCGCTACAGGCAAAATACCAAATAAGGTATATATGAAGAAACTTGTAAGCAGACGTAGGTAAAGCTCCAGTTTGTTCAACTCGGTGATGTCTGCCGGAACAATACTTTTTGAATCTTGTTCTACACCCTTGGACCTGAAACTTAAACCCAATGTGTAAAGGAGATGAGTACTCCAGAGAAACTTAACCAGCCAACCGCAGTAGCTCTCTGGTACTACACAGATTCTGGGTTCAGATGTGGCTCGCCAATCAGTCCGGTTTACCACTTAATTGGATTCAGTTTTTGCTACATACAGACGAACCAAAACATGCTACCAAGGAAGAAAATAGAGCTGATTCAATAAAAAGGAAATGGTCATTGTTTTATCAGTCTGGAAGAGAGGAAAAGCTTCTCAAAGAAGTGCACCTAGAGCCTCTTTTTGAGCTTTGGCATAACTGGACTGGTACTTTAAAAACATTTGACAACCACTTCAGTAATAGTATCTGTGTTGATATCCTGATGTATTAATTTCATAATATTTCCAAATTTTCCACTCAGGTTTTATAAACACCTTGGTGTTATTAGGAGACATGAAGTCAAACTGGGTTTATAGGTTCAGCTGTAAATAGTGACAGTACCTGCAGATCTCTGTGGTGCATTAGTCTATTTAAGCAGCATTATGTTCTACCTCAGTATTTTTCCACTTTCTTTCCTTTAATTAGGTCGATAAAGGAGAACTAAGTAATAACATTTATACATGGAGTTTATTGGCCTCTATAAACAACATCTCCTCCATACTGCACCACATTGATGCAGTAATTCAAGCAAATGGAGTCCAGACAGAGTACTGAGTGCATACACTGTACAGTATATGGACATATGTTTCAATATAGGTTGACATTTATGTACTAAAAATCTAACTTTTTTTTTGTTTTAATAAATTGAATTTGCAGAGAAAGAGCATTTTGTGTTTTTATTTCACTCCAAGTGATGATAAGAAATGCTGTGTAAAAATCTATATCTTGAAGTGAATAACAGAAATAAATGAACTCTGCAGTAATATTTTAAATCACCAAGATGCACCTGTATGACGCCTATGTCAGTTATTTCATTCTGGTTGTAAGTATCTGAAGTTTTCAGCTCTTTTCAAGGTGGAGACCACAGAGTGTGGAACAGATCTCAACACAATTAATCTTACTCCCCAAGTGTTTCCTGCAAGTATCAGCTTATAGCACACCTACACAGCTCTCTGTATGAGAGTCAGAATTAGTTAAACAGAATCGCTGCTAATCATCGCCCCGAGCTCGCAGTCTTTTGTTAATTTTGTGTAAGTAGTGCCGTGTGTGTTTAGATAACGACTCACACGATGCAGTCTCCTGGGTCGACACAGCAAGTGTGTGTTTGAATATCATTAAAGCCACTGCTGTATCTTATCGGGGTGTGTGTGTGTAGGTGTGTGTGTGTGTGTGCTCTCGCACTTTGTGGAAATGTGCAGACAAAGGAGTCGGTGCAATGCCATTAGTCACAGGGCGAGCAGTTCAGAGATAGCTGAGTCATTTGTGTTTGAGAGAGACACTTCAAAGATGGCAGGCACACTGGAGTCCCTGCTCGTTACCCTCATCTCCTCCGAGGATGTCTTCTGCTGAAACTCGCTGATTGTTGAGTGTGGGGGACATGCACAGACAATGACAATCGCAGAGTGTGTGGGAAAGTGCCTGTGTTAACAAATGAACCTCAAATTAAAAGGTATGTAAATTAGTCACAGCTAATGCACCAAAAGATGATGAGTAACAATCAGATTAATATGAAGCTGCTTCCTAGTTGTTAAGAACGAGTGAACGGGAGGCGAAAACAAACAGATCTTAGGTGATTAAAAGGTAATTATTTAAACATCATGGGGTTATAGAATGATTTCTATCACTCTGAGGGGGAATATACACTTTAAATAAATTTTTCAATTTGAATGCAAACTTTTGTTGATCTTATAGATAAAGATTTACTTAGAATAGAGTGATGATGTTTGCTCCAGATCGGATGCACTGTTTAAAACTGAAAGAAAATGAGCTTTCAAGCTTAAAAGTCCATCTATCAGCATTGATTGCTGAATACTGACAGAGATAAAAAAAAAGGGAATATCTGAGCTGTCCACCACGTTTTACAGACAGATTCAGTAACTTGTAGCAGGTAAAGGTTAAACAGCAACAGATTCCAAGAAGTCGTTATGGACACAAATGAGACATCGCACTGGCCTTTTTGTTCCCCGGTGTGAAACAATGGAATAATAACGAAAGGCACCAGAAAGAGCCGAAGAATTGGGTCCACAACTTCTAATTTATTGTGACTTTTCTTCAATCAGGACAGGCTTAAATGAATCCATACATGTTTCAGCTCAATCCTGCTTTTTGTGACCATCAACAAGCTTCTGCCGCTCTTCAGATCCCCGCAGAAAGCTGGTCAAGTCAAGTTAAACCGTTTGTTTCCTGCCAGAGACCCAGCATTTTTAATCAAGGCTATTTCATCGGGCCATACTGATGGACCAGAGATTTTGAAACCCAAGTGGCTGCATCATGCTGTGGGATTAATTCGCTAGGAGTGATATTGCTGCGCAGCACAAAGTGGATGAAATAATGGAGCAGGACGACTACTTCCAAACTTTAAGAGGGAAAATGATCTCTAACACACATTTTAGGCTAACATTGAATCTTATGGAATCTCCTTGACTTATACTCCTGAAAATGTGTGGACTAAAAAGCCAGCCAGTGCAAAAATCTGACTTTGCCAATAAGACCTGGATCACACAGAAAGATTTTTAAGCCGATTCTCCCCTTTTGACAATCTTAAGGACACCCCGATTATCAGGATGGCTTTAAAGATTATCTAATCAGTTATGCTGATGATACATAGTTGTTCCCCTGTCTCCCAATGACACAAGGCCAATGGAGGCACTTTTTAACTGCATTTTAGACCTCAAATCATGGATGGCAAAAAACTTTCTCCAGCTTATCCAGGATAAAACTGAAGTTTTAGTCATCAGTCCTTTCAAAACTGCATATACCATATGAACCGTTGCAGTCTCTGCGATCCTCTGGCAGCCATCTCCTTGTCATCCCTAAAGTCGGAGCACACAATCACGAGCAGTCTTTCCAGTTGTTGGGGTTGACTCAGCTATAAATGTCTGGTTTCTCTGAGCATCAATAATTATGATCAATAACTTAATATTAATATAATTATTGATTAAGTTCAAGTTTAATATTTTTATTAAAGATAATCGGGGCACCAATCTCTAATTCAGTGTTTCTCAAACTTTTTTTTATCATTCCCCAGTTTGGACAAAGGAGCATACACAAGCCCCCCATGCTTTTATCGCCCCAACAGAATGGTGACCACGCCTGATTTTTAAAGTATTTTATTTATTTAAATAGCCGAGTTAGTCTACAAGTTTTTAAGGGTATAAATTAGTTGGAAAAAGGGGTTGCGCACTGGTATAAAACCGGCTCAGAAATATATGCTGTCAGTAGTTGCTACATGTAGAACTTCAGCTCACAGTTGGAGAAAATAAAAGTTGTAGTTTTATCAAATTTACAAAGCTTTCAAAAGTACAAAATAAAATAAATAAATAAATAAATAAATAAAGAGCAAGTTACTCATCCCTGTATTTCCTCCGTGGTTGACCGTGTGACTTCTCTGACTCTGAAACGTTCCCTGATCTTTTTAGATGTTTGTATATTTTGTAGATGGAATCTCTGATAATGCGGGTACTGCATCTTGTTTTGTTCTGCTGCGATATATTCCAACGTCAGACTCCCAGCCCGATGTTCCAGGTCCCGGTTCTGTTAACAATGATGATCACAATTGCGTGTGTTTTTAATTTGAGTGTGTTTAATTTTGTGAGAGGGGGAGCTGGTTGATTTAATTTACAGTGCAGTGAAACATTTACAATGACAGAATCTAGGGGGGGAAACTATTAAAATCCCGTTGATGTCACGCCCCACCTGCAATACCTCTGCGCCCCACTAGTAGGGCTCGCCCCATAGTTTGAGAAACACTGCTCTAATTAAAGATACTTTCAAAACCAGCCAGTCTCTTCTGAAAAGTAGAGCTCTTCCGCTGGGACATCAATAAACTATACACAGTGATGAAAAACAGGAAACTTCTCTTTAAACTAAGCAGAATTCATTTAGGGAAATAGATCAACCTTGCAGTCAAACATTTCATCAATAATTTCCATCTATTCTAAAAGTATGGAATATAGAGTAAAAGTTAACGTTGACGGGAAGGGCCACGGTGTGTGTGTGTGTGTGTGTATGTGTGTGCGCGAGAGAAAGAGAGGCGCTGAGCGAATGAGGGGGGGTTTAGCTTACACCCCCCTTTGTCAATCACTTTCGACTCAGTTCTTATCAATTGGCACGATCGTTTCACAAAAGGAGACAAAGAAAGGGCCACATGGCGATTAGACAAACCCTAGCTTCAATTAGCAATGGTGGCTTGGACAAAGAAAATAATTAATATTAACCAGACCACGGAAGGCCACGAGACCTGCCTAAACAGACATGCTAGTCAACCACAGCAGAAATGAATACCATCAAGCTGATATAACAAATTGCTTCTGGTTGCAACCAATAAACAAAATGAAAATAACACAAAGCATGCAACACTCAAGGCCAGCGTGCGGCGACACTGATTGCCGATGAGAAACAGTGGTTTACAAGTTTAAAAAAAAACGGGATCTAACCCGTTGAAGCTAAACTCCTCTACCCCGACTCAGCAGAAATAAACCAGGTTTATCCTACATGGCGATGATTCTCTTCCGTCCACACCAGTCCACGATGACAAATGTAGAAATGGCACTGAGAATGTCCTTTTGGCAGAAGCGGCGTGCACACCTGAGGTCAGGAAAATTGGACCTATTTTAGGCAATGAGCGAGTCAGGCCTGTTTTCAACTTGGTAGAGCTCACAGGCCAGCGGACTTCCTAGATGCAGAAACGGGAAGCCGGTTCGCTTGGCAGGTGGTACTTTGAAGTTTCAGGGGGAGTTCTTTCCTGATCCAGCAGGTTTGAACGACAAAGGGGAAAGTTTGCTAGCAGTTCAGTAAGCGTCTCCTTTTAGCTCCGCGAGCCGGAACAATAATTGATTTTAGTTTTTGCGCCCCCTTTATCAACTTGGTGATGTCATCACTGGCCACAGACCAGTGAGAATGGGTTGAGGGCGGCGCAAAGGATGCTGGAAGATGCAGTTCGTTCAGTAAAATAAAAATTGATTCCAACACAGTACTACGGCCCCCACCTCTGGAACAGGCTGATTATTTAACTGATTATTAATAATAATCTGTTTCATTGCTCTACATGTTTTACTTGCTTATATTTTAAGAGACCAGGGCGCTCTGAACACACCACACATGGCATGGAATTTCTGTGAATATCAACTCCATGTTTTCTGATGACACTGCCACGAGGGAGCATATAAAGGTTAAAAAGCACTGGGCCTAAAACTGAACCCTGGGGCACACCATATGTAATCTTGTTTGTCAAGTTTGTCAGAGGAGTGGGTGGGGTGAATCATCAGGATCATGAGTAACTAGTATTATAACTAGTATTATTCACAATATGCAAACATCTCATCTCTGATTGGCTAAAAGCAATGCAATTGTTATGCTGCCTTCGATCAAATAATTACCTTAACTTACTTTGCTGGTGATGTTCCAAGACACATTCCAACATTTCTTCCTCAGCTCTTCTTTCTTTAGTAAAATATGCAACGCTGATGTGCTATGTCCAGAAATACTCCAAACGTCACCCTGTCCTACCATGCTGTGGAGCTGCTAACAGTTGGCTTCCTTGCTAGCAGTTAGCTTTGGCAACACTGATGTGTTATCTCCACTAATAAAACAAGCCTGAATGTGCTCTGGCATGTTGTGGAGTTGCTAATGGTTTGCTTCTATTAGCAGAGACACTCTGCTCTCTCCAGGCTGCAAAATCAGCCTTCCTGTGGGCGGTCGCAAGCCAAGGTAGGCTACAAATTTTCCTTATGACGTAGAAGGGACTGGCTTTTTCTGACTCGCTCGTTTTGCCATTTGTTTTCTTGCTGTGCCTAATGCAGGCAATGGGAGTTGGAGAAAATGTTCATGTGCAGCATGCATAGGCAGCTCAGAGTGACTGATTATATTTCACAAAAAACATGCATTTCACAAAAAAACTGTATTACACTGTTTCTCAGTGAATGAGACCTAGTAGTGGTGTGCCGATTCACAATAACTTAATTGCTAAGTGAAACTTGCCAATCAATAGCAATTCAAAAATGTTAAAAATTGCTTCTTTTTCATAATTAAATAAGAAGCACACAAAGGTCCGTGCAGCCTGGACATTTTCAGGACCGGTGGAAACAGTATGGCTGCTGCGAGGGTTTCAGCGATGCAGTGCGAAATTGACAAAATACAGCAACTATTTTGCAGTTTAGTTGTGAAAGCAGCATCTATGTTGTTGTGTATTATATTAGCAGCAACGTTCTCCTTTTCCCCGACATGTCCACTTTTCACCTGCTGTCCGGTGCACCCTTCCCAATCTGCAGCACAGGGTAGCTCATGTTTACAAGACACTAGCCCAAGTGTAGCTTTACGGATGAACCGCCAAGGAAATTTCCTTTATACCATCCTGGTCACGACAAACGTGTGGCACTGTGCTCATAGCTGGCAGATTGGTTTTTGTGTATGACAGGTCCCAATCATGCCGTTGCTCACACTGATACAAAGACAATGAAAAGGCTGTGCAAAGTTAATGTATTAAATTGACAGCAAAAAAATCAAAGACTGGAGTATAGACTTTAAGCGTCTTTGGAAGACTGTTCAACCCTGCAAAGGACACTGTATAGAAAATGGGTGAATTGATGTAATTTTTGTCCTGCATGAGTTAAAACTTTTATTGTTATAGGTTTTTTTTCTAGTTAGAAGAGTAATTATTGCTATTTAGAAATATTGTTTAAAGTCCATTCAGTAATGGTTGACTTGTAAAAGCCAATCTGAAGTTTAATTACTCTAACAACATAGAACCGGAGCACTTTAAATATGTTATCAAAATTCTCTTTAAGTAAACAGAGCACGATTACAGTGTTTAAAGATTAGGCTGAGGGTCCCTTTTATGGAAATCAAAATATGGTCATCCTATTATACTTATTGCCAACACACATTTACTATAGCTTTCATTAAAAATATGACCTTGAAATGATTGTGAAACATTTAGGAAATGTGTTTGTTTTATTTGTGTTTTCACATAAAGACATGACATAAATTTGTTTCAACACCTCAATGGAAACTGAATTGATTTAAAAGTGCAAAGTAGCCATAGAAGGAATAAAGAAAAAAACCTAAATTGGGAAAAGAATATGCAACAAAAATAATGGTTTTATAATCAAATCGTAGCGCCCGAATAGTAATAAAATCAAATCGTGTGGCACCCAAGATGACACACCCCTAATTAAAAGCCCAAAGTAAATGTGACATTTATGCAGAGGATGAGCTCAACTATGTGTGGACTAAACAGCGTATCGCTGCCCTGTCCTGGCTGGGGCCGTCTTGGAGGGTAAATGACAAACATTTGATCCCGTTATCAACCAGAATAAGGAGTCAAACGAATAAATGTCAAGGTTACCAGGATGACAGGGGTAACTTTAAAAAAGGCAACGAGAAAAAAAGAACACCAGTAAATGGACAGACAACACTATAATGCAGCAATTTAGCAACAAATCAGAGTTAAAACAAACATGAAGCTGACAGGAGAGATTATTAAAATCCTTCAGTTTCTGCAGAGATGCAAGTGTTGAAACTTTCGGCAGCCTCTGAGTGGAAAAAAATGGATGACCTTTAAAAAGAGCAGGTATTGTCTCTCAGCCGATATTTCACATTTTACATACAGCTCAGTGTGTGTGTGTAGGTGTGTGTGTGTATGCGTAAGTACGTAAACCAACAGATTTCCTCATATAAAACACTATTTTTCTTTCTGTAAATGTCAAGTTCCCTCAGATCTGCCGGATGGAGTTTAGAACAGCGTGACACATTTCTTTTTATTCACGTGTTGAGATTATACAAGGCTGCCAAACAGACTCCTGGCTGATGGCCATTGATGTGTAGAACGAGACTCTACCTGGCTGATTGTAGAGGCGGAGAAAGGAGAACAGACAAGAGGATGAAAGGAGGAGAGCGGGACAAAGTGAGAGCGAGGTTTTGTCTCTGAAGGACTCTGTCAGATGTAAGCAGGCTGGTTTGGGAGGGATTTTCTGTTTAGGATTTTAAGCATTCTGGTTGACATTTTTTGAAGAAACTGTTGAAGTTAAACAGCCAACAAGCATCTTTGCTTAACTACGTAACTATTTAGGTTGAAATCCGTTGGATTTGTGATATAAGAAAGAAGCGACACTGGGTCAAGTGGGTCTGCCTGTTACCATTAGCCCTATACTGCTCAAAAGCAGCCCTAAACAAACCTTTTTGCAATACTGTACTTTGAGTTTCAGATTGTTTCTCTTCCTTGATAGTGTCGTTGATCAACTGCATAGATAATTTAAAACAGCTGAAATATTGCTTCAAATTTGCGTTAAAAGAAAATACAGACTGTGGTAGAACCACACTGCTGGTTCTGTTGGACCTCAGTGCAGCATGTGACACTGTTGATCAAGATATACTATTGGAACAACTGGAGAGTTGGACTCTCTGGTACAGCACTTGGCTGGTTTGAGTTTTACCTAAAGAACAGGGACTTCTTTGTTTCAATAGGAAACTTTTCATCAGAATGAACAGAAATCACATGTGTGGTGGCCCTTTTATTAAATATCTACATGCTCCCACTAGCCCAATTATAACAACCAATAAGATTAACTATGCAGATGATACTCAGCTCTACATTACAATGTCACCAGGTGACTTTGAACCCATCCAAACCCTAAGTAAATGCATTGAGCAAATCAATGGATGGATGTGCCATAACTTTCTCCAGCTGAACAGAAACAAAACAGAAGTAATTACTTTTTGGCCTAAAGAGGAACGATCAAGAGTCAGCACACAGCTTCAGTTAATACAGCTAGCAACTATTGATCAGGCCAGAAATTTAGGTGTAGTAATGGACTCAGACCTGAACCTCCAGGGTCACATAAAGGCAATAACAAAGACATTTCTAGGATTAAAGGACTGATGTCGCAACATGACTTTGTCAGATTGATTACTGCAATGGTGTCTTCACAGGTCTGCCTAAAAAAAATCAGACAGCTGCAGCTGATCCAGAACGCTGCTGCTCGCGTCCTCACTGGAACCAGGAAAGTAGAGCACATCACCCCAGTTCTAAAGTCATTACACTGGCCCCCTGTACCTCAGAGAATAGACTTCAAATACTTTGACTATCTTATAAATTATTGAATGGATTAGCACAAAAGTAAGATATTTCTGTACTAAAACTAATTTTTATTATTTTTATATATTTAATTGTGGGCTTTTATTCACTGCAAGTCCAAATATATATATCCATTTTCTTCCACTTATCCGGGGTCGGGTCGCGGGGGCAGCAGCCTAAGCAAAGAGACCCAGACTTCCCTCTCTCCAGCCACTTGTTCCAGCTCCTCGGGAGGAATCCCAAGACGTTCCCAGGCCAGCCGAGAAACCTAGTCCCTCCAGCGTGTACTGGGCCTTAACCTGGGCCTCCTCCCGGTGGGAAGTGTCAGAAACACCTCACCAGGGAGGCGTCCAGGAGGCATCCTGAACAGATGCCCTAGCCACCTCAACTGACTCCTCTCGATGTGGAGAAGCAGCGGCTCTACTCTGAGCCCCCTCCGGATGACTGAGCTTCTCACCCTATCTCTAAGGGAGACCCCAGACATTCTACGAAGGAAACTCATTTCAGCCGCTTGTATCCGTGATCTCGTTCTTTCGGTCACCACCCAGAGTTCCTGACCATAGATGAGGGTAGGAACGTAGATCGACCAGTAAATCGAGAGCTTCGCCTTTCGGCTCAGCTCTCTCTTCACCACGACAGACCGGTACAGCGCCCGCATAACTGCAGGTGCCCTAACAATCCGTCTATCGATCTCCCGCTCCATTTTACCCCAGTTCGTGAACAAGACCCGCAGTTACTTAAACTCCTACACTTGGGGAAGGACCTCATCCCCGACCCGGAGAAGGCACCCCACCCTTTTCCAGCTCAAGACCATGGCCTCGGATTTGGAGGTGCTAATTCTCATCCCAGCTGCTTCACACTCGGCTGCGAACCGCCCCACCGAAAGCTGTAGATCACGTTCCGATGAAGCGAACAGGACCACGTCATCAGCAAAAAGCAGAACCCCTAAATAGACCTTACCAGGGAGGCACAGAAGTGTGATCCCCCTTTAGTTGGAACACACTCTGTGGTCCCCCTTTTTTAACAGGGGGACCACCACCCCGGTCTGCCAATTCAAGGGAACTGCCCCCGATGTCCACGCAATATTGCAGAGCCGCGTTAACCAACACAGCCCCACAACATCCAGAGCCTTGAGGAACTCCGGTCGAATCTCATCCACCCCAGGAGCCTTGCCACCGAGGAGCTTTTTAACGTCCTCTGTGACTTCGGCACCAGACGTCGCGGGGGCAGCAGCTTAAGCAAGGACACCCAGACTTCCCTCTCCCCAGCCACTTGTTCCAGCTCCTTGGGAGAAATCCCAAGGCGCTCCAAGGCCAGCAGAGAAACATAGTCCCTCCAGCGTGTCCTGGGCCTTCTCCCGGTAGAACGTGCCTGAAACACCTCACCAGGGAGGCGTCCAGGAGGCATCCTGACCAGATGCCCGAGCCACCTCAACTGACTCCTCTCGATGTGGAGGAGCAGCGAGGGAACAGTGATTCCAATTGTTTTACTTATTATATATATATATATATATATATATATATACAAATTAAATATTGGATATTGAATGAAAGTTTATGGATAAGATGTGCCTGCAGACTGTGAGTAAATCATAGATATTTACTTAATTATCACTGGTCGTCAAATAGTGCTTTGCAGCAGAAGGCTTCTGTTCATACCCAAATAGTTTGGGTTTAAGTGATCACAACTTTAGGAGTAATGAATGAAAATTAATTAAATGACCAGCATGTGAAAGAAGGTAAAACAAGGACGGAAGACAAAAGCATCCATGGATGTATGACGTAGAGACCAACTGCAGTACCTTGGATCTAAAGGGCTCAGGGAAGCCACCATGCGGTATTCCGACATATCCCTGCAGGAACTCCACCACGGACTGGGGGAAAGACAGCTCATCTGCCCTCTCCTCCACCTCTGCCCTAGTCAGGTTGTTCTGCACCATGAACTGAGCCAGGTCACCCACGATCTTTGAGGACGGAGTCACCTAGAAAAATAAATCACTGTTAGTATGAGAAGCCTTTTAGTATTAAACCTCCTGTTCTAATGGAAGTCCTGAAATAACATGAAAAAGACAAGCATATCTGCACAATGGTTTTCTTTGGATGCACTCACACCAGGAGGAGGTGCTTTTACATAGTCACATGATAAAAAACTTAATATTCAGCATTTAAGTGGAAAAATGACCGTTCAATCAGAATACATTCAGGATAGAGTTTTCTACAAAAGATTAGATTGAGCCTCTCTAAGGAAACATTCATCATTTTGTTATATATTTATGTCTCAGGATTTATAAGTCATGGGGGTGGCCCCATCATGCTGCGGGATGCTTTAATGGTTTAGATTAATGCAAATTTATATGTTAGAATGGCCTTGTCAAAGCCAGAATCTTGATTTGTGACAAGACTTGAAAATCGATGTTTACCTAATATGACTGAACTTGAGCTGTTGTGGAAAAAAGAAAGGAGACAGATTTCTTTCTCTGAAGTTGGTCGAGACCAATGTTCCCTCAAATTTTTCATGTGTCTGAGCAAACACACAAACGCCGTGAGCGCTCCCTTTGACCCCTGTGAGCAGCATCATATCCATCCAGTTTACATAGTTTATAAAAGCAATCAAATTATAGCATTTACATTTCTGTGAGAATACTTTTTAATTAAGTACATTATCCCACTTACACTGAAAATGACAAAGATCTTGTTCATGACCTGTGCAGTGTGTTAACACTATTGTAAGTATAAATATTTCATTGTAACTGTGGAGAAACATGAACTGCCAAGTAAGCCAAGCTAACTATGAACTCAAATTCTGAAAACACACTTAACATTTTTATTATAAAGGTCTGACTTGTATTATAAGGATGAGCCATTGTGAGAAGCTCTTGCTGAGCACTGAGTAAAAGTAACTCTTTGTCTACAAAATACAGTATATAATCACACGATTATTCTGTATTTCTCTCATAAACTGGTATTTAATGATCAATTTTCATAAATGAACATCGTAAATACAAGATACTAGATAAGCACAAATCTGATTGAGGACTTAAATTTCCCCTTAATTTTTTCGTCTGTCCTTCTCACGTATCCAGTGGAGGTAAACGTTGATGGGCTCATCTGCTTGCAGCTTTGACTTTATGCGCATCAGCTGATCCAAATGGTCCACTTCAAGACGATTTCTTGATGCTGTTTTGATACGATTCATTAAACTAAAGCCTCTTTCACAGTCTGCACTGGATGCTTGAAATGGTAAACGAAGAAACCGGAAAGATAAAAATTATATGCAATATTTTTTTATACAACAATTACCGTAAAAACAGTTCTTGCTGAAGAATGTTAATTAGCTGATTCTGGTGAATGGGACACCCATGGGAATGTCGACTGAAGAAATTGCTCTTCTGTTGTAATGAAGAAAGACAGATTCAAGGCATCTTACACACCATCTTCTGGGAACAGAACCTTTAAAAAGGGGCAGAAAGGGTTGACTGGTCTATAAACACCAGACTTCATCGACAAACAGCTCTCCAGGTCAAAACATCAAATTGTGAATGAAATACGAGGGATGCAAAGAAAACTCACAAAATGTAAAACCCAATCACATGCAGAAAAGCTGTGAATTGAGGTTTTGAGGGACCCATGAAAACTGTTTTACATAATTTTCTTTTTTCTTAGATCTAATGCACTCTAGAAAAGAATAAAACTATAAAAAGAGTGCATGAGCAACTATGGATTCAGAAAGTTACTCCCAAAAGCATCCCTGAATAAATAAGCTGACACCTGTTCCTTAGACATATGTTGACAGAATGACCTGAGAGAAACCTGAAGCACACTTATTTCCTCAGGGATTTCCACAATCTTCTGGGATTTAGGTGCTTGTTGAAGCACGATACAATTAGGAATAACTCGCTGACAAACGAGAAGAGTACACTTCCCTGGTACAAAACCTACAGCATAGTTTGACTGGCGTTTAAAAAGATAATGATAGATTTCTCTCCCTGCTTTTTTGCAGAAAGGCTCAAGTGATTTAAATGGGCTGTTAAAATCCCTGGAGAGGCCATTATGTTGGAGAAAATGCTGAGCTAAAGTTCATATCAAAGTTACTTTAAAACAGGAGAATAATTTGTCTGTCGGATTCCCCTCACGCAGCAATGTTGAAATTGGTTTCTTGTGTTTAAAATACATTTTGTAAATGAGCTTTCAGACATTGTGTTGTGATCAGTCTTAACTGTTGATCAGATCCAAAGTCTCAGTGTAGATCAAGGGATTTTTAAATGATCAGCATCATTCTGTTTGACTTCATGGCAGCTTCATAACCAGCAAACATAATCAACATTTGTTTTAAAAATAACAGCCAATCGTACTGTGCACAGCTTGCAAAGTTCTATTACAGACCTTACACATTTTAATGACAATACAAATCTAGGTTCCACAGGCCACCCGTAGAGAAGAGTTGAAACGCTCGACATTGAATGTTATGTTGAAAGAAAAGCACCAAGCTTCTAAAGGAAGAGAACAGCGGTTTCTGTAGGTTTTGTCTGTGCATGACAGACTGGAACGACAATAAAACATTTTACAAGCCAAATGATCAATGAGTCATATCACAACAGAGAGTAAGAATGCTAGTGTTAGCCTAGCACTCCACACAACCTAACTATCCATGTACACTATGTGCATAATTATTAGGCAAGTGAGTATTTTCACCATATCATAATTTTTAGGCATATTATCTAACTCCACGCTGGATGAACTTGAACATATAAAGAATCGAAGCACAGCAAGTGATGTGTATCTGTAAAATGAGAGAAAGTGTGCATAATTATGAGGCACTTTCTTTTCTTTAAGCAGAGTCAAGAAACATAAAATATGCAAAGAAAAAAAAAGAAAAAAAATCAGACCCAAATTAACTGCCAAGGATTTGAGAAGAATCAAGCATGACGCTACCAGAAACCAGTTATCTTCCAGTTCTGTCATATTTAATAAGTGCAAACTACCTGGAGGACCTAAACGTACAAGATGTTCAGAACTCAGAGACATGTACGTTTAGGTCCTCCAGGTAGTTTGCACTTATTAAATCTTGCCACCACTGAACGAGAGACATAACCATATGCATCTAGACTGGACCAAGAAATGTTAGAAAACAGATTTTTTTTAAGGTTTCATGGACTGATGAAAGGAGAGTGACCCCTGACGGTGGATCAGTAACAGGCACAGAGCTCCACTTCGAGTCAGATGCCAGCAAGGTGGAGGTGTGGTACTGGTATGGGCTGCTATCATTAAATATGAGCTCAAAATCAACTCCTAAACCTACTGCCAGTATCTAGAAGACACTTTCATCAAGCAGTAGTACGGGAAAAAGACTATCTTTTAAAAAGATTTTTATGCAGGACAATGCTTCATCACATGCATCCAAGTACTCCTCTGCGGGGCTAGCCAGTGAAAGGCATGAAAGATGAAAAACTTATAAGATGGGCCCCCCTCCTCAACTAAACTGAACCCAATTGAGAACTTGTGGGCAGTTCTTAAACAGGAGACTTACAGTGGAGGAAAATAGTCCAACTCTCTGACCATTGTCTAGGAGGCTGCACAAAGTTGATCGTCAACAGATCAAGAAATGGAGACTCCATGAATGCAACACTGATCACTGTTATTGAATAAAAAAGGGTGGCTATATTGGTCACGGTTTTTTTTAAATGTCAGAAATGTTTATTGGAATGTTTTGAGGCGTTTGTTTATAATTCCCATTAAAACAGATGAAAATAAAAAGTTTTTCATTTACTTGAGTGATAATTCTGTATAATAGTTGCTTAATAATTGTAGACATGAATATTCTAAGAAAGTCCGAACCTCACTTTCTAAAAAAGGTTTAATATTTTGAATTAACCAAAAGCACTGTAATTTGGAATAAATAAAAATCTTCAAAAACAAAACTTGCCTAATAATTGTCCACACATTGTATGCCAGTATGTTGGATTTTGTATCAATGCATTTTCTTAGATGAGTCGGACCGGTAGTGGGGACAGTTCTGATTGGGGTATCTCTGCTTTTTCCTCTTTAATAACCATCCTTATTTCCAGCCCTCTTTTTCACTGTCCAGCTCCCAAATATGTATTGTTCCTGTATCCACAGCAACATCAAGACTGTGGATATTTGTTGATGAAAAGAAATATAAAATATATTATGTGTGAGTCTAATATTTTTGAATAAAGGTAAGTAATACCCCAGCTTCTTGAAAAAGTCCTACGTAGTTTGGAAGAGCTGAAATTCCCCACACGTAAAGCCTGAGCTTATTTTAAAATAGTAAACATATTCTTAAGCTTTTATTTCATTAGAAATTCATTCAACCTACAGTCAGTCAACAGACAAGCAGTTCAAAATACCCATTATTCACTGTTAATATGAAGGGGGAAAAAACAAAAAAAAGAACTCCCAGAAAACTGAGTAACAATTTGAACCAAGAGCGAACATCTGAAATGTGTTTGGTTTCAAGTTGTAATATATATATATATATATATATATATATATATATATATATATATATATATAAAAAGGTGGTGTAAACATGCAAGTGTTGTAAAAAACCACATTGATATGTTCAGCAAAGCAGAAGAACTCCTCTCCATCTGAGAACGATCACAAAGATGTTACACCCAAAAGACCATCAATCCAAGTTATTGAAAAAAAATCAAATAAGAACAGATAATTGTGTTAGAAGAGAAATGTTGGGGTCTGGGAAGGAATGCAATTACAACTTTCTGGCATCTGATCCTAAACGACCCCACTCTATTGGCTCAAGTACAAGAATTTCATTTGAAACCGGGATTTTTCAGCGTCATAGTGGTGCAAGAGAAATCTAAGGGTGTACAATAATTGATGGCATAGTAAAATCTAACCTATGGGAGAATCGGCTTTAGTTTAATATTTGTTGAGACACCAAAATGCAGGTGCTGAGACCTGCAATATAAAGCATCTGTACATATCAAGTCAAACATATCTGAGGCCATTTTTAGAAGATATAGTATTTGTAACGTACTGTGTGCTGGTTCAGCAGATACATTTGTATTCTGCATCAATATTTTCCCTGCAGTCAATACTTTGAGAAGTCATGTTAATAACTACTAAAAAAGGCCTGAATTGAAGAAGCCATTTGCTCCATTCAAAAAAAACTTAAACCAGGCTTTTTCCACCAGTTTCAATGGACAATAAATTAGGTATTTGTCCATCTATCAGGTTTTCTAAGCTAGAACACCTAAACCCTGATGCTGTGGTTCACATCTGACCTTAAATCCAGCATGGTAACAGGGTGGGGACAGAAGGAGCTGGCTTTCTGCAGAATGCTGCATCCAGGCATTTTTGTGGGAAATTAAGTGGAAGGAAAAAGTGCACAAGCAAGAGAAATAACCCCTGTTTCACAATATATAACACTGTACATCACACAAACACACTTCGCTGTAACCTGGCTTTAATGTAGTTAAATCTTTTTATTGGTCTTAACCATAACCTGCATGTTGAGCCAGCTGTGATATATTGAGCCAGCTCACATATTGCTAAACTGAATTACTGAAACAAATGAACTTTTAGATGACATTTTAATTTATTGACATGCATCGTTATCGGATTTACAGGTCCTTCTCAAAAAATTCGCATATTGTGATAAAGTTCATTCTTTTCCATAATGTAATGATAAAAATTAAACTTTCATATATTTTAGATTCATTACACACCAACTGAAATATTTCAGGTCTTTTATTGTTTGAAAACTGATGATTTTGGCATACAGCTCATGAAAACCCAAAATTCCTATCTCAAAAAATTAGCATATCATGAAAAGGTTCTCTAAACGAGCTATTAACCTAATCATCTGAATCAACTAATTAACTATAAACACCTGCAAAAGATTCCTGAGGCTTTTAAAAACTCCCAGCCTGGTTCATTACTCAAAACCGCAATCATGGGTAAGACTGCCGACCTGACTGCTGCCCAGAACGCCATCATTGACACCCTCAAGCAAGAGGGTAAGACACAGAAAGAAATTTCTGAACGAATAGGCTGTTCCCAGAGTGATGTATCAAGGCACCTCAGTGGAAAGTCTGTGGGAAGGAAAAAATGTGGCAGAAAACGCTGCACAACGAGAAGAGGTGACCGGACCCTGAGGAAGATTGTGGAGAAGGACCGTTTCCAGACCTTGGGGGAAGCAGTGGACTGAGTCTGGAGTAGAAACATCCAGAGCCACCGTGCACGGGCGTGTGCAGGAAATGGGCTACAGGTGCCGCATTCCCCAGGTCAAGCCACTTTTGAACCAGAAACAGCGGCAGAAGCGCCTGACCTGGGCTACAGAGAAGCAGCACTGGACTGTTGCTCAGTGGTCCAAAGTACTTGCATGTCATTCGGAAATCAAGGTGCCAGAGTCTGGAGGAAGACCGGGGAGTAGGAAATGCCAAAATGCCTTAAGTCCAGTGTCAAGTACCTACAGTCAGTGATGGTCTGGGGTGCCATGTCAGCTGCTGGTGTTGGTCCACTGTGTTTTATCAAGGGCAGGGTCAATGCAGCTAGCTATCAGGAGATTTTGGAGCACTTCATGCTTCCATCTGCTGAAAAGCTTTATGGAGATGAAGATTTTATTTTTCAGCACGACCTGGCACTTGATTACAGTACCAAAACCACTGGTAAATGGTTTACTGACCATTGTATTACTATGCTCAATTGGCCTGCCAACTCTCCTGACCTGAACCCCATAGAGAATCTGTGGGATATTGTGAAGAGGAAGTTGAGAGACGCAAGACCCAACACTCTGGATGAGCTTAAGGCCACAGGCTGATTGCCTCCATGCCACGCCGCATTGAAGCAGTCATTTCTGCAAAAGGATTCCCGACCAAGTATTGAGTGCATAACTGAACAAAATTATTTGAAGGTTGACTTTTTTTGTATTAAAAACACTTTTCTTTCATTGGTCGGATGAAATATGCTAATTTTTTTAGATAGGAATTTTGGGTTTTCATGAGCTGTATGCCAAAATCATCAGTTTTAAAACAATAAAAGACCTGAAATATTACAGTTGGTGTGCAATGAATCTAAAATATATGAAAGTTTAATTTTTATCATTACATTATGGAAAAGAATGAACTTTATCACAATATGCGAATTTTTTGAGAAGGACCTGTAAATCCGATAACAATGCATGTCAATAAATTAAAATGTCATCTAAAAGTTCATTTGTTTCAGTAATTCATCCTGACTCACGATGCTTGTTTGTGGTCTCAGTTTCCCCTCAGCCTGTTCTGTCTCCATCTGCATCTTTCTCTCTAACCCACATTTTGCAGTAAGTGGACATGCATGACTCCACATCTCCGATATTACAAAACCGCTACAACAGCAGGGCAAAGAGACAGACTGCATCTCTGTATGGAAGAATGGCAGAGATATTGTGTGTGCTTGTATGCCTTCGCGGATTGTGTCAGTGTGCTTTGCTCAAATTTGCTTCGAAATGCAACTCTATCCAAACCCGGGCTCCCCTAATGGGTAAAGGATTATATCACTCAGAACGGCAAGCGTGCATTTGCTTGTGTGTGCGGGTCGAGAGGCAAATAAAACACAGACAATAATGCAAGCCAGCCAAGCCAGCAGTGGAGTGAAGGATGGTACCTGTCAGGAGGAGGGGGAAGGAGAGGGGAGTGATAATAAGAGGCTCAGAGGAGAAGAGGAGGGGAGAAATGATAGAAAGATTAGAGATACATAAAGGAAGTCTAATCGAAATGAGAGAAGATAGGAGCAATTGATGAGGGAGGAGATAAAACTAAACGAAGGTGGAGAGAGATGGCAGGGAGTCACAGCAAGAGTGAGAGGGAGAATTAAAGGGATGGACAGATTAAGAAAGAAAGAAGCAAACAGACAGGAGCTGTCGACATCTGCAGCCCCACAGGCAATACAAGACGTGCTCCACCTCCAAGTATAACAGACTGCCTGTTGGAGAGATTGCAGGTGAGTGAATACGTGCCTGTAATTGCAAAAGGAAAGTGACAGATACACTGAGGCGAGCGAAAAAGACAGAACACCCCAACAAAAATATACACAAGTCACATCAGGCTTAGACGGCGACAGGTTCAACCAAGCCAAGAGCAGGAAGAGCTGATGAACAAAAACACAAATGTAACAGAAGTTAGAGAACAGAAAATAAACAGGGCTAAGGCGTCTGGGAGCTGGAGAGCCTCCAAACACACGAGTCAATGCCAATTAATCGCACCCTTTCTCCTATAATTCACCAAATGTTGCAGCATCGTTAGCTCCGTCAGAGATTATATTGTTAAAACTGCACCGCCAGGCATCTGTTCAGGTGTGTTCAGGCCGATATTCCTGCTGTTCAGCAAATACACCTTCAAGCAAAAAATAATATCAAGTTGCTCAAGAGCAAAAAACAGATCAGTTTTTACAATTATCCTCCAGCAATGAGAGTTTTTGAGCTCGAGCTTCACACTGGGCAAGATGTTAGAAATTTAGTGATTCAGCTCCCAATTTTTAAAGTGTAATAATAAAAGTCCCTATTAATATACAGATCTATCTTCAGTGGGACGGAGGGATAAAAAGATAGATTATTGGATGGATGGATGGATGGATGGATGGATAGATTAGATGGATGAGGGAGGGAGGGAGGGACGGATGTTGAGGATGGATATATGGATACATGACACATAATTGATGATGGATGTATGGAAAACGGATGACTGAAGGAATGATGGAGGGAAAGGGTCTATGAACCCAGTGGATAACCTGTGAAAAGTTGGCTTGAGTCGTTTCGAAAAGCCTCCACACATTATTTTCTTTATTCACCAAGCAAATGGGATTGCCCTCAGAATTTTCTAGCTATATAATTATCGGTCCAGTTGTTTCGCCATTACCCTTGCATTTATTCTCTTTTGAATGTGACATGTTTTCATCAGAAAACTGCACTCTGGCTTCCCGTCAGCAGTATAAACAGAAGTGCTACATGTCGTAAAATGTCACAAAATGTCGTTCCTACAGGTAAGTCGCAGCTATTAGCCTTCATTTACTAATAGAGGTATATGGGCAGCAGGCCGGTCCAAACTGACTGAGGGGCCGGCAGCTGACAAATGGAAAATGGAATAAAGTCTGGGAAATAGTCTTTGTAATAAACTGATCAGTAAAAAAAAGTTTGCAATACTTTCACAGTTTTAATCAGATGCAGTGACATTAACTAAACTCAAAGCTGAAATCACTCACAATGTGGCCCATTTAGGATAATTTCAACTAAAACAACAGATTTATTTATTTTCACAACAAACACTAGAATATCGCCTGATCTCGCTGTCATGATTATACACATTCATATGTTTAACCCAAAGTCCAACTTAATGTGCAGAACTGCTCACTCTTAGATCAATGGATGCCCTCAGGAGCATAAATCCACCTGTTTCATGCTTCCAGCCTCAGCATCCATCATCCTTATAGTTATCTCCAGCTGCTCCTGCTCCCATTTAAAAGCTGTGCATCAAGCCACTGCTAATTATGGTCCCGAACTACTGTACATGCAAACTGCATGACTGCTGCATCATTAAGTAGCTGGATTCAGTTCAATGTAAAACTTCTCTCACTTATCTGATCAAAGCCCCTTTAATGCCGACAGAGACTGAGGATATTTTTACTCCCTTTATGATTAATTAAATCAAAAGATTTACGTTGCGATTCAACTAACATTTATGATTTGATGTGTCTTCTAAATTTTGGTTCACATCCAGTCCCAACAGTGTCAATGAAAATGTAGTAAAGCTTAGGATTTACATAAAATCATTAACAAAAAATGGAGTTTAAATATCAACCACTGCTAAATATGGTCTCATTAAAGAGAATGAACCACTGTCTGATAGTTAACCAAGTGTGTTTTATTTTTTGAGACATAGGAAATTTTAAACCATTTTCTTAATACTGTGAAGTAATTACGTCGCAAGAAAGATTTTTACTGTGAAAGCCCAACATAATTCCCCTTTAGGGTCTACGTCTAAATGTGAGCTTCCACTTCAGGAACCAAGACCAAATCAGATAGAAGCAAGTATAAATCTACCTTGACAACAGCCCTGCTGGGGAGGTAGGTATGTTTAAATAAACTCATAACTAAAAGGTGAGGATGTGTGATGGGAAGATCCTAAACATTTCATTTAAGTCATAATCTCCTCTGCTGGTCATATTGTCTACCTGACAGCATTTTTATCTCGACACAAAACACTTAGACCAAGCCACCCACCCTGAATATTATGGTTTTAAGAGTTGCCATTCAAATAAGGTTATAAAATTCGATGACCTAAGAGCCATGGAACATGTGTGCAATGTTTAAGAGTACTGCACCAAACAAAGCCGTGTCATGCAGCATAACTGTTCAACTACAATGTTGTGGGACTAGCAATTTGAAGCAAAGGGAGAACCAACTGTGGAAATCTTTTCAAGATCAAGCCCAAAGATAGGAATGTGATTTGTACAAACGATTCTGTGTGGTTAGTATGAAAAGCCAGTGATGCTGAAGTGATGACGACATGTTGACATTTGGGAGGTAGATACCTATGGATCTAGATCTAGAGGTAGGTATCAATAGATCAAATGTTGATGTTTTTGGATCTCTTTGGATCATTAGGTAGATCTCCAAGGATCTAGATGTACAACTCTGGATCTATAGGTAGAACTTTGGCCTTCTCCTCACGTAGCAGGTTATGTCACGAAACAAAGATATATTTCTACAATTTGGACTGTCATCCACACAAAAGTTGCAGATATACGGCATCAAAAACAATTCTTGCAAAAACCTCAGACCAAAATTCTTTGTTGTAAACAGTTAATTTCCATAACCATTCATCTAGAGGTAGACATCTATGGATCTAGAGTTTGCCCTCTCTTGGATATAGATCTATAGATGTATTTATCTATATATATATATCTCTCCTCTGATAAATTAGGATGCAATGCATTGCAGGCAATACATTGCTATAGCCGGCACCAATTAAGGCCCTTTAGGAGACCAAGACGTAATCTTTCTGTGTTAAATAAATATTCTACCATAATGTGCATTCATGTTAGTCCTAAAAGAAACCAAGAGCTCAAGTTGCATCAGGCCTAAATGGGTGAACATGGTTTAGTATACACGGGATCCAGGCCAAATGTTGGATATGGTAAATCTGCTGCTATAAAACTGAATTAAACTTCGTCTTTTTAAAACAAATTACTTTTAGGAAAAAACCTTGGTGACGATTATAACTTCAACAAGCTTCTTTTGTCTTTCTTGTAGTGCTGCATTGTTCTTGATATGAAAAGTCGTACAAATGAAGTTCTTTGACGGGCATAATCCTTCAGTGGCAGCTTCAGACTTCAAAGATAACTTTGAGTTTGAGAGCTTTTTGCCTTTAAGGGGATGCAGTGGATGATCTGCATACTGCCAGCAAATTATGTGGCCTGTCCTCTTTACGTCTACATCTCGTAAGCACACTCCTTCACCGCTATAGACAAGCTGACATTGTGAGAGACACAGGCATTGTCAAGCTAACAGGGTACAGCAGAGAGCATCGCAACACCCGTAGGCACATGGAGCCAACATTGGCTTGTGCAGTGAAGCCCAAAGAGTCTTAATTGAATTGATAGAGAACATGGAGAGAAAGTGGGGAAGTCAGGGAGAGAATTGATGAGGAAAACAGAGATGGAAAGTAGAGAGAGAGGGACCAGAGACTAAGAAACTGAGCGGAAAACAGAGGCAAGAATATGAAAATAGGAGACAAGGGGGTGGTAGATTAATAGATCTGGAGCTGACTGAGGAATAAACGTTTGCAACGAAATACGAGAGCAGAGACCAGAAAGGTTTGATAAAGAGAGCAGAGGAAAATAATTAGAGTTTGAACACAGTAAAAGAGAAATGAATCTATTACGAGGGTGTGATGGTAAATAAAGGAAAACAAATTTTAATGAAAGATAATGAGAAAGAGAAAGGCAGGCAGGGGGTAAATTCTGGGTGCAAAAAAACCACTGTTGAATGTATAATAGAGCTTCTCCCCATGATTACAAATAATGTTTCATTTAAGATCAAACTGTGGACTGGAAACAGACACCAGACCTGATCAGAGATGCTGAAATGTGTCTCAAACCATAAAAAAAGAGGATGGATAAAAGTTTGCCAGGTTAGTGTAACATCAAAGGCTGGTGCAACAATCACAGTCTTGGTTGCACGTAAGAGTTATTAGATTAAATGTCATTAAATGGAAAAGCTCATAAAAAAAAGAAGAAAATTAGCTCTCAAAAATCTCAGCTGGACTGTTTTAGCCCAGCCTTAAAGCGAACTACAAGCATCTGTTCAGTGATCTTATGGTTAGCTCAGGAGAATGTGTTGAATGAAGAAGGCTGATATAACTCTGTCATTTTGACTGAATTAGACGAGCAGAATGGTTGCTTTAAAAGGGAACTGTAAATTAAATCTTTTTTTTAGTCAAGCATGGTCACCTCCAGGAAAACACGACCCATCAGAAAAACTGCTGCTGGCAGGGTTGTGCTGAAATTAACCATTTATCTAATAGTCAACAACATTGGTGAGAGGTTAGGGTGATTAGGGGCAAAAAACTTGAGGAAGTCCCTACTTTCTGTTTAAAAGGATTCAACTAAGGGATTGGTTTGCTATTGCCACAGAGCTCTCTCTGCATGCACAGTAAGGCAGAGACCTTTGAAAGCTGGCCTTGACTCGAAGGCAGCTAAGAAGCTCTCAAAAAGGTAAAAGAAAAAAAAACTTGACAGAGCAAAAAAAAAAAAAAAGAGTTGTGCACTTAACAATGGCCACAACAATATTATTTCTGAAAATGAACAATAGGTGTGGGACAGGAGGACCATTAGGGAAAATAGGCAGGTTATATCAAAAAGTGTTGAGTATTTTATTGAACGGCTGGCGTCCAATGAACAGAGAAACGTCAACTACAGGTCTCTGATCGAGGGTCAAAATTACCTGAACTCCAAATTTTACACCGCCTTTTAGATGTCCACATTTGTATTGAAGGCATCACTGAGCCATCTGCTGTCACAGAGATGTGAAAGTGACCATGAAAAGAGATGGTGGCCAGGTTCAACGTCTCTACTGTGACTGCACGTCAGGCGTAGCCTATTGCTGCCCGAGTGGGAGCGGTCACCACAGTAATGGCGGCAGCTCGACTTCCAGTTATTTAGCTGAATCAGTCTAGATTTATTTTCGTGAGCAGCCAACAGGAAGTAAGTAGGGACATGTTGGGCTGTAGTTTGAAAAAAATCTTTGTTCCGGTGAAATAAGTGTAATGGAAATTTGACAGTTCAGGTTTTGCTAAATGATTCAAAAGCAACTGCACTTTAAAACCTAAATGTAATTGTTTAAAGAAGTAGGCAGATTTAAATGGGCTGGCAGAGACCAGATGTTATGTTACACGTGTCGTCAAAACCAGCTAGTGTTGTAGTCAAGACCACACCACCTGACACCGAGGCGAGGCCAAAGTAATATACAGTATGTATTAGGGATGTAAGAAAATATCGATACGGCGATATGCCGCAATATTTTATGTCATGATATTGTATCGATATTCAAAAGCAATGCATCAATTTTTATTTTATTTTTTTGAATCTGAATGGAACCATTAATGATGACAGTAATTTTTGTAGTAACAACAAAAGTATGACTGGTAGTTGGTGGCCGTTTTCACCTTCGTTCCAGTGGATCAACTAGATCCATTAATGAAACTGGATGTGTTAAAGTATGAAACAGGTTGGAGTGTTTTACAAATCACAATATATAGTCTTTCTCATAGTACTGAAATATATTGTACCGTCCCCCGTGTTTTGATACATGTTGTATCACCAGATCCTTGCCGATACACAACACTTGGCTTCAACAGGAAGAGGGGGAGTGATGATCGGCCAAACTCGAACCAAACCAACTGCCGCTCTAAACTTCTTCCTCTTTTCCATGTGAGACCAACCGGTCTCACAACGACAGAGAACAGCGCGCTAACTCCGTCCTTCGCTGGCGAGGGAGGACTCAGGTTTCTGGAAGATGCTCATTGGATCCGATAGACTTCTACAGTCTGCTGATTGATCAGCTGAACTGTACTCTGCTCACACAGCTACGTCAAACAATTTACGACAGGCAGGGAATTGAGACAACACTATAGTGAGCTGCTAGCTAGAAGTACTTATGCAGGGCAAATGTGTCACCTCACTAGAGAGAAAACGTCAGTGGTTTGGACGCATTTTAAACTGAACAGCAAAGGCAGTGCAGCAGCCACTTGTAATCTGTGCAAATTGAGCATTTCACGTGGCGGAAAAGACTGAGCTGCATTCAACACTGCGTATCTGATACAGATACAACACTGAGCTTGCCGACACCGAAAGATAAGTTTAAAAAATAAAGAGTAGAGATTGCCTAAGGATACTGAAAAGGTCAAAAAGATCATAACCAAGACACCCAGACAGATCATACTGGATGACGAGCCGCTGTTTGTGGTTGCAAACGTCGGATTTTGCAGTCTCCCGGAGCACCTGAAGCCACGATATGAGATCATCAACACTTTACAGACACAGCTCTGCCGGGCATTCACAACAAGCTACGTGATTACCTGCTAGTTCTTGTATCAAAGGTGTCTGCTTTTGGGGTTACCACACGGACGTATGGAGTTCGTTTGTTTGTCCAATGTCACTGCTAAGCTTTACTGCGCAATGGGTCAACCAAGTCTTATTTACATTGTGTGACCTTGCATGCGCAACACTTCAGCGACACTCACACGGTAGAGCATCGCATACATACTTATAAAAAAAAAAAAAAAAAGACAAGTTGGATGTGTTGTCTTTTAAAGAAAAAACGATTTTTAATGCATTGTGGAAGGATCGGATCGGGACTCAGTATTGTCGGATATTTAAAATCAAATGACTGACTCGACTCGGGGGAGCAAAAAAATGTGATCGGGACATCCCTGGTTTTAACCCTTTTATGTTTTTCTTTTCCTGTTTTAAATGCTTTTTGGAACTCTTGTTTCACTGTAAAGCACCTTGTGCAGCTTATGGATGTTGTTAAGGCGCTATACAAATAAATATTGATTGAATAAATGAATCAACCAGCAGCACATGATTTGATTTCAAGTTTAATCAATATCAGATATATGCTTTCATGCATTAAATCGGAATAATCTTGTAATTCCTTTTTTTACTTTTGGATTCAAAGGTACTAACCATCACAGAACCTGCAGAACCTTTTTTATCCTCTTATGCTTCATAGACCTTGGGGGAAATAAACGGAATTGGACAAAACCGTTACCATTCGGTCAGACTTTAAAGAAAACTAGAAAAGCCCAACTGGTGCATCTTAAGTATTTTTGACATTTATGCAACATTTTGCAATAAATATTCATTTGATGGTTATAATCAGCTCTCCAAATGCCTGTTGACATGGTCAAGCTTGTAGAGTGCACCCAGCTGCCTCTCCTGGTTTGGGAGAGCTGCTCGTTACAACCTTACAGAAATCTGGATGTGCTTACAGGTTGAAACAGACCAAAATTTCTTCTGTCAGGAGCTGCACTCTGGCTTCTGTTATGCAACTCTGGTCGATTATTAGATATATTTATTCGGTCGATTATTAGATATATTTATTCATCTAAAACTGCCTTTAATCTGTGTGAGATTAAATTTAAAACTAGAGGAGTGAAATTAGTTTCAGTAAGTGTGATAGATGCCAATGGAAGAATATTAAAAGAACAACAGTAATATTTGTGTATTTAGCAGAGCATTGCAGATGAAATGTGTATTTAGAAGTTAAACAAAATCAACTGGCCTTACTGTTTGAAATGCAAAGTGTGCTTGACTTACAGTTGTGAGAGATGCATACCTGCTTTGCTTACTGTGCATTGTTTAGAACAGGGGTGTCCAATTCCGGTCCTCAAGGGCCGGTCTCCAGCCAGTTTTAGGCCCCGTTTACACGAAGGAAAGACGCAGATATTTCCCTGCGGTTTTGCCTCTCATTTACCCGAAAACCCCGTATTTTATCACAGAAAACGATTATTTCTAAAAACTCCGGCCAAAGTGGAGATTTGCGTTTTTTTCCGTTTTAAGTGTTTGCGTGTGGACAGAAATAACCAGAGTTTTCGGCTCCGCAACGTTATTTTCTGTGACAAAAATGCTCCGACATCACTTGTGCAACCTGTGTTTACACTCAGAAACAGCATTTATGCCCTCAGTGATGTGTTGGCATCATCGATTGTCCAAGCGCTTTTTGCTCGCTTGTTTTTACAAGCTCAATTACTATCTGCTCTATGTAGAAGTTAGAACATAGAAAGTTACTCTTGAGTGGATAGGATTTGGGGGAACTACTGCCCCCTACAGGTTTGGCATGTCTATGAACGTGGTTAATAACACTTATGCGGTTAGGTGTGGACGGATAATTTTTTTTAAAATCCGGCTACGTGTGCACACGGCCTTAGGGCCCGTCCACACGGAGACGCGTTTCGCTGTATACGTCCACATGGATCCGGCGTTTTGGGAGACTGAAATCGCTATTTTTTGTGGATAAATCTGAAAACAACACCCTTGCAGTTTTGTGTGTATAGCCAATCCGTATATTTTGTGAAACGATGATGTCATCACATCACCTGTCGGCTGCGTCACACATAACTGCAACAACAATAATGGCGGACTACATGATTTTTTTCGTGCTGCAGAAGCTACTAAGCGTACTAGCTTTATTACAACAAAATCTATTGCTTTGTTATAAATTTATTCTTCTTGGTTCGTATACAGCGCCTAAGGTTATGCGGATGCTCAAAGTCTTCTTCTCCGTGTATAGTGTATCTCTGTGGCAGAATTATAGCGCCCCATACTGGTCTGGCATATATACTACACCGTTTTCAGTTGGTTTCAGTGGTTTCGTGTGTACGCAGATATTTCTTGAGACGACGCCGTGTTTACGGAATTTCTTTTTAGAACGAGGGAAAAAAAACATTGAATAGGGAACGCACGGATTTTGTGTGGACGTGGCCTAAGATGCGTCTCTGCTCCAACACAGCTGATTCAAATGGTCCAACTACCTCCTCAGTATGTCAAAGCTCTGGAGAGGCCTGCTAATGAGGCATCATTTAAATGAGGTGTGCTGAACCAAGGAAAGAACTAAAACATGAAGGAGATCGTCCTTTGAAGATCCGAATTGGGCACCCCTGGTTTAGCGCAACACCTGTACATCAAGTAGTAACATCCAAAACAGGCATTTCCTGCATCACTTAAATATATAAATTGTGCCGAGCTCTCCAACAAAGCTGCACACCCAAACCAGAATCATTACATACATGTTTGCAGTTATTTGGCTGCTGCCTGGAGTTTTGTGTTTGCGTCTCACCTTAATGAGGTCTCCAAGCAGTTTGTTTGCTTCAGCATACGCCTTCTTCACCTCCTTGAACTTATTTCCCAGCCCCATGCTATGAGCCTGCAATGAAACACACCACAGGAGGAATGAGCACCACATACAAACCTTTCATTACCCTCCTTTCCAAAGGAAGCAGGTCAAGTAATGTTTGCCAAGCCAGTAGCTTATAATTTGCTGTTGTAGCATCAGCTGCCTATTGTTAAAGGTTATTTGCGACAACATATTTTTGCTTACCTTTTATTTTGAAAAGTATGCAGCTCTAGAAAATAACTTTCAAATTATCTCATTGGGAATGTGCAATAACAGAGTAAAAACCAAAGTAAATGCTGTAAATAATTTGGTCAATGTGCAGTTGGCCCTTCAAACTGTCCTCGCTGTACTATTAGTCAAAACAACCGATATTCTATAAAGATACAGTTGAGACTTTTTTGTTTGCATTGTACGCTTTGTTACATTTGACAAATTTTGGAAAGAAATTCCTTAGTAAATATTAACTACATCCTCCTTGGGCATGTGCTCAGCATCAATCAGTAACTCCCTTTAAGAGCATTTGTTTCTTGCCGTCACCAAGTTCCAAATTCAAACTGAGGAATCACAAGGACATCCAGCTAGCAGAGCCAGAACCCTCCAAATAAACAGAAATGCTGAAGGAGCAGAGAAATCCAACTACCCTCCAGTCGAGAAACTAGTGGATATTAAAAGAAACATCTGCATCTGACCCGCAATAGACAACCTTTTCCTGTTCTGGTAGTTCTGGTCACAGGTCAAAGTTGGTTCCAAACTTGGTTCTGTTTTTTTCTACTTCTCCTTCAGATTAATGTTAGAAATTATAATTTAAGATTAGATCACAACCCACTTTATTTGAACTCAGGAGAGACCGGTGAAATGTGCCTCTAAACTGTAGTAGTGGTTGCAGAATAGAGTTAGAATAGCATCTTCTATGTCCTGTTTTTTTTGTGCGCCTTACTTTATTAAACAAGTGAAAACAAAATATTACTTTCTAAATACAAAAGTTTTATTTAAAGTATAAAGACACACAGAAATACCAACATTGGGAATTGTGATGAAATGAAGTAATACTTCCAACTGCTTGTCTAGCTATGTTCTCAGCAAAAATAGAGATAAAAGGGTTAATGAAATAAAATCCAATTTGCTTTTTTTATTAAAAAAAATAAAAAAATCAATCTGCGTCAAATTGATGGAAAAACAATAAAAGGAAAGTTGCTCTGGCAGCTGAGTGTACCTGGAAGTGCAGGTTGGTGTACTGTCCTCCAGGTATCTCGTTCTCATAGACGTCAGCGTTGCCTGATTTCATTGTGGCAGTGCAGTCGAACGGCGCATACAGGCCTCTGGTGACCTCCCAGTACTCGCTGTAGTCGAACACCTTCTCCAGAGCGATACCTGCAACAGAAGACAGCAAATCAATGATCACTGCAGAGCTCTGCATGACTTAGAAATATTAGCACAGAGTCAAACGAAACCCAGTCTTCAAGACCGTGATAGGAGAGACAGTTTGTGGTTTAGATCAAATATAAAATGATAAATCTTTATGATGACCTGAGCCAATTTCAATCCAAATATAGGCAGTTAGATGATTCTGTTTCCAAACCGTTTCTCTGATGAATTATTTATGACATTTTATTTCAATAGAGAAAGTTTTAAGCATTTATGGCAATTCCAGTCCTCAAGAGCCGGTGTCCTGCAGGGTTCTGACGTGTCCTTGTTCTAACAGCTGAGTTAAATGGCTAAATTACTTCCTCAACATGTCTTGAAGTTCTCCAGATGATGAACCAATCATTGGATTTAGGTGCAATGGCCCAGGGTGATGTCAAACAACAAGTAGGACACCGTCCCTTCAGGCCTGACTTTGGACACCACTGATTTAAAGCATACACTAAATTACAATTACTATTACAATGTCACATTTGCAATAGTGTGATGAAAACTAATGTAGCAGCTTGTCATTTATCAGAAATTATGAAGATATTTCCCAGCTGAGGGCGTTAGCAATTAAATCAAATACATGAGAACACAAACATGAAATTTATCACCTTTTAAAGACAACAGACTATAAGCATCCAGCTAAACATCTCATCAAGGCCTTTAATGTTGCTGGTTTCTGTTCATGGTTCGATGGCCACCCTTTCACATCAAGATTATGTGAAATATTGTTCATATTAGTGCAAGACTAAAAAGCTGGTCTGTATTCTCGTCTAGTTTTCCTGATATTTAGTGAACCATCTGTTTCTCCTTTGTGCAACATCCTTCTGTCAGTTGTTTACCTTTAATTGGGAAAAACAACCTCGGTGCTAAAGCACAAATGACACCACATTTTGTATTTTTGCAAACAGCGGTTCTAAAAAAACTGTTGCGACAGCAGAGTGACAAGGTTGTAATTTCAAATTAGAAAAAGAAACGCATAAGAGTTTGAGGTTAAATTGTGATCTCAGTGAAGAAATTGAGCTTCTGCGATATTAATGTGAAATTAACGTGCATGTAGCTGCACCTCAAACTCAGTTGTCTGCCAAGCCGGTGGGTAATTGGGTCCCTTTCCCTCTGCTTGCAAATACACACAATTCTTGCAGCTTTCCACTTTAAAGCTTCCAGAGTGAAATTAAAAATTCATTTTTACACAGTGAAGGGAAATCATGATCAGAGTGGTGGAGAGCAGCATTCTTAAATAACAGAGAAAACATTTTTATCAAGTAATCAGTAAAACAATAATGGCCTCAGATTCTGGACATGTATGTAGATTGGTCCAGTTGCAACAGACATTTTATTGCGGCCTGGTTTAGGTTTATTTAATGATGAGTCATCCTGACAGAGTTTTATAGGTGTTACACAAAGTTCTGTGTTTGGATCATTGCTATTTACGTATTATTACAGTTAATGACATTTTATCGCAAACAAATTTTATAACATGACCATCCCCTTCCCCTACAGAAACACAAACGGCAACAAGATGGAAACAAACATCAGTTGCTAATATCGGCCCAGTTTACTTATTGCACCGATACCATTTAAAATGACTTAACGTCGGCTGATGCCAGTACATCGTGCATCCCTACTAATTATTAACAAAGGCTTAAGGACAATAGGAGATGCAAATTTATTTGTGTACCACACTTTCAGCAACAAGGTTATTCAACGTGCTTTGGGTGATTAGGGAAAGAATAAAACAATAAAAACAGAAGAGCATTAAAACATACTACCATTATGACGTTCCAGTTGTTATTAATCAATTAATCAAGGCAAGGCAAGGCAATTTTATTTGTATAGCACACTTTCAACAGCAGGGTAATTCAAGGTGCTTTACATGATTTGGTGATTTAAAAGAAACACATAAAAGAAACACACATTACACATGATACACAATAGAAAAAATAAAAAAAAGCAAGAGAGCATGAACACATTTCATACATATAACATCAAGCATTTACTCAAAGGCAATTCTAAACAGATGGGTTTTTAGTCTCGATTTAAAGCAGTTCAGAGTTTCAGCAGCTCTACACTCGTCAGGAAGTCTGTTCCAGATAAGGGGAGCATAGAAACTGAAAGCTGCTTCTCCATGTTTAGTTCTGAGTCTAGGGATGTTTAGTAGGCTAGAGTTGGAGGACCTGAGTGGTCTTGGTGGTTGGTACCATGACAACAGGTCTTCAACATATTTTGGTGCTAAGCCATGTAATGATTTATAAACTAGTAAAAGTATTTTAAAGTCTATTCTCTGAGCTACAGGGAGCCAGTGTAAGGACTTTAGAACTGGGGTGATGTGCTCTACTTTCTTGGTTCTAGTGAGTACGCGAGCGGCAGCGTTCTGGATCAGCTGCAGCTGTCTGATTGACTTTTTAGGCAGACCTGTGAAGATGCTGTTGCAGTAATCAATCCGACTAAAGATAAACGCATGGATGAGTTTTTCTAGGTCGTGTTGCAAAATCAGTCCTTTAATCCTAGAGATGTTCTTCAGGTGATAGAACGCTGACCTTGTTATTGCCTTTATGTGACCCTGGAGGTTCAGGTCTGAGTCCATTACTACACCAATCAAAAGCAACTCTAAACAGATGGGTCGTTAGCTTTGACTTAATGAAACTTAGTGTTTCAGCAGCTTTGCAATCTTCTGGAAGTTTGTTCCAGAGCATAGCAACTGAATGCTGCTTCTTCATATTTGGTTATGACTCTGGGGATGCAGAGTAGACTTGAACTACCTGAGTAGCCTGGAGGGCTGATATAACGACAACAGATTTTTAAGAATTTTGGTGCTAAGCTACTACAGGAATTCTAAACTAGTAAAACTATTTTGAAGCATATTCTCAGAGCTAAAGGGAGCCAGTGTAAGTACTGGGGTGATGTGCTCTACTTTCCTGGTTCTAGTGAAGACGCGAGCAGCAGAGTTCAGGGTTAGCTGCAGCTGTCCGATTGACTTTTTAGGAAGACCTGTGAGGACGCCGTTACAGTAATCAATTCGACTAAAACTAAATCCATGGATGAGTTTTTCGAGGTCTTGTTGGGACATCAGTCTATATCAAATATTTTTCAGGTGATAGAAGGCTGACCTGGTGATTGCCTTTATGTGACCCTGGAGGTTCAGGTCTGAGTCCATTACTACACCCAGATTTCAGGCCTAATCAGTAGTTTTTCTAGCTGTAATAACTGAAGCTATGTGCTGACTCCTGACCGTTTCTCTATAGATCCAAAAACAATTCAGTTTTTCTATTCAGCTGGAGAAAGTAAATCCACAAATTATTTTGTTAAATGCCTCTAGTCATTTGTTTGAATGGGTTATAGTCACCTGGTGGCATTGTACTGTAAAGATGTGTATTATCTGCATAGGGACCATGTAGATATTAACCTTTGTCCATTCTGATAAAAAGTTGCCTATTAACGCAAAGTTGTCCCTGTTCTTTAGGTAAGACTTTAACTAGTCAAGTACTGTAACAGAGTCCGAAATCCAATAAAGTCAATCTTTTGCCTTGCCCATAACAAAGCCCTGATCTTAGTCCTATACAGTTGGCAGATCTGAAAAGAGATGCAAGCGAGTCCTACAAACCTGACCCAGTTAAACCAGTTCTAGGAGGAGGAATGGGCTAGAACAAAGCTCATGGAAAGAAACCAAAAAACATTTGACCCAAGTCATACAGTTTAAAAGGAAATTCCACCATTTATATGTTGATTTATATGTTGTTTTTAAAGTTAAAAAAAGTATATGTAATTATTAATTATATTATAATTGAGTTTATTTTGTTAAATACAGGGCACCATCTTCATCAGAAAGAATCTTGAACCAAACAGTCTCTTATGAATGAACTAATTTGACGCCGTGGGACGACATAATTGCACTCTCACACCAGAATAAGCACAAACAACCTCTCTCCAAAGTATTAGAAGTTATTAGTAAAATAGATCAAACTTACATTGAAAGTATTCAGTCAAATTCTATACCTACTCTACCAACATGCAAACTACTAAGCTGATTGAAAGAAAAAGGACAGTGTTGGGTATAGTTACTTTGAAAAGTAGTTAATTAGGTTACACCATTAACATAAATTAAAAGTAATCAGTTACGTTACAGCATTATCCATTCATAAAAGTAACACGTTAGAGTACCTATGCATTACCAAGAAATAAGAGCCAATTCGCAGCGCCTCACACATGCTGCAACTTAATTGACAGACACAGCCTCCTTTAAATGCACCGAGAAGTCGTGACGATGAATAACGTCAATCATCCAACTAAATTAACTCTGCAGGATAACAACAGGAAAGACAGCCAGTAATAGGCTATTCCACATATTGTTTTATTAATTATTTTTATGATCACAGAACATATGAATCCAAAACACTTATCCAGCCCAGGTAGCCTGATAGAGTGGTGTTTGGATACAAGATGTTTCAAATTTGAAGTGGAATGTTTTGCCGTAGACAAACTTTTCCCCAATGCAGAGTGTACATTTTAACGTTACATTCTTTTCTTTTTCGTTGACGAAATTAAGAGTGTCTGTACTTCCACGAAGCTGTGCTACTTCTCTCTGCCATCTTGCCATGAGTTCAAAAACCCTCATTCTCTCTCACACACACACACAGGAGGAGCAGGGCACAGATGAATCACAGCGCTTCGGCTCCGCTGAAAAAAACACATGGCTGCCGCAGCTGGCATAGTTCCTAGTCCTACTGTCTGACAATTTTCCTTTCCTTATTGAGAGAAATTTTTAAAAGAACGGATCACTTTTTTTTTTAAATAACGAAATTACTGGTTGCTTAATACACAAAACGAACGCATTAAGTTACACATTTCACAGAAAAAGTGATTAGAGTACTCTAACGCGTTACTTTGTAACGTGTTACCCACAACACTGAAAATGGATAATATGCAAACTAGACAAATCACCTAAGGAACGAGTAAAGCTAATAAACAAGAAAGGAACAAATGAAAAACATCAGAAGACAACTTAATCACACTTTTAGCATGTAATGATGAAGGGAAGAAAGAAGAGCGTGTGTGTGTGCATGCAGAGGACATCGGCAAGGATGGGGGTGAGTTTGTGTGTGATTGTGTCTGTAAATAAAGAAAGGGGGGGGGGGGGGGGGGGGGCGTGCACCCAGTTGCTCTCAGAGGGGATGCTCTCTCCAGCCATGTGCTTTAACAAAAGGCTAAGCTTTAGTCTGTAGCCAACAATCGGGCACGTGGTCAACAGGCATTGTCCAATGGTGTACAATGAGTCCAAATATTGTCTGTGGGTGTGCAATTAGAAGACAAGGAAAGAAAAGAGAAGGAATAAACAGAGGGGAAAAGGAGTAGAGTACTGTCACGAGTATCAATATGCTTAGCTGTGCAAATTAATAGACAAACTCTGCTCTGGATTCACCCAGTTTAAAACGCGTGGCAAAATTAACAGCGTGTGGTCAGCAGCTTCAGTAAAAACAATGGGTTCAGCGTTCAACACACATCAAACCAACTCTATGAAACGATATCTAAAGCATTCTAACTTATCTCTGCCCAGACACAAACTTTATTTATATAGCACCTTTCAAAGTGCTGCAAAAAGAGAAGGAGACGTAAGCAAAGATAAAAACACGATAAAACAAGTACTAATGACAAGCCAGTTTAAAAATATTGAGTCTTTAGCGGTTTCCCGAAAAGCTCCTTTGGAATCCATAAAGCACAAATGAAAGGGCAGTGTGTTCCAGAGTGTAGGTGCTGTAACTGAAAAAGCTCTGTATCCTTTGGTTTTCAGTTTGGATTTTGGGACAGACCTCAGATTCTTTGCGGTAACATATGGGTCTTATAATATTGGAGATGCACAATGGAGCATTGCCATGTAAAGCTTTGAAAGTAAAGACAATGACTTTATACTGAATCATTACTTTATAGGAAGCCAGTGCCGGGAGGTCAGTTTAGGTGTGACATGGAAAAACTTAGAGGAGCAAATCTGAAGTTTTGCAACAGCATTTTAGACTAGCTGGAGACGATCTATTGAGTTTTCACTGAGACAAGTAAAGATGGAATTACAATAGTCAATCATTGATGAAATAAAAGTATGAATCACCATTACCATTTAAAGAGAAAAATAGAATAAAAGTTCGGTAATACTTCGATTGGTGCCAAAGCAGCAATCAGAGTCCAAGGAAAAAGACAAGACATGCCAGCTGGCATGTCTCAGCAGGCTCTGATGAACCTGGCGCAGGTTAAAATAAGTGTCTCTGATAACATGCAGTGCTTGAATGGAAAGTCAAAGAAGTGCAGATCGTCAGCCATATTTATGAGATTTTGTGATGGCATCATTGGCCAAAGAACGCTGGGAAATGTAGTCGGCTCAGTCTGTTGGAATCCCACCAGCGGAAAACCCAGTTCTCATTCTGATTTGTGTGCATTTTACTCCTACACCTTGATCGACTGCAGTGCTGCGGCATCAATTAAAGCCATGCATGATGTATGGGTAAACGAAGTGAATGCAGTCAAACACATGGACCACTTTAATATGCATCATCATTCAAACTGAATAATCTGTCACACCTAAAATGCACAGGTGTGTGTGCAGATTACTGCTTACTGAGCACACACAATGACATTTTAAACAAATAAAAAAATATATACAGGGCAAAAATGATATGGAAATGGTAGAAAATGAGCAGTGGGAGTGAACTGGGTATAGGAAGCTGCTAATGTGCTAATTGTCACATATTGAGAGGAAAGGAAGAGGAGGATGCAGAGACAATATGACAGAAGCAGGTATGAGAGTGAGAGGGATGGAGACAGTGTACAGCAATGATTACAGGTTTGGAGCCAAGACAGGAGAAAGAGGGAGTGTGGGAGTGGAGGAAAGCAGTAAATAGGCAAAGGTCAGAAAGGTATGGAGGAATCCAAGGGAGAGCAACGCTTGATTACGAAAGTGGTGAGGTAGGCAAGAGGAGATGGAAGTGGGAACCAGCCTTAAGTGAGGCAAAGATGAAAAGAGGAAAGCAGCAGAAAGTGACAGGAATAAAAGCATTAGATTGTGAGAAGTATGTTAGCCAGGGTCATACAGTGTATAAACACATGTATGATGTATGATAATGCAGAGGCGAGTTCTCACACCTGGATCCCAGCCTCATCTTTTTTTGTTTTTCTGCCCTCAAATTGATATTCAGTCACCAAACTAAGTCCCATCTCTGCAACACATCATGTTTCCTGCGTGGCCCCGGCTGATATTCATTTGTTTCACGACCCGAGCGTGAACCTGCTGCCTTCAGCTCAGAGAAAACATGTCGACGGCGAGAGCAGCAGCAGTCATGCAAAAAGGTTTTCCACTAAAAGCCCAAGTCACAGTCAGAACGCAGCATGTTTTAATGGCTCTGTTGCTGCGTGGCTCAGGACGAAAACAAATGTTCCCGCTCATGATGAATTCTGCTTTTTTTGTGTGATTTACAAAAATATTTCTCCAGAGGAAAAATGAGACCAGCGAAGTAGTCCATTTATTTGCAAGGACACCTGCAGGGACAGACACCACCAATAGTTTATTGGTGTATTATGTTTGACAAAAAGCACCGCAGCTCTTCTGACAGTATTGACATGACATCATGTCGTCCGTTTCGCTGTTCATCCAAAGAAAACTGGTTAGACAAAAGAAAAACTGCCACCAACGGGAGAGAAATACGTTTTTGCTATAACTCCTACTTTTAAAAATCAGTGTTTTAAAAGGTCTCATTCACTGAGAAACCGTTTAAAACTCGCTCTTTTTGAAATACGATCCTTCAATCTGAGTAGGACATGTATGCTGCACGTGATACTGTTGTCCCACCCCCATTTCCTGCTTCAGCCACAAAAAAGAATCTGAGGGAAAAAAAGAAAGTCGTGTTATCTACATAGAAGTGTATCTTGACCATGCCTACCTTGGCTTGTGATGTCCATGGGAAGATGGGGACCAGAAAGAGGAGAGTGCATCTCTTCGCATTTCATTGACACTAACTGGCTGTAACACAGAAGCCTGTTTCAAAAGACAATGCTGCCATCAGTGAGCCTTTTGGTCATTCATAAGTGGTCAACCTGTGGCAGCAGTGCAGCGCGATCAGGTGCTTTTGACTAAATGTTAGGTGATGGCGGGATAAAGGGGGTGTGGTGTCTGGGCTGTCGACGTGCAGAGTTGCGTATAAACTGGGAAGTCGTGATCTTCATTCACAAGTCCAGCGTTGCAGTAAAATTGCAGTAAAGCATGCAGGCACGAATGCCGCAATATTTTTGCCTTGCCATGCCGGTACGGCACATTCAAAGGACACACCGTACCGGGAATATTATCCTAATATGCCGCCATAGTGTGTCTTTAGAAACCGGCCAAAGGGTGGAGATGAGGAAGACTGTAGATATTAGCTTCTGTAGTAATGCTAAGACAGTTTCCACTGTGTGTATTAATCCATATTAAGGTATATTTGGTGTTTGCACTACTAAAATAGGCAGCTATAAGCCTCTTCAGAGGAAGTTTCAAGTACTTGTGGATTTTAGCTAGTCGCACAATGTGGTCCCTGTGGGATATGCAAATGTCAGATGTCACTAAAATAACCCACTATTAAGTTTGAAAAATTGTAGCATGAGTACATTGTTTCAGAAATGTCCTGCCTGAGAAACTCCCTGGAGTAGGGGATTTTCCTCTTCTTTCAAGCATGCTTCCATCATCTGGGCTCAAATCAAAACTCAATGATGACTCAAAACCGTTTTGTATCTAACATGATATTTGAGTATACAATCGCATCATCGTTGAATAAGCTTAGATAGTTACCAGGAACATCATTTTGACACTTTGAACATAAAGAGTAAAGTAAAAGACTTGGTGGTTTAAGTCTGCTGTGTCACTCTAAAAGAGGCCGGGTCCACCTATGATTAAGCAGCATAATTAAATGTTTTCCTCATCAGGGGGCACAAAACTAAACCATGTTTTTAATTTAATGCTTCATCTGCATTAAGCATTAACAAACTGCACATAATGGTACCAACACATACCTGACATTACAGGGTGGTGTGAATGTAAACAACATTAGCCCAGCTTCGAGGTTATGAGGAATGGAAATGAGGGATCAGATCGACTTAAAGCAGAGTCCCTTTTCCCAAAAGCATTTCTCCACATAAGCATCTATTTTCACATCACTTCCCATTAATTTAGCCCGTTTCATGATCACCTTCAGGTTTTAAACGCATGTCTGCTTTGCTTTCATATGTTTGCGAGTAGTCAGCGGGGGAGGGGTTGAGGCTTTTCACAACCCATGAAAATTATACCGTTCAGAGTCGCTGTGGCCAAAAAACAAACCCACAGAAGGAAGAACACATAAATCTATCTCTAAATTCATCTTATGACCTCCTCAGAGGGGTCCAGAGGGAGCTCAAAGATCTCTGATAAAAACTGGCGGAGCGATACGGGAAGCAAATAAATATTAATCACAGTGAGGTTGCTTTGGAGACCTGAAACCCCCTGAAAGGCTTTAGAGAAAGCCACCCCATTGTCAGAGTAAAGAAGCTGTCCATGGCAACGAGTTTTACTTTCCAGTCCTACTGTGATCAATGTTTTTATTTAAAAACACAAAACGCATCTTCTGGTATAAAAACTGCTTGTTTATTTCTACTTTCAACTATCGGAACAAATAATTCATGATTCAAAACCATTTTGCTTATGGCTGCAAATCTTTTTATCGATGGCAGACTTCTTTCTCCTCCTTTCATAACCGCCTGTGGACGTTATTACTCAACAGAATACGCAGGTCTCTCTAGCTCAGGGCCATAATTACAAATGCTTCATTGATTTGCTGATTGATTTTTCTTCCCTCATGTTAAGTAGCAGACTTTCGCTCAGAAAGACTTAAATTATTTCAACGGAAGGCTGGTGATCTAATAAACTGTCTCATTAACAACTACGCCCTGTAATAAGAGCACGGGGAGTAGATTTAAAGTTATTGTTTCATATAACTGATTATCTCCTATCAAGTGTAATTAGAAGGATGAAGTGACATATCTTTATATCATAACCAGTATCTGCTAAAAACTTGTCAGTTACAATCACTTCATGCAGTGTTTTTCTCAGTTCTGATGGGTTTGCATTGGTTCTGATGGGATCTTGTGTTCAAACAGTGCGGCAGAGACAGCTTTATTGCTTCTGCTGCTGGATCTTATGTTTTATAGCAGCCATTTGGAGGCAGTGTCACAACTCTGAGGTTTGCGAAAGACCTCGAAGGAGACTAGATGTTTATGTCATTTCAGCTTTGTGTTCAGAAAAGTCACACAAGATTAAAAACTGCTTTGAGACACCAGGATTCCCAGAATCTATGCTCTGCATACTTGCCCATTTTGTCTTTAAAAAACAAAGAAAAACCACTTCTTCCCTTTTCAGTTCAAGGTACAGTGGGGCAAAAAAGTATTTAGTCAGCCACCAAATGTGTAAGTTCTCCCATTTAAAAAGATGAGGCCTGTAATTTTCATCATATGTGTACCTCAACCATGAGAGACAAAATTAGGAAAAAAAGTCCAGAAAATCACATGATCTGATTTTTAAAGAATTTATTAGCAAATTGTGGTGGAAATAAAGTATTTGGTCACTTACTAAAACAAGCATGATTTCTGGCTCTTACAGACCTGTAACTTCTTCTGTAAGAGGCTCCTCTCCTCCACTTGTTACCTATATTAATGGCAGCTGTTTAAACTCATCAGTATAAAAGACACCTGTCCACAACCTCAAACAGTCACACTCCAAACTCCACTATGGCCAAGACCAAAGAACTGTCAAAGGACACCAGAAACTAAATTGTAGACCTGCACCAGGCTGGGAAGCAGCTTGGTGTGAAGAAATCAATTGTGGGAGCAATTATTAGAAAATCAAAAGCATACAAGACCACTGACAATCTCCCTCAATCGGGGGCTCCACGCAAGATCTCACCCCATGGGGTCAAAATTATCACAAGAATGGTGAGCAAATATCCCAGAACCACACGGGGGGGCTTGGTGAATGACCTGCAGAGAGCTGGGACCAAAGTAACAAAGGCTACGATCTGTAACACAAAATGGGGCCAGGAACTCAAATCCTGCAGTGCCAGACGTGTCCCCCTGCTTAAACCAGTAGATGTCCAGGCTCGTCTGAAGTTTGCTAGAGAGCATATGGATGATCCAGAAGAGGATTGAGAGAATGTAATATGGTCAGATGAAACCAAAATAGAACTTTTTGGTAAAAACTGTACTTGTCTTGTTTGGACGAGAAAGAATGCTCAGTTGCATCCAAAGAATACCTACTGTGAAGCATGGGGGTGGAAACATAATGCTATGGGGCTGTTTTTCTGCAAAGGGACCAGGATGACTGATCTGTGTAAAGGAAAGAATTAATAGGGCCATGTATTGTGAGATTGTGAGTGAAAACCTCCTCTCAGCAATGGCATTGAAGATGAAACGTGACTGGGTCTTTCAGTATGACAATGATCCCAAACACACCGCCCAGGTACAAAGGAGTGGCTTCATAAGAAGTATTTCAATGTCCTGGAATGGCCTAGCCAGTCTCCAGATCTTGACCCCATAGAAAATCTTTGGAGGGAGTTGAAAGTGCGTGTTGCCCAGCGACAGCCCCAAAACATCACTGCTCTAGAGATCTGCATGGAGGAATGGGCCAAAATACCAGCAACAGTGTGCGAAAACGTTGTGAAGACTTACAGAAAACGTTTGACCTCTGTCATTGCTAACAAAGGGTATATAACAAAGTATTGAGATGAACTTTTGTTATTGACCAAATAATTATTTTCCACCATAATTTGCAAATAAATTCTTAAAAAAAATAAAAAATCAGACAATGTCATTTTTTGGATTTTCTTTTCTCATTTTGTCTCTCATAGTTGAGGTATACCTATGATGAAAATTACAGGCCTCCCATCTTTTTAAGTGGGAGAAATTGCACAATTGGTGGCTCAATAAATACTTTTTTACCCCACTGTAATTTCTTAGCACTAAGATTGGACACAATACATTTTTATATTTAAAGCTTATTTAAACACAAAACTCTCTACAGCAACTAATCAGAAATGTCTGTGTTGCTATTATTGAATCGAAGTGGTGCATTCAACAAGACTGGAACTATTCTAAAAAAAATTGTGTTTTAAGGTGCTGCACTGTACAAATTTAAACCTTGTTTGTTTTTTGGCAAATTGAAAATGCTTTGTGTTATTTGGCAATTATGAACATGAGCAAACACAGATCACACGGTTCCTCAAGGCTGTGTTCTCGGTTCACGTTTTAATCACCATCAATATCCTCCCCGGGTTGTGTGCCCTGTTCAAGTACCTTGGATCAGGTTAATAGATCTTGAAAGGTGAAGCGTTTAATTTACAGGTCGATGTATGTTCCTACCTCATTTATGGACAGGAGCTCTGGTGACCGAAAGAACAAGATCACAGATACAAACAGCTGAAATGATTTTCCTCTGCAAAGCTTGTGAGAAGCTCGGAGTACAGCCGCTGCTCCTCCACATCAAGATGAGCCAGTTGAGGTGGCTCAGAACATCTGGCTAGGATGCCTCATGGACGTCACCCTGGTGAGGTGTTCTGGACAAGTCCCACCAGAGGAAGACCCAGGACAAACTGGAGGGATTATGTTTCTCGGCTGAAATGCTTTGTGATTCACCCAGAGGAGCTGGCCAAAGTAGCTTAAAAGATGTGCCTTGCCCAGGGGCACGTCAACATGTGACAGGAGGAAGCTGGAATTGAACCTACGACCCTACAATTGCAAGACAACTACTCTACATACTGAGCCACAGTTGCTCAGTGGTAATATATCTTTTACCATACCAAAGCTAATGACAAAGCTAATGACAACAGTCTGTTATAATTATAGAGTCAGAATTCCCTCTAACGTAATATAGAATAGACAGAAATCATCGTTTTAAGCCCCAAAAATTAAAGATCAAAGGTCAGTGCTGAACTAGACTCAATAGGGTTTAAAAAAAAAGAGCATCCATAAAACATTCTTGACCTTCAGACTCTGAATTTGAACAATTGTCCTTTTAGTAGCTGCTGGATGCTTTCATTTTCAGTAGGTACAATTATCGCCTTTATGATTCTCTGTAAAAACCAAATCAGCCAGATGGCGCTCATCCAAAAAGCTGCTACCAGGGTCCTGAACAATTTCAGAGCGTTTTCTTTATATACAATGTTGAAATTTCTCAGAGATTACTCACCAGTGTCGTGTTTGGTCCCTTTGGTGCAGGCAACAATGGCCCCCATGCTTGGCTGAGACGTCATCCCTGCCATAGAGTCAACCTAAAAGGAAAAACGAAAATTAGTGTTTACTGAAATTCATTACACATCTTTTCGTTGTGTGTTTTTGGGGAAGATAATGCTTGAGTCTTTAAAATAACCTGCTCAGATGAGAGATTATCCTCAGAATTGGTTAATAAAAGCATAATTGCTGCTTAACTCCCAACTTTAAAAAAAACCTTAAGAAAATGTATTTTACTATTTTTTTAGTGTGTATTAATGAAGTTTACCAAACCATTTAATTCTTAATTGAGAGTAAAAATTTATTGAGATTTATAATGCTGATGCGAGGAGACAAACTGAACAGTGCAGAAACCTAAAGGTCTAAAAGAGCAGGCAATTACTTAAATGCAGCTGCCCAGGCTGAACTTATTGAACAAAGTGAGGGAAATGTTCTCTGCTGCAGGAGTTCTTCAATCTTACTTTCTATGACATTTCACCAATGCAAACTGAACAATCTAAAAAAACAAAAAACTTTTTGTTCATGTTTTCAAGTCAAGTACCATAATCACTCAGGATTAGCTGGTCAATACTCACAGCCACGTCGACTACATCAGCTCCTGCTTCAGCGCAGGCCAACATGGCTGCTACGCCTGCTCCAGCTGTGTCGTGTGTGTGCACGTGAATGGGCACATCTGGGAAGCGATCTCTTAAAGAGCCAATCAGAAGCTTGCTTGCTTCTGGCTTCAGCAGCCCGGCCATATCCTGAAGATAGAAAACATGAGGACACATGTTGGTTTCACTATGAAACACCCAATGGGCTATAGGGAGACTGTTTTAATGTAAAAGCTGTCTGGTTTACATTAAACACACACAATTTTCAAACTTTCAAACAGTGACTTTTTTTATAGGATTAGGTGCAAGACAAGCTATATGTAATTCATTGTTATATAATACATACTGTATCTAAAAAGTACAATGAAACAAAGTTGTGATTCTTCTATCCAGAGAAGTGTCATCCTTGAGATGTAAAATAATCAAACAGCCGCAGGGAGGGAAGCAGCATCAGGCACACTTCTAGATACAGAAGCAGCCAGACAAGCTGCTAAAGAGGTGAGTAACTCCTTGGTCAGCAATTTATCTTCACGAGCCTGATCTGAGTTTCCAGGTCCATCAGTTGTTGCACTTTGAGGTGCTAACCACCTCTTCCATTTTTGCTTGCAGTTTTAAATCATATGTTCTCCACAACATCAAGATATAGGGGAGGTGGAGGTCGCTGAGAGCGACCCACAAGAAGCATGCTGGTACATTCAGTTGGAATGTAACAAATAGTTATGGAGAAGATAAAAAACAAAAATGCAGGACCGTTTTAACTGCAGCCGTACTTGCAGATGCATAGTCCATCCTGTAAGCCAAGAGAGAAACACCAGCGACAAAAAGCGGTGACATAGTCATATGATGGCCAGGTATTATGCTTCTGCAGCTAAGCCTCTGTCGCCAAGCACACCGCATTCCATGCATCCTGACTCTGTCAGATAGCTTGGTAATCTTCACCTGTCTCCTCATCATCGTCACACATGGAACCAAAAGATAAACTGCGGGAATGCACCCAGCTATTCCTGAACAGTTAAAACTGTGACCTCAACTCAATGGAGTTTGCAGGTTCTCAGTGTGCATGTGTTGGTTCTAGCCGGGTCCCTTCGGCTTCCTCCCACAGTCCAAAACATCACTGTTTGGTAGATTGGTCTCTCTAAATTGTCCTTAGGTGTGTGTGTGTGTGCATGGTTGTTTCTTCTGTGTGTCTCTGTTTTGCCCTGTGATGGACTGCTGACCTGTCCAGGTTGAACCCTGCCTCTCGCCCAATACTGATGTAGTCGGGTACAAGCCCCTCTGCAACTCTGCAGGGATAAGCGGGTTTAGACAATGAATGGATCACTTTGTAAGCAATTAATGTCCGAGTCTTACTTTCTGAATGAAATTACTGAAAAAACTGAGTTTTTTGATTAAATTAAGCTTTACCGACCTGCACCTGACTGGATTCTGATCTGCAGTGTACTCTGTCACATTAGGTCGCTAAATAAATGTAAACTTTGCACCAATAATTGATAATTATAAATAACAACAAGCAGCTTATTGTACTTTTACGGAATCAATAAACAAAACCGTTCCAAGTTTCTAGAGTAGCAGCTGAGGCATCAGCTCTCTGACTATAGATCGATTTTGTGCCAAGAGCCATGGCAATTTCAACACAGTGGAACACACTTGTTAGATGAGTGAATTTTAAGAAAATTTAGATTGTCCTGTTTTCCTTGACTTTATAATAGCTTTACTGTCACAAGGGAAATTAATTTCTCTCAAGTTCAACAGAAGCTGTGCAGTGAGGCTGATATTTTCACTTGCCTCCATCCCAACGTTTTCACAGTGTTCACTTAGCGTGATGCATGTGAAAATTGACTGTGTGCTGATATATCTCTCTGGATGTATGAAAATGAAGCCCCTACGATGTTGTTCTCACATCTCACCGACTTTTTACATACATACCCGTTTACCACCATGTATAAACTTTAGAGCTTAAAGCAGTCTTTTCACGGGTTTTCTACTGCTGCATGTCATGATTCAAACATTGCTGCAGAGTGAGAGTTATTAATTTATGCTCTAAAATATTAACTTATGCTTGAGTGAAGAAATTAATTATTTTTTTGGCAAAATGTGTTTATTCATTTCAACAGCAGGGTCCAGTATGCAAGCTTTTGCCCGGAATAAGCTAAACACCTTCGGCCAAGTTCAACAGTTGACCTTTAGGAGTTTATTACTCCAAATACCTAAAAGTATAAATGTTTACAGATGTTCGTTTCTGCACAGCTTTCTTAAGGTCCAGTTGCAGCATTTGAATCAGGTTGGTGTTCTGAATTTTGGCTGGGTCATTGCACAGTTTAGGATCATTATTGTTCAGTTAATGACCCGGTTTGAGCCAATATATAATCAGGAGATGTTTCCAGTTCCTGTGGCAGCAAAACCCCAAATCATGACACCTCCAGCACTGTGCCTCACAGTAGGCATTAGATGCTTGTAGTATTATACTGTGTTTGGGTCTCCAAAACTTGCTGCTGTGTATAATAGCCCTCATCCGTACATTTATCTTAAGCCAAATTGATTACTGCAACAGTGTCCTCACAGGTCTGCCCAAAAGGTCAAGACAGCTGCAGCGGTTTCAGAATGCTGCTGCTCACGTCCTCACTAGAATCAGGAAAGTGGAACACGTCACTCCAGTTCTAAAGTCCTTACACTGACCCCCTCTAGCTCAGAGAATAGACTTCAAAATACTTTTATTAGTTTATTATTTATTGAATGGCTATGCATCAAAATAAATAAAGATCACAACCAAACATGGAGAAGCAGCTTTCAGTTTTGATACTCCTCTAATCTGACTTCCAGAAAACTGCAATACTGTTGGTTTCCTTCCATCCTTTAAATCAAGGTTAAAAACAGTTTAGAGTTGCCTTTGATTAATGACAACTGGAACAACGTTAGATTTACTCTGGATTCCAACTTTTCATCAATTTCATTTATTTTGCCACTGCAATGTAATGCTTCTTGCTCGTTTGTTTTATGTTTTCATCATGTAAAGCACTTTGAATTGCCTTGTTGGTAAAATGTGCTACACAAAGCTTGCCTCATCGGTCCAAATAACATGGTACTAGGTTCTTTTTAGAAAAAGAGGCTTCATCTTCAAATCAAACCATACTTTACTAGTTGTTTTGTAGTTGTTTCATCAACTTGAGCATTCAACATCCTGACTGATGCCGGTAGAATCTGAAATGAAGCTCTTGGGCTTTCTGTAATCTCTCAGAATTAAAATCTCTGACCTTAGGAGGTATTCACTTGGACGTTCGATCCTTGGAGACTTCATGCCCGTCTTTAACATTTCCTACTAGAACAGTCTCTTTCATTACATAATCCAAATAGTTTGGATAGCACCTAATAACCCCTCCCCCCTCCTCCATGGTTGATGTTCACTGCTGATGTTTTTCCGTCTTGGCATTGTGTTACACATTTATATCCTTCAAAAAAACTGCTAGAAATTCAGCTTTTATAGAGTTGGTCACACTTGCTGATTATTAGTTAATAAAGTGTGTTTAATTAGCAGCATCTGGCTGCTACTTCCTGTCCTAGATCCTATTCAGAGGAACAAAGGTGTTCTTATGTGATTCTTTCTAATATAAAAACAACTTTTTTTTAGTAGTTCTGGTTATAGTTTATTCACAAACTGACATAAACTGACAAATTAAAAAATTAAGAGAGAATAAGTTTAAATTTGCTCCCATATGCCACTTAGTGTATAGTGAATGCAGGTTAATGCAGCTAGGAAATGATGTAAGATGACGCGTCCTCCTACCTTGTTTTTTTATGTATGCTTGTTATTCAGTGGGCAGACTGACTCACTGGGAAGATTCTGCTTCTGTGGACTGGGTTAATTTTTGACCGTTTACAGCCCACCTGAGTGGGCTGTAAACGGCTAGTGAAGCAACACCTGGATGCTGGCATTGCACTTTTAATCCCTCACCTTGATGGAGAGGATGTGAGTCCCGGCTTTGACGAGCTCATCAGCCAACTTCATGTAGTAGTCCAGGGAATATTTCTGCCTCATCGGGTCAGAGACGTCGCCCGTGTAGGAGATGGCAGCCTCGACCACGCTGCCCGCTGCTCCGGCCGCTTCCATACCCAGCAGCATGTTGGGCAGGTAGTTGAGGGAGTCAAACACACGGAAGATATCCATGCCGTTTTCTTTGGCGACCTCGCAGAACCTGAAAGCAGAAGCACAAAGCAGATATTTAGACTAATGAGCTGTCAAACATGCAAAACTGAACTCTAGATAATAACCGCTTACCACAATCTTTGCTCATAAACACTGCCACACCTGAGCAAATAGAGTATTCTCACTATTTTCATGACCAGAGAGCTTAAACAGCCTGTGGGAGCTGGCAATAACCGGAGACAAATGTACACCAGAGTTCATTATCCCAGCTGCTTGTGGTAAATCCCTCATTATTGCCTTTGCCCCACTATCTTAATCAGGTTTTTCATAACCGTGATGAGCGCAGACTGCAGACATGTTATTCTGAATGCAATGTTTATCCACACACACAGAGCCTTTGTTTTGGCCATTAAACAAGAGTCTGGCGGTGTGTTTATTTGTGCCACAAGACGATTACCAGTCCAATATGCGTTTGAGTCCAGTGTTAACACAATGTGCTCTGTGGTTGGGTTTTATTTGAGACCAAATTGAAATCACCACACCGATGAACGCTTCACATTTAGGTAATTCAAAAAACTTAGGAGGTTGAGCTTCATAATATGATTCAACAATTTTGTTGGCAGTGAATCGACCCTCCAGGCAGCTGGCAAACAACATCCTAAATACAGCGCCCTGCAGATCTCTGGGCATTTTGTCATGCTACAATTAAACATTTCAATGTATTTTATTGGTATTTTGTGTGACTTACCAACACAAGGTAGCAAATATTTGAGAAGGGGAAGGATTGTTTTGAACCCTTTATAAATTGGAAAAATGTGTCCCATATTTTTATTGGACCCCCTTTATGCTGAGAGCCCTAGATAAAATCCAGCGAAGTTTACTTGTGAGGTTCATAAGCTGCAAACCTACCAAGACCTGACTGCCCACCAAAAGTAACAGGTCAGGCAAGGAGAACATTAATTAGAGAAGCAGCCAAGAGGCCCATGGGGACTCTGAAGGAGCTGCAAAGATCCATTCAACACTCATGGGAGCTCATCTGTGCACTCCAGAGACTCTGGTCCTTATGAGTGGCAAACAGAAAGCCCATGTTTAGAGACTTAAGGGCACTGGAGACACAGCAAACACATGGAAGAAAAATCTCTGCAGACTGGTGGCAGAACCATGCTGTGGGGACTCTCTTCAGCAGGGGCAGGGAAACTATTTAGATCTGAAAGGGGCAGCTGAATGCAATATTCAGGGGTTAGGGATCATAACAAAAAAATATAGCAAAAGTCGGAATATTTGAGATCCCCTAAACATGCTTATAGCTTTCTAATTTATTAGTTCAAAAACCAAATATATGTATCATGCATTAGTACACACAGTGGAAACCATCTTAGCACTATCACAGACGCTAATATCTACAATCTTCCTAATCTCCACTGTCAGGAGTACAGCCAATCAGCACCAAGGAAAATCTATTTTCTTTCAAATATTTTCAGTATGCTCTACGGAAAATCCACGATCGGTGGGGGTCCACTGTACAGGACACGCCTGGAAGATAACCTTTTAGAAGGAAAAAAACAATGGTGCACATCCCCATGAACACGCTATCCCCACGGTGAAACATGGTAGTGGCAGGATCATGTTTTGGCGATGATTTTTGATTGAACCAAATACAGGAAAATCCTGAGAGAAAACATGTTCAAGAGCTGCAAAAGACTGCAGACTGGGGGGCACAGGTTCACCTTCCTGCAGGACAACGACCCATAACATGCAGTAAGAGCTACAATGGAATAGTTTATACAATCAAAACAATTTCCCCAGCCCTGAGCCGGAGGATCCACTTGGCTGTTCGTCAAGACACTGGACGTTTCTCGTTTTACGGCTGTTACTGGTGCTGACTGCAGCTGAGACTGAAGGGCTTCAAAAACAAAAAACGTCTTTAAAGGCCTCATTTCCTTGAATGCCACAGAACTGACCTTTTGGACTTTTTTTTTGGAGTTGTGATCCTAAATGTTTGTGGTAAAACAGCCCGTTTCAGTTTAAGAGTTGTTTTCAATAAATTCCTTATGAAATTGCATGCCCAAATTTATTTTTGTCTCACTCCTATTTCTTCATGTTTCATGTTGAAGCTCTACTTGGAACCTTGTTAAGATCCAACCATACAAAATATAATTTTCTGCCATTTTTCAAGTGGTCTTAAACTTTTGATTGGGATTGTATCAGGGGTTCCCAAGTCCAGTCCACCACAGTTATCCATCCTGCAACTTTCAATGGAATGTCTGCTGGTTAGTGTAATTTAACCATTTGACTCAGGTGCGTTGGAACAGTGATCCATCTAGAAGTTGCAAGATGGCAGCTCTCGAGGACTGGACATGTATTAAAATGGTCTAGTCAAAGTCCAGGCATGAATCCAACTGAAAATCTGAGGCAAGTTTTATACATAAGGCTGGTCTGTCACATAAAATCCCAAACAAATACTTTGACTTTTGTGAAGAAATAGGGTGGTTTTAACACTTCTGCGGTGTACTCAAAGTAGCATTCCTGTGTGTAAAACCCCACTTTAAATAAAATAAAATCGCCCATTGATTTTGTTTAGTTAATGAAGACTGTTTGGGTTACTTGGCGGTGAGCGGTTTCGGGCGAGGCAGTGTCAGTGTAGTTGAGGATGGAGAGCGGAGCCAAGCGAACAGATCAAAGCCATTAATCACAATGATGTGCAAATTTTCAACAGCACTCCCCCTTTGGGACACAGAGTGAAGAGAAGGGGGGGGAGACAAAGAGGAGCAGCGGAGGAGAACAAGCTGCTTAATGTGGGAAGACGAATGAAGGCAGCAAAAAAAAAAAAAAAAAAAAAAGAGTAGGCATCCGCTGGAATAAATAACGACTCTAAGGTTAGAGGGGTGGGCACGGCGAAAAACTGGGAGGAAAAGGGAGGTCTGTGTGTGATTCAGTGGGAGGGCTCGAGGAGGGGACAGCAGCATTACTCATAAAGTAGCCACAACTAATTTATATCAAGCCATGGGATTCACATGTTCGAAGCTGTAGGTGTGTGAGTGAGTGTCTCCTGCAGCAAAGGTAGCTTGTGAATCCATTTGGAAAAGAGGTGTAGGTGCGTGTGCGAGTGACCGTGTCAACATGGTAGTATTTATGGCCTAAAGTGCATCGCTGGCATACAGCTGCTTGAGTGATGTGTAAGTCAGTGAGCGTGATAAGAGGCAACGGGAACACATCAAACAAACTGACCTGATTAAACACGGTGGGAACCTATAGAGATATATTTAGAACAACAGCCACTACGTTTGAAGACTTTTATGTTGAGTTTATATTTAAAGATGCTGCTCTGAGAAAGACGAACGTCTGTAAACTTCAAAAAGTCGAGCTCTAAATGTCTCAAACAGCACACCCACACACGGAGAAGACGTTACAGGCTCTGCAGACGGTGAAAAAAAAAGGATCTTCTGTAATATTTGTCAATTCAGATTCATGAATAATCGTCAGAAAGTCTCCCCAACGTGAGAAGCGAGCAATAGCTTCACTTCAATGATCTTTATATTAAGGTCAAGGCCTTCAATTCTTTATAACAGTTAATAAATCTCAGTTCAGCTCTTCTACAATACTAAAAATATGAAGGAAAATATTAATTATTTGTTAAACAGCTTTTATTACTCCTAACAAGTCATTCAGTTACAGAAAAACAGAACCATATTGAATAATGTATGTAGTTGCTTGTTATCTAAGTGTTTCTCATTGAAACAACCCTGGAGGAGGACATCTCAAAATAATCAGACAATAATGTAGAAGGGGCAGCAGCAGGCTTTAAGGAAGTCATATTCAAGATGATGTTTTGTAAAAAATTCAATCATCATTTGCAGCACGGCTAAAAGAAACGGCGAAATAGGAAACTGATGGAGCTGCTCAGATGTACAAGACTGCTCTATGCAGAGAGCTACGTCGTAAACATCATAGGGATAAAAATGGTTGAAATCATGGAGTGTACAAGCAGGTCTGGTCAGAAGTTTACATATATTCACCGTGGTTACAGCTCGCATTTCAATTTTGGGCTTTTAATGAATGGTTTGAGCATCTAAAGAAATTTTAATATCTTAAAAAAAGTTAAAGTGAAATTCATCTATTCTACTAATTCATTACGCATAGAGTGAAAGCCTTTATTTTTATATGATAATGGCTTATGGATATTGAAAACCCCAAATTTAGTGTCACAGAAAATTAGAATACAACATGAGATTAATTAAAACAATACCAAGAAAAAAAGAGCCTTCAGGGAGGGAGACAGGGAATTACGGAGGAGTATACAGAAGCAACTTAAGGTCAAGATCAGAGACAGCAAGGAGGCATACAGGAAGAAGCTGGAGAACAAACTACAGAGGAACAATACCTGAGATGTCTGGTCATGTATGAGAAAGATCACAGGTTTTAAGGACAGGAAGGATTGGATAGATGGAAGTCTGGACAGAGCCAATGAACTTAACATCTTCTTCAACAGGTTCAGTTCAGGAACTAGCTCAGCATCCTCCTCTCCTGTTCCCAGCCAAACAGACATCCCACTCTCCTCTGATCAACAGCTTTCCTGTTACACCTTGGATGTTTTATCCTTCACCTCAGCCATGAACTCTTCTAATTCCACAAGTTTGACTTCAACCAAGTCAGGAAATGCTGCTACCCCCTTTGCCTCCCCCTCCCACTTGTCTGTCTCCAAAAGTGAGTGACTCCTATTGGCACCCCTGAGTAAGCAAACAAGAACGTATCAGGACCCACTACAGTTTGCTTATCGCTGTGGAGTTGGAGTTGAAGATGCCATCATCCACCTACTTCAACCAACCCACTGTCATCTGGACAAAGCAACCAGCACTGTGAGGATCATGTTCTTTGATTTCTCCAGTGCATTTAACACAATTCAGCCTGATTTGCTTTGTCAGAAACTCCTGAAGACACAGGTGGAGCCCTCAACAATCACCTGGATCAACGACTACCTGACCAAAAGACCACAATTTGTGAAACTGAAGGACTGTGTGTCAAACCGGGTGGTCAGCAGCACAGGAGCACCACAGGGGACCGTACTCTCACCATTCCTTTTCACTCTGTACACCTCAGACTTCCAGTACAAATCAGAGACCTGTCATCTGCAGAAATACGCAGATGACTCTGCAGTTGTCAGGTGTATCAGAGATGGACAAGAAGCTGAATACAGAGAGCTGGTGGACCGCTTTGTGACATGGTGTGGAAACAATCGTCTCACCTTGAATGTGAACAAAACAAAGGAGATTATTGTAGATTTCAGAAGAAACAGGGATAAGTCAAAAACTGTTTCCATCATGGGAGAAGAAGTGGAGGTGGTTGAGGAGTATAAATACCTCGGAGTTCACCTTGACAACAGACTGGACTGGAGGCGCAACAGTGAAACCGTCTACAAGAAGGGACAGAGCAGACTGTACTTCTTGAAGAAGCTTAGGTCCTTCAAGGTTTGCAGCAAGATGCTGCAGATCTTCTACAAGTCTGTTGTGGAGAGTGTAATCTCTTCAGCGGTCATCTGTTGGGGTAGCAGCATCAGAGCCATGGATTTAAAAAAGCTAAACAACCTGATAAAGAAAGCTGGTTCTGTTCTTGGGACAACTCTGGAACATCTGGAGATGATAATGCAAAGAAGGATTCTTCATAAAATCAAAAAATTATGGACAACCCTGAGCATCCTCTTCATGAGACAGTCATACAACAACAGAGCGTCTTCAGTCGGAGACTTCTTTAGTTTCGCTGCAATACAGACCGCTACAGGAAATCCTTCCTGCCCACAGCCATCATGATCTACAACAACTCCTTAAAGAATTAATTATATGAGCTATACCAACACTTAATTTCCCTCTGGGATCAATAAAGTATTTTTGAATTGAATTGAATTTGAATTGAATGCACTCAATACTTGGTTGGGGCTCCTTTTGCATGAATCAATGCACTGTTGTATGGAGGTGATCAGCCTGTGGTTCTCCTGAGGTTTAATGGAAGCTCAGGTTGCCTTGATAACGGCCTTCAGCTCCACTGCATTGTTTAGTCTGGTGTCTCTCATCTTCCTTTAGGCAATACTCCATATATTCTCCATGGGGTTAAAGGTCAGGCCAGTTTGCTGGCAAATCAAGCTCACTGAACCATCTGGTACCAAGTCCTGCTGGAGAATAAAATCAGTATCTCCATTAAGCTTGTCAGCAGAAGTGCTCTAAAATGGTAGAATGCTGGGTTGACTATGGACATCAGAAAGCCCAGTGGACCAGAACCAGCAGATGACATGGCATCACTGACCGTGGAAACTTCACACTGGACTTCCCGCAATGTGGATTCTGTTCCTCTCTCCTCTTCCTCCAGACTCTGGGAACTTGATTTCCATATTAAATGTTTTCATCTGAAATGAGGACTTCAGATAAACTTGGCAACATTCCTGTTCTTTTTCCAAGGTAAAACGCTTATAAGCTATATGTAGGATTCATCGGGGCGTAGCGGCTCTAAACGCAATTCCAGCCTTAGTCCTCTCCTTGTGAAGCTAAACAATTCCCTAAAGGCTTGCAGTTATCCCTGTTACTGGTGAACTTTTTCCTTCCACTCAACTTTCTATGAATATCCTTGGATACTGAACTCTGAACAATCAAGTTCATTAGAAATTACCTTTTGAAGCTTCCCCCTTCTTGTAGAGAGGGTCAATTACTCTCTTCTGGATATCTGTCCAGTCAGCATTCTTCCCCATAATTGTGTCCTTCTGACACAGACTGAGAGACCATTTAGAGGCTCACGAAACCTTTGCAGGTGTTTTGTGTTAGTCATCTTATTAAAGGATGACACCATAGGTGTCCAATAACTACATTTTCAGAATATTCTAATTTTTGAGACGCTGAATTTGGGGTTTTCCTTTTTTGCAAGCCATAATCATCAAAATTACAAGAAATAAAGGCATGACATATTTCACCCTTTGTGTAATGAATTTCTACATTACATGAGTTTTACTTTCTGAAATGACAAAATATTGAAGGATTTCATGATAATCAAATATTTTGAGACGTTTCTGTATATACATAGATCCTGTGTTCAGATAAACGGCTCACTAACATGTAGATGTGTGCAGGAGTGGCTCACTTAAAGACGGCGTTGTCGGGGTAGTTTGTGTAGCCCACAGCGTTGGCCCCTCTCAGCAGCATCTGGAACGGGACATTTGGGATCAAAGCTCTCAGCTCCTGGAGTCTCTTCCACGGACATTCGGACAAGAATCGCATGGCCACGTCAAAGGTAGCACCTACACACACACACACACAAGCATAGGAAAACAGGGTTTAAGCTTTCATCTCCAACCTCATCTATCATCCTGACTTTGATGTCAATTACACAGTCAAAGAGGAATACTTCAAACTTATCTCATGCACCACAAACAACACCCAGATAGCACAAATACACAACGATAATGGATGATTGTATAAAATATGATTATAGTTCATAATTTCTTTTCAAAGGAGTTTTTAAAATCCAAGAAATGTTGCAGTGACTGAGAAGAGGAGGGGAAAAAAGACCAAGCAATCTCTCATTTCCCTTTCTGTGGGAGTAGATAAGGAATTCCTATACCCGTTTATCATATCAGCCAGAAATATTGAAGCCTCCAGCGGTATTCTGCTGATCCAACACTGTCATCATTAAATTTCATTTTCTGGGCACTCATGCGTAAGAACAGAGAGAAAATACTGAGCACAACTGCTGCTCTTATGAGCACTGCAGAAATAAACTCTCTTCATACAATTTACACCCCCTCCTAATTTTGAATTTCAGCCTACGTCAGCATCTCCAAAAGCCCTGGATCGCAGTGGAAATCACCGAGAGCAGTCTGGATGTTAAACATATTGGTATTACCGTTTCACCGCACGTGAGATATCCCAACATGAGGCAAAGTAGGGAATTCATGCAAGACGGCAGGATCTACCCTTATGATTTGATAAAGTGAATGAAGTCTGACAGCCGGTCCCACAGGCGGGAAACAAGAAGCACAGCCTGATTCTTTTTGGACTGACAGAAAGCCTCCATCCTGCTGTGAACATGGGCCAAAATAAACCAGATGGAAACAAGTGCAAAATGCCCAGAACAGCCAAGAGGAGAGGCATTCCATAAGAAAAACTACCTATTTTGGGAGGCTTCGCATACCAGACGAAGTGTTCCAGGAATAAAAAAGACAAGGGCTTGTTAATTCCATCAATGGTAAAAAATATATATATATATATTTTGTAGACAAATGCAAAATCTGATAGTAATACGATAGTTAACAATATGCTATTCCAGAGGTTTTTTTTTTAAAAGGGCTATTTTAGACATTCGTAGAGGGTTTGAAGGCAGCCCAACTTAAAACCAAAAGTTCATGACCATATAATGAGGGATGACATATCGCATGGAGAAGAACAGCAGGACTGTGTCATTTAAAACGTAAAACTGTGGCTTTATAACCGAAAAATAACCGTGTAACAGGAATATCGCTAATGGATGTGTATCTGCTTAAAGGCAACACAGGAAAAGGATTGAGTGAGCACTGGTGTTTCAGAAGACAAGAGACTAAGATTGGGGAAAGCAAATGGCAGATTTTTCTATACAACATCTCACTTATATGAAAGATTTTGGTGACAGTGTTTCAGAGAAATGGGAGTTAACCAAGTACAAATACGAGTAACAATGCAGGTCAGAACAGGAGCGGAAATTACTGCTACGGCAACATTTCTCCCGTCGTCTCCCCCTCCTCACTGGATGAATCCGTTGGTCAATTTTCATTGGATTATCTCACATTTGATAAAGTCTTTCTATCAATATTTCTTTTTTTTGGTGGCTATTAAGATAAGCATTTATCTTCAAGTTTGGCGTTCTGTATGTAACATTACTCTTTCCACTGCTTTCTGCTTCATTTCTTCATTCCTCACTTCAGATATTTAAATTGAATATTAATTGTGGGTCACAGCTTTGAGCATAACTTAGGTGTACACATCTTTAAATATGTCTTTTAAAGTATTCATACTTTCTATTTGGGTAAAAAACTGGCTATATATATATATAGATATATATATATATAGATATGTATATATATATATATATATATATATATATATATATATATATATATATATATATATATATATATATATATATATATATAGAGAGAGAGAGAGAGAGAGAGAGAGAGAGAAGTTAGAAACTGTTTCTTGCAGCACAAAACCAAGAACTAGTACAGCAAGGTCTCCTTTGCATTATCTTACAAACATGTATAGCTCAAACACAAGGAGCTGTATAGATACATACTGTGACCTATTTCATTTTACTGTATCTTCCACACTGCAGCGTGACTTAATCCTCAAAGGGCTTTCACAGGCCTAATCTCTTCAATGATTCATTCAGCCTCTAAGCAGCTGCAACATGTGAAGGCAATATTCCCCATCCAAGACCACTAAAGTGTTAAAAACAAAACATCATTGCATGGGGACAGAGCGTTGTGGGACAGAGTTCAATATTTAAAAATTCATCCACGACCCTTGAGTGATCGATTCTGGCCATCGGTGAAGCCAGCAGAGATCAGAGACGCACAGTTTCTCTGATCACTCTGTGATAAATGTGTTCTGTTTAGGGAAATCCTATCAGGAGAATTGCAGGGGCCGTTCCTCCTGTGGTCATTAACTGATTTATGAAGGCCTATTTAATGGATCTGCTACGAGCCGTCACCGTAGGACAACGTGTACCGGAGCTGAATATTTCACTGCACTGTAGCCTAATTAGTGTTTAACAAACTCAATCAATGAGGTGATTATGTTTTCTAACAACTGGTGAGTATCAGATCTCTAGGTTTTCAAAGATTCAGGATTTGGATGGATTAGCGGATGGATTGAATAAAAACGTTTTAGCAAGTTTAATAATCATGTGGATACAGGGGACAGCTGTAGTTCATCCTATACTTGACTTCTAGTTACATTACAAGATTATCAATGTACTTTAAATGTGCAATGCCTGCCAGTCTTTATTACGAACCCATTTTTAGTAAGTGATCTGTTGACTTCTTGTTTAGACGCATGTATCAAATTTCATGCTAGATAAATGACTAGAGCGAAGACTTTTCCCATCTGGGGTTTGACCGTTCCTTTGACCTGATGCTTGGTTTGAAAATGATCTTTTATCTGCAGGATTGGGGATGCTGTAGAGGAAGGAGGGATTCTGTCACTATTTTCTAGGAATCAGATAAAAACACTGCATGATGACCTGGTAAAATGAAAAAATAAGCTCCCACAGAATGTACCTGTGGCAGAACCCATCTTCCTCTTTGTCTCTAGAACAGAACTTAAAGCGGAGGATGCTGAATTTAAGTGGCCAGTCGATCTTTCAGCTGCTGAGGGACATTGAGGAGGCCACAGGAGTCGGAGCCAGGAATAAGGATTGTGTTTTTTGTGAAAATTGAGTAATTTACACTACTCACAATAATAATTATTAATACTAATAACAACAAATAATAATAAATAATTATTGATATTACTAATAATGAATGAGAAGAAACACAATTTTCATTAGTGTAATCTTTATTACCCCAAAAATGCAATATAGGCTATATATATATTTTAATTTTTTTGGGAGGGGGGGACTTCCAAACAAAAAAACTGGAGTTTTGGGAGAGTCTTCACCAAAACACCACAAAGTTTCATAATCTATTCAATTACTATTTCTATCTTTATTCACATTTTCCTATTTACTTCTTCTTCCTTAGTATTTCTTGGAACTTTTCTTTAACAAAAAAAATGCCTTTCTGTTGATGATGATTACCCAACGGTTCTGAAATGATCAGGAAGCTTGTTTGCAAACTATTCAACGGTCGGATGGGTGGATGAGAGCCATTTCATAGAAGTAAAATTGTTTTATATCTACAGCAGTATTCTGGTGTCAGCTGTAATGCAAGTCAGTGGTTTAAAAAATATACCATTTATAGCTAAGATTTAGCTGGCGGACATAAGTGCAGTAATATTTTATTAACATAATACAAACAATAAAAATGTTCAATCCTACTAGTTATACCCCGAGCCCTACTCTCAACAGTCCACTGATTTGAAAAGGAATATGCCACACAGTAGGAGGGGGGGGGGTCTGCGGATGGGAATACCGGTCCAAGATGGCGGCCACATTTCTTGCCTCTCCTGGAGACCGATCACATGACCGGCTTTCCTATAAATAATTGCTCTGAATGACTCCAGAGGTTTTTGCTATATGTGCAGCAGTAAAACATATGAATGATAGGTTCTGGTTCTCTATGACAAAAGTCAAAGTTGAAGTCAATGTTTAATTTAAAGAGCGCAAATCCATCCATCTTGTAGCGTCTCGAGAACTAAACCCCCCCGGAAGTAGTTCCTTGCGCACATGCGCAGATGGGCTCATGGTACGGATCGTGCTTCCTGAACAGATCGTGCATTGACAGTGTCTATTAAAAATTCAAATAATTCCAAAGCCATGAAGACCGTAAAATTGTTTGAGAAATATAATGTATGTAATTGGTGATGTGCATATATTTAACTTCTCAAATGCATCTTAGTGGTTTTTTGTTTTTTCTTTTCTGTCATTCCTGACTAATTTATTTGTGCTCCGCTCTTTTATGTGCCTACTGTTGTTTTTAGCCCCTATGTTACTTTATTTGTTCAGTCCTGTTTTTCTTGTATTTTAGCTTTTTTCAATAAAGCTTTAAAAAAAAAAACAAAGACACGCGAAAAAAAAAAAAATTGTTCTTCCTGAACAGATCGTGCAGTGACACAGCCAGTGCGGGGCCTTTGGTTTCCGCCAGCTTGGGAATCACGTGATTCCAGACCTGGTCACATGATAAAAAGAACCAGGAAACGCGGGGTAGTAAGTAAAACTGGGAAAAGATTATTGAAGAAAGATTAGGTAGTATACATAAATCGTTTATTCCAGTATTCACAGATGGGTCAAAAGATTCAGAAAAAGAGAATACAGGATTTTGTTTTTGTATTCCAATATTAGGAAAATGTGTTTACGGTGGAAATGTTAGCAATTTCATTTAGTTTACAATGGATAGAACAAAATAGGATAAAAAAGGGTATAATATGTTCAGACTCACTGTCAGCTCTAATGTCACTTAAATCAACGTCAACAGATAGTAGACCTGATTTATTATTTGAAATATATGAAAGCTTATTTAGGTAAAATAAGATTGAGTCAGAAATAAAATTCATGTGGGTTCCAGCACATAGGGGGGTAGAGGGAAATGAAATAGCAGATTTTCATGCTAAGCAAGCAGCAAAACAAGGTACAATAATAGAAATACCATACAGTGTAGCAGAAGTGAAAGCAATTATTAAAAATCAAATAATGGGCGAATGGCAGGATCAATGGATAAGGGAAAAGAAAGGACGGCATCTTTATCATATTCAGGGAAAAGTAGGAAGAATGAATATTATACAAATAAATAATAGAGATCAAACAGTTATTTCACGGCTAAGGATGGGACATACAGCGTAAAATAGTACGCTTTATTTGATAGGGAAACATCCTACAGGTTTATGTGTTTGTGGAGGGGATAGGGAAACGGTGGAACATGTAATATGTGTTTGCACTAAATATATAGAAAATAGGAAGAGGTTAGAAGAAAAGTTAAAAGTAAAAGGATATGGGGTATTGAGTTTAAAGAATATATTGAGTGGGGGAAAATTTATATATAGGTTAGTTTTGGAATTTTTAAGAGAAAGTGGAGAAGAGAGAGGAAAGAGAAGAGAAAAAAAAGATTCAGGATTTGGTGTGGATTAAGTTTAACAGGTCAAAAAGAAATAATTGCAAACAAAATCAAACATTCCTTTTGTCCGCATCAAGCATTTAATTTGTGTGAAAGTTTGTGTGAAGTCCTTCCAAGGTTACATCTCTTTCTAGCAACACGATGGAGATGCTCTCACTTTAACTCTCAATCAGTAAGGTATCTTGGCTTGTGTCCCAATTTAAAATTGGGACCATCCAGAGGTCCTACGCGGCTGTTGGGAGAAACAGCACCACCTTAGACCACATGCCAATTGAACCTCTGTTTGTGCCGATACTCAACCATCCGCCAAACAGAGGGACAAGTCTCCGAATCAACCATCCACAGAGACCTATGCTGGTCCAGTCAAGGTAAAAACAACAATGAATTGGACCACAAGTAACGGAGCTGCTTCTGTTCAACTGGGGAAGTTGTCTGGTGCTGACAAGGTTGACAAGTCCACAAGGCAGTATAAAATGACTGATTGATTTAAGAATAATCTAATTTAAGTTGAGAACTTCACTACAAAAAAAACCACACCAAATAAATTAAATTAAATGCCAAGTAGGATTACCCTACCCCACCACACCCCACTCTGTCACTAATGCTTGCAACCCCACCGGTGTGTATAGGTGGTTCACTAACTCATTGTTTCTGTTCAGTTAGCCTTGGGATCAGTGGGGAACAGTTGTCTGACAACTGGGGGTTGCAAGTTTGATTCCAGCTCCCACATATCAAAATGTCTTTGGGCAAGACACTGAACCCCAGGTTGCCAACAGACAACTATTGATCCACTTTTCGGGTAGTTGGCAAGGCTAGAAAAAGAAAGTGTACAGCCCATTTACAACTATATTATATATGTACAAGATAAATTAATGAATAAAAATATAATTTAAAAACTGTTGGGTACAAGCTCGTCTTAATGTGATAAATGGGAGAATATTAAAACTACATGTTAGATTAGTCTTAGCATAGTTTATTAAAATCATCCTCCTAGAAATTCTTATTTGTCTCTGATTCAGCTTGAAAGAATGTGGGTTCAACTCAGTTGAGGATTTTATGTCCCCAGTGAAAAACATTTTGAGAAATGGCTTCAACACTCTGATAATAGCCTCAGTTCAGAAGGAAGCTTTTCAAACCTGAGCCTGTTTTTCTTTTTTCAAAAAGACTGACAATGTGAACATAATGTAAGAAAGTATTAAACTTCTGTGTTCAAGCAATTGAATTTTTCGTTCCTTTCAAAGAATAAAATAGTCTGAAAATGATGGTTTTCTGTACTTATTCTGACTTAGCAATACTTAAAAACCCTCATAAGAAATTAATATTCATTTAAAAATGTGACTAACGCACAACTACTTTTTAAACAGTAAGATATCAGAGCATTTATATCTGCAACAATAGTAAGGCTTGCATTAAATTTCTGTTAACTCAAGAAATTATGTTTGAGAGCTTGTTTAAAGATGTATAACTCTGATTTAAATGCTTTAAAACGCAAAATAAAACCAGGGAGGAAAAACGCTTAATTAAATACCTAAATTATTAAACTAAAATAAACAGTTACAGGAAGATTTAGTATGGATTAGTCTGTGTAAAAGCCATAGTTGCTTCTACTGTTTAAGTAGGCTACTTGCGTGTTTTGGATCAGTCACATGTGGGAAGAGATAATGTCTCAAGAGACTCGCCTCATTCCTCTTATATTTGTTGTAACTCAGCAAAACAAATGAATCTGATGCGCCAAGGCTCATAATATCAGCCTTTTGCAGAACTGTCACGGAGGTGTTTACCATCCTCCAACGCATATCTCATATCTGAATTCAGCGACACCCTTCTGTCATCATGTAAGTGGATGTATATCTTGTTTTTCTAACTTCTTAATGTAGACGAAAGCCTATTTAAACTTCAAGAGATTCCACTGACAAAAGATTTCCAACCCGACACCCACCACAGTTCAGACACGGCCACTTTTTGAAAGAGTCTGAGAAAAAGTATGATGCATTTAGCGCTTGCTCTGCCTTTTATCATAGCCGGATGCAGGAACTCACTAGATTAATGTGCAGTGTGTGCTCAGAGCCTTTACCGCTGCAGTCGCTCTCATTAACACCACACAGTCTGCTAATTAGACAAAATCCTTCAAGGCCAGAGTGCAATGAGGCCGTGTTTCCATGAATTGGAATTTTTATTTTTATTTTAGCACATCCCATTTATGCTTGATTGATTCAAAGTTCAGAAAACTTGAGGCCGAATAGGAGTAAACGGGGTTCTTCCTGAGAGGCTGAAAGGTCAAATAACTGTTGGAATGCTGTGGAAGGACCAGAAAACCACCTTGTGAGGAACAGATCAGGGAGATGGTCCAATTTAATGGGACTGAAGAGTGAGTTTCAACTATCAAGGGATCACATTTCTCTACAGGCTCTGGGAACGTTTACTTTGGAGGTAGTAATTTCCAAACTCTTTATTACAAGTAAATTGCAAGGTAAGGCTGCATGATTTCAGGACATGTAATCATGTTAATATCACTATTTTCCTTCGTATTCATCATCTCAGTTTTCTGTGAGCTTCAGTATCTCGCCCATTAAAAATATTAATTTCTAATGGGCATCAAAGGCAGTTTGAGACCATTAAACTGGCCAACTAAATCACTGTGTTGGTGCATGGTATTTGAAATGTGACCAGATGTAGCATTCTACAGAAGCCCTGAGAGGAAAGTGAAAACTTATTTTCTTAGTTTTTAATTTTTGTAAAAACAAATAGATTGAAAGAATACAAATATTTTAAGTGTTTGTCTCCAAAGAGGACCCCCCGGCCTATTCACGGATTTTCTCGTAGTGCATACCTAAAATATTCAAAAGAAAATATAGCTTGGGAAGCAGCAACACCTAGGTGTAATGCTACTTGACACGCTATTGGCTGTTTTTTGCAAAACAGCCAAACCAGGACCACCCTTTATTTTCCCCTGATGCTGATTGACTGTACTCCCCCCAAGATCGTAAATAAGAATGTAAACATTTTGCAGTAGTACTGAGATGGTGACCATTGAGCGCATTAATGCATATTAAGATATTTATAAAGTAGGAACTATTAACTATTTTCTTAAAGTTACAAGTGTTTGTGGATTTTAAAATAATAAATGTCCTGCGTTTTGTATAGCGCTTTTTTAGGTCAAATGAGATTATGTATATTATATACGTCACCGCTGGTCGGTTATTTTCTGTAATTAATGCAATTAATTTTTTTAACACAATTAACGCATGCACAGAATGACACGCCCTGTTTATTCCACAATTAAACCCGCGCTGCTTTCAGTGCTCGCTCGTCACATAAACAGCATGGCAGACCCAAACTAGGGATTATCGGTCTACGTCACTCCATGCTCTGCTGTGCGTGTCGTCTTTAGAAAGAAGACTACACCAACAGCATTAGGCCTTATGCTGTTGGTCACTTTGATTTAAACAACAAACGTGGATTCCATCGACTCACCCCTTTCAAAGCAAATGAAAGACACCTTTGGCTGCAACCGATCAGAAGAAGGGTTTGGAACAAGCAGATGATTAAAAGTGCAACAATCTGGCCAAGTGTAAATGTGATCGCAGGAATAAAAAATAAAAAAGTTCAATGCATCTCTCCTGTATTTCCTTAAAGGAGCAACAGCTTCCGGTTTTGTCCTTTATTTACATCAAAAATGTTACTATTTAGGAATGTTAAGTAATCATGGGTAATTCACAGCTACCCTGTGATCGATTAGATTAAACCTTTTAATCGTTTGACAGCCTTAATATTTTATATTGGAATATTTTATGTGTGTGTATTTATATATATAAATATATAAAATCAACAAGTAAAACAATAGAGGGAAGAAAACCTGCTAAACGGCTCAGTTTGTCTTTTTGAACCCCACCGACTGTACCGGTCAGTGGGAGATTTACCACTGCTTTTAAAAGTCTGAGCGATCACCCCATCCTGCTGAGCATAAACCCAGAGACAAGGCATTACAGATTCAGGATCCTCACAGTTAGAACCATCAGGTTGTGTTATTAACTCAGCAAAAAAAGAAACGTCCCTTTTTCAGGACTGTGTATTTCAACAATAATGTTGTAAAAATCCATATAACTTTACAGATCTTCATTGTAAAGGGTTTAAACAATGTTTTCTATGCATGTTCAACTAACCATAATCAATTAATTAACATGCACCTGTGGAATGGTCGTTAAGACCTTAACAGCTTACAGAAAGTAGGCATTTAAGATCATGGTTCTAAAAACGTAGGACACTAAAGAGACTTGTCTTCCGACTGTGAAAAACACCCAAAGAAAGATGCCGAGGGTCTCTGCTCATGTGCGTGAACATGCATTAGGCATGCTGCAGGGAGGCATGAGGACTGCTGATGTGACTAGGGCAATAAATTGCCATTCCGCACTGTGAGACGCCTAAGACAGCGCTACAGGGAGACAGGAAGGACAGCTGATCATCCTCTCAGTGGAAGACCACGTGTAACAACACCTGCACAGGATCGGTACATCAGAAAATCACACCTGCGTGACAGGTACAGGATGGCCACAACAACTGCCCGAGTCACACCAGGAACACACAATCCATCAGTCCTCAGACTGTCCGCAATACGCTGAGAGGCGCTGGACTGAGGGCTTGTAGGCCTGTTGTAAGGCAGGTCCTTACCAGACATCACCAGCAACAACGCCACCTATGGGCACAAACCCACCTTCGCTGGACCAGACAGGAGTGGCAAAAAGTGCTCTTCACTGATGAGTCACGGTTTTGTCTCACCAGGGGTGATGGACGGATTCGTGTTTATCGTCGACCTCGTGACACCGAGGCTTGTACCCTGGAGCGGGATCGATTTGGCGGTGGGGGGTCCGTCATGGTCTGGGGCGGTATATCACATCACCATCGGACTGATCTTGTTGTCATAGCAGGCAATCTCAATACGTTGCGGTACAGGGAAGACATCCTCCTCCCTCATGTGGTACCCTTTATGCATGCTCATCCGGACATGATCTGAGTTTACCTTTATTCAAAAATAATGAGATACTACATCTTAATGCACTCTCTGCTGAAAACTACAAAAATGAGAACACTAAAAGGTTTCCATTCGGCTTAATCAAAGCAATTCCACTGTTCAGGATTGGTTTACAAAATATAACGAGACGCACATCAATGAGGCTCTCCTGGATCTTATTCAGCTATTTCCTGCAAAGCTATTAGCCATTTCCTGCAAAGTAAACGACTGATGTTAAAGAGGCTATATGCAACCTTTTCCCCAAAATAAACATAATAGCTTTTTTATTTGACCATTTATGACTCAAGCATCTCCTGATGAGCATACTGACACCTTGTCAGCTCACAGTGGGTGCACCTATAAGCCTGTATCCATTTTTTTCTATTTTCTGTTGGGTCGGATTTTCCCGCGCTGTCTGCGGATGTGACGTCAAGCGCGTTCATGTTAAATGTTTCAGATCACTCTGCCACCACCGCTAGTCAGCAGTGTTGCAGTTCAATGGATTGTGTGAATACACAGAAGAGACCAAGGACAACTCTGACACCAACAGTAACTCCACTTAAGACTAAAAAAGTTAAACCCCTGACAAGTGCCCAAAAAAGATCGAAGATTGAGAGCGACCGGCGTACGAGCGCGCGCAGCGAGAGCAAGCAGAGAGGAAGAGCAGTTCCATTTTTGGGCACAGGTGTCAGTCGCTTTAATATTCACAGCATTTATATAAAAAATATATATATTCTCTCTACTTTTACAAAGTTAAAGTGAATTCTTATCCTTTATTAGTTAGTTTTGCAAAAAAGAAGGCATCTAAACCCAATTTAATCCAAAATATGACTTACTATTTCTATAACCTTTATTGGTTAAAATCTAAATAACTAGAGTAAAACTGCAGACATAAATGAGATTTTTTTTCTTTTAACACTGCATGATGATCTCCAACCAAGAAAATTTCAAATGTCAAGTGTTTTAAGGCCTTTTAAAAAAAGAATCAAGCAAACAAAACCTTAGTTTGTTCAGCACTGAAATAAAATGCACAAACAACAAAGGCTGTTTGCTTAGGTCTTGTTTCCCTTAAAAGCCTTTGAAACAATAAAAGAGCAATTCCTCTGAGTATTTTACAATAACTGCACATTAAATGTTTCAACCTGAGGACTTGTCCCAAGTGTTTGTGGCTTCAAACTGGAGAAAGATGAATGCCCTTTTCCAAACCCGCTCAAAGCAACCCAAACTCATGTAGTAAAGAAGGAGCTCAAACCTGATGCACATTTGCATCTTCAGCTCAGACATGATTGGATTGTTCATCCCTCGTGAAGTTTCATTGACAAGTGAATTTCTGCAATGACTAAAGGCAGGGAAAAGGCCTAATAATTTTCTTTGTGCAAACTCACTGAACAAATTTATTCTTGTTTGTTGGGTTGGAAGAATATTTGAAGGAGCTTTTCAATGACAAGATTTCCACAACTCGTGTAAAATCACAGAGTGAAACACAAATCAATGAAGCCTAGAATAGAAGTATTGTTTTTCTAATTATTTTCTGAAATATTTTTCTCGTTTTACTTGTTTCATTTTTTTTTACTTTGCTGGAAAAACTAGCTGAAAAGACTCTATTGAAAGGCGGTAAATTACTAATGCAACGATCAATCTAGACCAAAACCTGGCCAATTTTCTTTTGATGGACTCCAAACTGATTGGCCTTCTCAAAAACTGAATATGTTTTTTTATATGTTCATTAGGTGCATACAAGCCAACAAGTTCTACATTTTTGATCTGTAAGTGGGTTAAGCTGTACTTTCCCTGACAGACTTTGATTCTAGTGAAACAATAAGAGTATGGCTTTTTCTGTTTAAATTTTGCCTTTAAACCATCACACACAAAAAAAAAAAATTACACATTCTGCTACCACTAAGATTTCCATTATTTGAAACACACAGATGGAGGAATTTATTATATATATTTTTTAACATCGCCTTTAGGTTTGATCTGAAGAATTGGAGAGTTCCTAAACGAACTAAGTCTTTCCCACCCTTACTGCGACTCTTACAATTAAACCAGAGTGACAGAGAGACTAATGATTGCTAATTGCCAATGACATCCTCTGAATTTGGCCTGCTTGTTCAGAAAGCATTATGAACCCAATCCCTAACCATTCAATAGATATGGTGGCCGAAAGGAATACACTTCTGAGAGTCTCTCTTACAATCAACTTTTTGATCTGGTAACGATTGAACAGAATGATAACTGCACAAGGCCAACCTGCTGGTTCTGATTTTTTCCCTAAGAATTATAAGGTTAAAAAATAGGTTATCTAAAATATTTTACTGATAATTCAACAATTGTGTTCATTATTTCTTCCATATTTGAGCAACCCTAGTTTAGGTGTGCTTTGAGGGAGGTCGATGGAGTTGTGTTGCATTTAAAGCCGCTTCGTCTAACAAAGAATCTGGAGAACAAATTTTCTTCTATAACCTATATTGATAAATCCTTCTGCTCATATTTTAGCCTAAACGTAAAACCTTCTTTCAAAAATATTGGAGACAATGTATTTCATCCAATTAAATGACTTTCTGAACAGAAATGGGATTTTAGAAGTATTCTAATCTGCTTTTAAAGATCTAAATAGCACAGAAACAGCGTTGTTAATGGTTTTTAATGACGTTGGCAACTGATACTGGAAGTTTTGTAGTTTTAGGACTTTTAGACCCAACAACGGTTTTAGCTACTGTTGACCATGGTATTCCTATGTCCCGTTTGGAGGATTAAAGGTAAGTGGCCTGCATTTGTATAGCGCTTTATCTTAATCAAAAGAACCCCAAAGCGCTTCAGACTAGATTCAGTCGTTCATGCATTCACTCAGACATTTACACACTGATGGTGGTAAACTACATTCGTAGCCACAGCTGCCCTGGGTCAGACTGACGGAAGCATACAATCGGTGCCACCAGGACCTTTGATCATCACCAGCAGGCAAGGAAGGTAAGGTGTCTTGCCCAAGGACAACAACTGAGACAGGCGGACTGTGTTCGCACCAGTAACCCGCAGGTTACAGTATGATGTCCTACCACCTGAGCCACTGTTGTAAAGGTGGAGCATTTGGCCTACAGAAGTTTCTGTGTTCCTATAGAAGGCTTACTGCTTTTATGGTTTTTTGTTTTATTTTATTATTATCTATGTCATGGTTTCATCTGTTTTAGTACTGTTCAGCAGAGGTCCCCAACCCCTGAACCTGTGCTGGGCCAGGGGTCATTTGATACAGGGCCACGGACGGCACAGAAAGAGAAAATAATTTACAGTATTTCGGTCTTATTATCAGAGTATAAACAATGTTTTATTTTTTTAAATGACCGGATTCTCTGTTATATTCTGGTTATAACTCACTCTTGGTGCATGTCAAGACGCTTGCCTCGGTCATGTGATATGCCACCACTAAAAACAAACCCACAAGCTAGCAAAGTTATTAAAAATACGTCTCTGAAAAGTATCTTTGCAAAAAGGTCCAGAGAAGAAACAGAAAAAGACAGTATGACTTCCAAGAAAAAGAAAGCTAAAGCCAGACAAACCAGGGGTTCTACCTAAATTATGGATTTATCGTGAGAGGCGATTTCCACGCCTGTCGCCCCATCTCTACTTATGTGGCAACCAGATTTCTAATGAGGCAATGAAGCTTTTGAAACGGCCCCAGATATGAGAGTCTCATTACAGTGAAACAGCTGCAGGGCTGTCATTGTTTCAGTGGTATTTTTCATGCACTTTATTTTTAAGGTATATTTTATTTTAAAGGCATGTTTAAACTTTACCATAGTGACCAGATAGCTTTGGGGTGGGGTAGAGAGGATGTTATTCATGTAATGTTAGTCACATATTACGAAAGGCTAGCTCACATTGGGTTTACATTTATTATATTTAAAAATAACACTGTTTTATGCCGATCGTATCTTTTTTTTTTGTTGCCTTTATCCGCCACACCTTAAAGGCCAGTCCGTGTGAATACTGTTTGATATTGAACCGGTTCGTGGTGAAAAACAGGTTGGGGACAACTGCTGTAAAGAGGTCCAAACGTTGCGGGGAATTTCATGCCAGGTCCACTTTAAACAAACTGCTTTTTAAAATGTGTTTGATAAATTAGATTGGTTGATCTTTATGGTCAATGTCTGTTACATTAACCTGATGCAATTAAACAATTTAAAGGAGACATCACCTGTTACTAAAGTGAATAACTACTCCCTATCAGTCTTTCACGCCTTTAAAATAATTTCTAGTCAAAAAATATATTATTTTTTTTTAAGGTGCTTTTCTGACCCATTCAGTAAAACCTGTATTGTCTTGCGAGAGAGCACGCGATATTTTGGCGTTCCCGGATGTTCATCATAATAATGCAAACGAGGATTGCATTGATTGGTCGTGGGAAAGAGGGGGGATGACGCTCCACTCCAACACTCTCCAAAAAAACAACATGGCTAACGTTATGAATGAACTCCACCTCGCCGCGACCTACGGAATCCAACCATTTATGAACGAGCCCGACTCCAAACCAGAGCTGGACAGTGAAGATGTCGAACAGATGGAAGGACGTCTCCAGCAAGATGTATCGGAATGTTAAAGGCAGCCATTTGATCAATAACGTGATAAAATGCTTGTTAGTTTCTACAAAATAGGTTTGCCTTCTTATAAAGTCGATTATTACCATGACAGCGATGTAGTCTTCTTCAGTAATGGCGGCGGGGCTCGGCTGAATGTGAGGATGAGAGGAGCGGGGCGAGCTCCAGCAGCATTGGTCTGCTATGTTCATAAATGGTAAAATCCTGCCGTTTTGACGTAAAACCGGCACAGAAATCAAAACCATGTTTTTGAGGGCGTATGCACGTGAAGTGCATGTGGGGTGGTTAGAGAAGCCAATGGTAAACAAATGCTGCACTTACTGGGCTTACTGCCCACTGTAAAATCATTAGGAAACTATATTATACATGTTTTCACATGGAAAAAATGAAAATGTCAGGTGATGACCCCTTTAAACAAAGGAGTTTGAATATAATATAGTAGAAAACTGGGACCAGTAGGTCAGACGTCAAAGCAAACTGGGAAGCCTGGTCTTTGAATCTGTACATTAAATAGAAGTGAGCTCACCTCCCCAGTTCTCCAGGCTGAAGAGGTTGCTAAAGTTGTGGCTGACGAACGGGGAGATGATCTTCAGGTCGTGAGTGCGGACTCTTGTCGCCAGAAGCGACTGGTGGGCGTCCCTGAATGTTGTGTCCATTAGCAGCAGACCCTGGTGGGCTCGGACAGCCTTAGCGAATCCCTCTGGGCCTTCGCGCAGCAGGACGTCACGAAAACCCACAGGTGGGTCGCCTGAAAGGGAAACGGAACGAAACGAGGCAAGGGGTGAGGTTAATGAGGTGGACAAAGCAGAGAACAGAAAGAACTTGTGTTTACATATTGCGTAAGAGCTTTTTATAAACAGGTACTGTTAAATATCTAATACCTTGCATAAAGACTAGTTGCACTGTTTTTATAAAAACCCTTCATATAAAAGCTAGAAACTAAATTCAATAGATTTATATGAGCTGACTGTACTTATTTGTCTTTACCAGAGTATTAGGCTGAGATACAAACTTTAATATTAGCAAGATTAATGACTAGAAATCATTGTACTAAAATTACATCAAGAGCTTCACTCTAAAAATAAAACTAACATTGTTAAGTGTATTTACTTGGATCCCTTCTTCATATTTTAATCAACTGTAAGCTTGGGGCATATGACTTATTAGATGCACCCTTCCACTGATTATGAACCAAATTGAGATTGGTTTCAGTTACTCATGTGACTTTTTATAAAGTATAGAAAAGAAAGTAACCAAATGTGTTACTGCATGCTTCTCAGGTGAAGAGAAATTGGTTCCAGTATTTAAAAAACGTTTTATTCATTTCTAAATGGTCAATCTTCTAGGGTGGGAGTCTGTTTTTAGGCCTCGTACAGGGAAGAGTTGTGTTGATGCAAACTTCAGTGCCATCCTCAACAGCTGTTTATTAGACCACTAAACTCTGACCCATAATTCATTCAGGCATAAAAAGACAAAGCAGTATTTTAAAACCAACAAGGTTAATCCCATAAAGCAGTGGCTTTCAATCCTGGTCCTCAGGATCCACTGTCCTGTATGTTTTAGGTGTTTTCCTGCCTCCACACACCTGACTTAAATAAATGGGTGATTGCCAGGCTTCTGCAGCACTTAATGGCATGCTGAGGAGGCAATGCATTCAGTTAATTCAGGTTTCCTGATGCAGCAAAACATCTAAAACATGAAGGAGGGTGGGTACTGAGGACCAGGATGAAAACCCCTCACATCAACTTATTAGCTGAAAGCTTAGCATTCAATAGATTGCCAGTTGGAGAGTGACTGACCTTTCAGGTTCTGCATCAGGTCTTTGGGTAATTTTCTGTTTTCCTATTTTGTGAAGACCTGACTTTCAGACAGTTCACAGTCCATGCTGTGTTTTCTTCTTGTCTGTTTTATATGCACTTTGTTAAATTTTGTTAAGGAGCATACGTATAATATGGAGTCCTTATCGGGTACATCGACAGGACTGAAAATAAGTTAAAATGCAGCTAAAGTCCAAAAGAAAACATTCTAAAAACATAGGAATGCTCAACCATTTAGGGACTACAATAAAATGGTTGAAACCTTTGCACAATAAGGTATTTTTCCTGGAATAGCTACATATAGATTAACACGTTGATGCATGGAGCAAAGAATGGGGCTTCAACAAAATAAAAATGTTTATATGTGTGGTTTTTTTTTTACTGTGTTTCAGATCTTTGTTTATTACAAACAAGACAACCTAGATAAATGATTATTTAGTGTTTAAAATAAAGTTGAGTATTATTGTTTCTTTATGATCATGTTATAATAGCAAAATGATGAATATCGAGTTTTCAGTCATGTGGTGAAAAAGGTAATCGCCACCAAACACATCACAACATTTTATAGTCTTTATTCTTCAGGTTGTACAAATTTTTATTTTAGGGATGCTAACGTTGTTAGCTGGTCGTCATGTACGGAAATATTTACCTACAGTGCCGTCAAACCTTACTGTTACCTTTCTTATACTATTTATTATTTGTACCAATTTACCCAAAATTCTGAGAGGAAAACTATTAAAGTTCTTGGACATAATTCAAACCTTATTTAGCTAAACGAAGTCATGCCATCTGCTAATGAATAGCATTTTGCAACTTGACAAGGATTAAAATTTTGCAAGATCTCACATCACTAAATCCCAAATCCCTAAATTCTAGTGAAACAACTTTTATTGTTAACCTGTCAGATATTAATAAACCCACAAATATTGTGGGTTTGTTCAGGTTTCAGATCTAAAGTTAGCAAAGTAGCACATAAAATTGTTTGAAAGTTAAAGCAGTAATGTAGAAAGCTCATTATCACCGTTCATTTCTGTTCAGTGGTGTTTAACACTTTAAAATAATGTAAAAAATGATGTGTTTAAACTACAGACTACATCATCACTGAATAGTAAGATGGCTGACCTTTAATTTGATTCTCTCTTATCTGGCATGCAATTAAAGTCTAAGCTGAACCATTACCTTCCTGGAATCTGTATTCGGATTTAGCTTTTCTGTGGAGTGTACCATCATCAATCAATTAGAGAAGTTAATGAGGTGATAGCTGCCTGTTTAGATGTCCTCCACCTGTCTGTCAGGGAAAACAAATTATCTTCACTGTAAATGAGCTTAGCATAGTATATTTATCCACATACAACAGAAGCTTCGGACACAGGCTTGATGAGCTCTGAAGCAGACAGACATGCAAAGTCATCAGGATATGTGTCAAACAAAGATGGCAGCAAACAAATGTTTTATAGCCTATATGTCGGTTTCAAGCATTTTCAGCTAAAGTGCTTGTTGCTACTAGAGTTGTCTGTGACAGACTACATGAGAGAGGACAGTGTCCTGGGACTGAACACTCTACTTACAATGTCCTCTAAATGTAAAGGTTTCCTGGAAAACAGTCAACATTTCAGTGCATTTGTCCTCATGTGGTGCCAAGAACAAAGAAGCAGTAAAATGATACAACTCCCATGTGGTTGCTGTTCTTTACAACTGACCCACTTACATATAAACATACAGTGTAACTTACACTGAAAACCTCACACTTCCCTGCTACCCAGTTTCTCAGCATGCATTTCACTGCTCCAGCTTTTCAATGTCATTCCATCTATCCTTGACATTCCTCACAGGGATGAAGCCGTTTCCACCCTGCCGATCTACAATGCCTGTTAAAGTCAACCCGACAGACGGATGAAGAACCCCAAAGCACCTCCTTAGAAGAATTTAAGAGAAAAAACCGCTCATCCTGCCATCTGCCGAACAAAGTGACTGCTAAATCTGTTTTCCTTTCTGATTTTTTTTCACGTTAATTCACTACAGTTCATTTACATATTGCCAAATTACAAAAAGAAAAAAATATTTTTAAGGCAATTTACAAACGGGTCCAATTTACTCACAGTTTGATGTGAAATAATTATTTCAGGACAGAGTCAGAGTTTTTTAATAATAATAATACAGCAATGACTTTGTTGTGTCTTTGTTCACTCAACATGAAGACCTGGTAAATGCCATCTGGCTCTGAGAACTCTGACCCAGTAAAGTAGCAAGACTTCATGGAAGGATCTTCAGTAGATATGAATGTTTATCAATGAGGGTATAATGGATGTTTAGACTTGGGGGTGCAGGTCAGTTCATGCAACGTTCTTTGTATGCTCAGCTCTTTGTTTATTACCAAGACGAATTAAGTATACTCTTGGACCACAGAAGGAATCAACTTATCTTTATTTAAGAGTATTGATTGAATAATTCTATAACAAGTGGTATAGAATCCAATTTGATCTAAATTCAATTCAAGTCAATTTATTCTAAAACAACCAAGTCACCATTATATCCAATTGGACGCAGTGCAAATTGATTCTAAATATCCTAAATTATAAACTATTTAAAGTTTGAAAATAAAAAGCATATTGATATTAGCAATAGTTTCCACAACAACCGACTGTTGCAGTGACTAGTCTGCTAGTCTTATAGTTTTTTGGGCACAATGTCATTAAGACATTTAAAAAACCGTTAATGGTGGATTATTTATTGCTGATGTGTGGTATTTCTGGAGTGTAGCTAAAAGCTGGGAAGTGAACTGAACCAAACACTTTAACCATTCCATATCCAATGAAATAGGAACACCACATGCGCAATTATGAAATAATTACTGTTTTTATTGCTTTTTAATCCACAACATATAGTCAGTAATCAATGTTATTAAATCCAAATTTTAAAGTCAGTAATCAATGTTATTAAATCCCAATTTTAAATGAATAGTACATATATAGATGCCAGTCTCCTGGTCTATTTGATCTTTTTTTTTTAAGCCTATGTTTGGTCAAGCAGTGGTAGGCTGCATATGATGGAGTATTGTTGTTCACTAAACCCCTAAAGCCCAGCAGTGACTCACTCACTAGGAAGGTGATAAGTCGGACCTTTTGTATTTTGGCCTAAAGCAGAAAGTCTGAAGGCTTGCAAGATGGATCACATCCATCACAACTGATTCTTGCAAATCTTAGAAAAACCGAGCTGCTTCAAAAGGTAATTCTTTTTGCACCTCAGCTCAAAAACATCAAAAACTGACAGATGTTTCTGGAAACTTGTTTAAGTCATTATTCAGCCTTCTTTCACAGAAATGTGTTTCTTTGCATTTTATACATTGCATCTCAAGATACACAAGGAACTTTACAGCTTTAAGATGCATTGACACTAAATTTAAAACACTGCTTTTGAAGTGCACAAATCAAACCCAGAAAAAAAGTAAACATTATTGTGAAAATGTTGACTGAAGCTGGTAGTAATGTCACCATCCACTGTAAAAAATAAGTTATTTCCTGACATAGGCAGATGCCATTACTCTAACAGCAACACAAAATAAGTTAGTTTGGATATGCACCCAGGGACCTGACCTAAATTTCTGAAAACTTGTACTGTGATCTGATGAGACAGAAATGTAAGTGTTTAGCCATTATGACCATTTCTACATTTGAAGGAAAAAGGGGCAAGCTTGTAACAAACTATGATGGACAAATGGACACTAACCCCAAGTATATCATCTAATTAGTTACATAGCGATTTAAGGACAATAAGATAAAGGTTTTGCAGTGCCCATTGTCAACGTTTGACTCGAGTCGTACAGTCTATTATTAATGCGAAAGGAAATGGCATTTTGAAAATATAAATTTTTATAATCTCAGTTAACCTACATGCTCCTGCTAGCTAGATCATTACAACCAATAACGTTAATTACTATAAGTTTATTTCGCAATGTCACCAGGTGACTTTGAACCCAACCAAACCCAAGTGAATGCCTTGAGCAAATCAATGGATGGATGTGCCGTAACTTTCTCCAGCTGAACAGAAACAAAACTAAAACTAAAGTAATTACTTTTGGTCCTAAAGAGGAACGATCAAGAGTCAGGACACAGCTTCAGTTAATACAGCTAGAAACTACAGATCATGCCTGAAATCTAGGTGTAGTAATGGACTCAGACCTGAACCTCCAGGGTCACAAAGGCAATAACAAGATCAGCCTTCTATCACCTGAATAACATTTCTAGGATTAAAGGACTGATGTCGCAACAGGACTTTGTCAGATTGATTACTGCAATGGTGTCTTCACAGGTATGCCTAAAAAGTCAATCAGACAGCTGCAGCTGACCCAGAACGCTGCTGCTGGTGTCCTCACTAGAACCAGGAAAGTAGAGCACATCACCCCAGTTCTAAAGTCCTTACACTGGCTCCCTGTAGCTCAGAGAATAGACTTCAAAATACTTTGACTATCTTATAAATTATTGAATGGATTAGCACCAAAGTATGTGGAAGACTTGTTGCCACTATACTAACCCCCCAGACCAAGCAGGTAGTCTACTAATCATCCCTAGAATTAAAACCAAACATGGAGAAGCAGATTTCAGCTTCTATGCTCCCCTTATCTGGAACAACCTTCCAGATCACTGTAAAACTGCTGAAACACGGAGTTCCTTTCAATCAAAGCTAAAAACTCTTCTGTTTAGAGCTTTGATTAATAATAGTCGGAATGTCATATGCTGTAATTTGTCAAATGTCTCTAATGTTGGGTTTATTGCTGATTTTATTTTATCCCTAATGATTCAAAGCCCTTTGAATTGCCTATACAATAAAGTTGCCTTGCCTAAAACAGGAAATGTTTAGTCCGAAATAATGGCTGACGGTGAGAAATTCTTTTTTACGTCTTTTTATACACTTCAAGTAAATACTTAATTTGTTTCCACAGTAAGAATCAAGCAAAGCAAGTAACACGCAAAACAAATTGATAGTTGATTAAATTTAACTTTCTCTGTTTTTAGTGAGGGACACAAGCATCAACATCAAGCTGCAGGAAAATCAAATTAATACCAACAGCATCCATTTATGGTTACAGATCTGAACAAGACAACCAGATCCTTGCTCACCATAGCACACCAGCAGCAAATGTAGATGTTTTTGTTTTTTAAAGTAATTCATAAATGGATGAACTGGGAAAGAGGTGAACCACATCCGCTAGTGTTGACCTAACCGCTAAAACCTTCTGCAGAAAGAAACTAAAACTTCAAATGAATTTCCCAGAGAAATTCTGGCATTTCCAGTTCATTACAGTTTAGCTTTCAAAACAAACACAGTAAATGTCACCCAGATCTCACTCTACGATCACCAACATGTTCCATTTCTACATCTTAAACCACCTGTAAGCTGGAATTAGTATATGGATCCGTGTACAATACAACTTCTAGATGCATTCCTTCAACACAGTCGGAGGTGGTGACGTGCTCGCAGTGCCTCAAAAAATATGCAGGACTTTGGCTTAGCTGGAGATCTGAAAATGTATGCTGCAGTATCAACTGTGAAGGAAGATGATGCTGAACCAGTTCAGGGCAGATATGCACATACTGCACAGGGGTATCAGTGACAGCCTGGTTTTGTTTTTAAGTTGTACTCTACCCTTGGGAACTCTACTAAATAAGCCGACTAATGAAAGAAAGGCTAGATGAGCTCAAAAGCTGTCCTGCTACTGATAGAAACGGGTGAACTATCTAGAATACAAGTGTCCTTGTAGGGTGCGCACAGGAAGAATGATTAATTCTCATTCATGTAATTTCTTTGTGTGTCACCACTTGTGCCTGTTTGACACTTTTGTCTCAGCACAATAAAGTAGAAAAGGGTTCATATGCTCTGGGACTGCAGTGTCTGTATAAAATGATTTCTACATCTGACAGCATCCAAGAAAACATCAGTGATGGTGGGAATTTATATGCTGCATTAAAATAATATACAACATATTGTAAAAAGATACCCACATAGTCGCTGTGCATGACAACTGACCCACTTGCACATAAACATTTCTTCTCATTTCCATTGAAAGTCTCCCACCCCCCGGCTCTCAACCCCCCCCTCCCCCCGTTGCTCTGCGCACTTCGCTTCTCATGTCCCTCCATTCCTCCTTCTTCCTGACGTTCCTCACCTGTCTGCTGCTCGGCACGCTCTGCAGCTCCTCTCCTCCCGCTACACAGCGCCCAGAGAGAAAAAAACCAAAGCCCTCACACATTCTCAATTTTACAGCTTGAAAAAGGAAACGGCTCATATGCCCATCTGAATGGGAGAGCACTTTTGGTAATTATTGCTTTGTTAAAGTCAGGTGCATTGAAATAGTTTGACCCAGACATGTTAAAGGAACTACACAGGAAAGCAAACCAGCTCTTGTTTAATGTTCTGTTACCAAACATTAAATAATTCAGCTGAAATGCTCAAGTATGACCTGGTGAAAACCTTTTCCCATAATGGGAGGTGTGGGAGAGAGAAAAAAACTATTAAAGTGAGTATGAATCAGTAGTATCCTTAGGTTTCCTTATTAAGCTTTCCAACAATGTTTGGATCAAAGAAAATAAAAAAAGCACAAAGCAAAAGAAAGTGTTTGAAGACAGCAAATTAAAGATCCATGACTACAAAGAAAAAAAAAAACCTTGATTCAGTACGCTTCAACGCATCTGACTATTTCACAAACCATATCCTAAAAATTGAAAGTGCATTAACTGGGAGGCCTGGAGAGCTGTGGGTAATTTTTATTAGTCAGTTTAGAACATAAACTTGCAGCATTAAACAGGATCTGTCAGGACAAACGAGCATCCAAGTCATCATTCCTTATCTTCTCAGAAGGTAAAGGTATTAAACTGTGAAGTGTCCCCACACTATTACATTAATCCAAGCAGAGTCAAGGTAAAAGCACATTTGCAGCTGCTTGCTTAGAGGGCCTAGAATAACTTTATTTTTAACAGGACAGGTTGCACCAGTAGCACAAATACTGAGGAAAATCTTCATCATGTTAAAGTTTGCTGACAAGAGTCCCAGTATAACACTTTAACCAAAGTGCTATTTGGTAGATAAATCAGATGAATTGACGCATGTGCAGCAACAACAGAAAATTTTTTTGTTATATTTTTAAATTAATTCACTGTTATCTCACTAGTTAGCTGCAAAACAGAAATATCTATTTATGCTTTATTTTGTTTCAATTTAAAACAAATCATCTTGGCAAGTACTGTCATGTTTTTGGTAGTTGTTGCAATTTTTTGGTTTATTGATTATGTTTTTATTGTAGACTACTACTACAATGTTAAAGTTCTTATAAACCGTAAACATCAAACAAAGAAGGAGCTTACTGATCTTTCTGGCAGACATTTAAGGCTAGGTTTCACCCACTGTCAAACATGGCAGTGGCAGCATCATGTTGTGTGCATGCATTTTATCAGCATGGACAGGGAAGCTGGTCAGAATTGATCGGAAGATGGATGGTGGAAAACCTATTGGAGCCTGTGAAAGCCTTGAGACTGAGGCCGGGGTTCAGCTTCCAGGAGGGCTTACATCAAATCATGTCCGCGTGTTAGAATGGCCTAGTCAAAGCTTAGATATAAATCCAATTGAGAATCTGTGGCAAGACTTGAAAATTCTTGTTCACTGAGACAGTATCCATCCAATCTAAGGTTGAAGTTTTTGCGAAGCAGAATGGGCAAAAAATAAAATAATTCAGTCTCTAGAAATCAAAGCTAGAGACGTGCCTTGGAAAATTTGGAGCTGTAATTGCAGTGAAAGGCGGTTCTACAAAGGACTGACTCAGGGGATATGAAGCTTCTACTTCACAGTTACGCACCATTTTGTGTTGGTCACATATAACCCCAACTAAAAACCATAAAAAATTAATGGTTGTAACTTGATAAAATGTCCATAAAATGTCTTAATAAAATTTTTACTGTACATCTCTTAGTCAATTTATCCATTACAGCTTCACTCCTGCCTTCATGTTCACCGGACCATTTTCCTCCAGAGATTAAACACTGGCCTCTGATTCTCCCATCATAGTCCGTTTCTCCTTCCATGTCCCTGTCCTTCCCTCCCTCCACGCCTCTCTAGACAGAGTGTGATAATACAGGCCTAATCCCTCTCTTCTCCCAATCCCTCCGTCAAATGAAAGGAGGGATATAAGCACATTACAAATCTCATTAACAGGCTTTAGGTATGCCTGTGTGCGTTGCCTGTGCTGCATACCACTACATCAGCTGCTTACAGTAGGTGATGTGGGGGGAGTTTGTGCACAAGCGCTGACGACAGAATGTTTGTTCATTCTGTTTCTACACCATCTCTAATGTTATTAATTTCTTCCTGTGTGTGTTTCATGCAACACGTGAGACAGGCAATAAATGATTTAAACAAGAAATAATCTGCATCTCCAAGATGAGAGAAAACACCCAGCTGGATGCAGAAACACTAACATCAAAAATTATCCCGTCTCATCCTTCTGCACTTCATTACACTGAGCACGTTTTTAGATGTCAGATAAAATTAGTTAAGCTTCATTATGATGCATATTATTCACATTATTTTGTTTTCAACTCATGAATATGGTGCGTGTCGATGGAGAGCAGGGTGCTGATGATCGTGATAGATTCATACGCCTAAAAATGGGCAGATTCTTGAATTTATGGCAGATTGCAAGACAAAATAAAGCCTGATACAAGCTGAAAAAACATTACAAATAAATGTCCTGTTGTGAAATGTGAGTAAAACTGTTTTAATATTCTAGATAAATATTTCTTCGACCTTCCTGAATAGTTTTTAGGGGGGAATTTTGCTGCTTTTTAAACTAATTTTTACTCCAGTACCTTGCCCCGTTCAAAGGATTGTTTGTTTGTTAAGCCACTTAAAGTCATACCCACAAGTCTGCTCCATCGTCCTTTCAACCACTAAGCCTTTGTGACGAAAATCTTATCTTTACCAGTCCGCTAGAGTCCACGAGGGCTTGTCGCAGAAGAATGCATGTGCCGACAGCAACGACAAAATTTCTATTGAGTCAGAACGCAAATAAAGAAAAAACTAACAATGATGTACAACGTGGGGGAAGTTTGTTGTCTTTCTTGTTTGAACAATTTTTCTCACCCAAAAGATAGGATAACTCCATTAATATCAAGGTGAGAAATCCCACAAGTCTTTCCTTTCAGTTCTTTTCTTCGTTTCATCTGAGTCGACAAAAAATGCATCTCTCTCATCTGTATCTCCCTTGTAAACTGTAGCAGACTAGATAGGTTGCTTTATATTAGTGTATTGGTTTGGAGCTTTCAACCCCAATCTGCTACTGAATATGTAGGATTTTGAAGTGCTGTCAACCTGCTTTGAAACGAGGATGAGGTCTAAACAATATACTATTACAGTTAGCCATGCTAGTAACGCAAAATTGGGTAACCACTAAAAAAAGGTTTAATGTCACAATTTTTACTAGAAAAACACTCAGAGCGCAGTTGCCCCTCTAGACAGAGATCCGGATCACCCCCAAACTCTAATCAGTTGTTCCTGGTCCCATTGAAGACATTTCCTGATAATTTCATCAAAATCCGTCTAAATTTTTTTAGTTATGTTGCTGACTCAGTCCTGAAATAATTATTCCACATCAAACTGCGAGTAATTTAGACCCGTTTGTGAACTGCCTTAAATTTTTTTTTTCTATTTGTAATTATAAACTCAGAGCGGGTTGGTATTACTTGTTTTAGTCTTTTACAAACATACATCACATCTAAAAAATTACCGGAACTATTGCTGTTACAGTTAGCGATGCTAATTCTCCTAATGGTGCCAGCAGCTAACAAGGAGAGGTAAAATAAAAAAGTATAGCCTTCTCTCTTTCTCTATACCCATCCATCTATCTATCTATATAGATATACACACATGTAACAAACACACACACACACACCACACGCCCACACACGCTTGCACTCACACTCACCACATCTAGAAAAAAACAAAGCCTGACGTTACAATGTGCTTAAACACATTTAACGTATCTTTATAACTTACATATGGCAATTTAGAAAACAATGTGTCGGCATCTTGAGGTATGTAGGTATACTATAAATGCAGGCATTTACATCTCTGTGAGGTCCAAGTGGCATACATCAATAAAGACAAAAGTACGTAAAAGACCCCAACTCTAAACTATGATTGTTTATTTTACCGATTTTAAACTGGATCCTTAGGTACTTACTTAAAAGCAATCAAACATAATTAGTTCCCAGTTCTTTAGCTAAAATCAAAATTAATAAGTTAACAAAAGTTCAGGTGTGCCAGATTTTTATTTGATTTCTTTTTTTTTACCAATTTCTGGGGCAGGTATTTTACATCAATATTTCTCCCAAAGAACAAACTCTCAAAGACCTTTAGAAAGCTTGCACAAGTATTGATTAAACCACTAAAAGAATTGTCAATTTTAGCACATTGAACTTTGCATAACTGTAAAGAAAACTCTGTATGATATTGTGGTTGGCATTAAGAAAGAGGGAAGAAAACCCTCAGAGCTGCACTCCAGAGTTTTTAAGTAGCTCAACAAGCTCAAAGAGCGCAGAAAGCTTGTCGGCTCGTTTCTCGAAGACGTCAGCTGTGCAGAGAAGCAAGGAAAGTGGAGAACTTCTGCCTTCAAGAACAAAGAGCTGTGATCACAGTTCAGCCGAGCACTGAGGGCTAAAAACCTTCCCCTCCCAGAGAGCTAAACCGGGTTGTTCAGGAAGGCCTCTCTATGCCTCCAGCTATCGGACGGCTTGACAAGCCCATTTGTCTTTTGGTGGGTACTTTCATCCAACATGGATCTAGAAGTGTTTACAATTTTAGCTTTGTTGGCCTCTGGAAAATAAAAAAGCCCTCATCCTCACTTCTAGTGTTTATTTTTTTTCTTCTTCAGAGAAAAAGTAAATAATTAGGGATAGGGATGATTCATTGTGAAATGATTATTAATGATTCAGGGACATCATCTTACAATGAGACACATTTTATAAACAAATTCCATTAACTATACATAGTCATAAAAAAAATGCAATTGACAAACCCATGGTGACAGCTGGGACAACTGGGTCAATGGAGGAGGGCTTCGCCTTGACTGGAATAGGTGTGGTCGGTCCATTAACCATCACATGACCTGGATACCAAAATAAGTAAAACACATTTGAAATGAAGTCTAATACACAGCACAAAAAACAAACAAGTCAATGTAAAATGCAGGGCTGACTGCACATTACAATCCCTCTTTGCATACTCCTTCATTTGTAGGTTAGAAGTATTGAGCACAAATATTGAATGCATTTACGACCCAAGGCTTGCTGGAAGGCATTTTATTTATACCATTGATTTGTTTTTGTAAATCAGGTCTTACTTTTTGCTTAGAAAATATGAAAATCTCTCATCTACGAGAATGAAAAGAAATCATGCCTTTAGCTCTTGAAAGGTAATATATTTCACAACTCCGAAGTCACAAAAGCAATCATGAACCGATGACTTCGTTCCAGACTCATGTCGAGTTATTAACCTTCAATTTCTGCTTACATAAACCTGGTTTAGCTCTGCAGTTTGACCATTTGAACTAGAAACACAGCAAACGTGCTATCAAATATAAAACTGATCAGGAAAATTATGTCCTTGTTTGATCATGATGCGATTATCACACTGACCGAGGTAGTGCAGCAGTTTCTGTGCTCGATTCTGAGTGGGTTTGAGGTTGAAGAGTTCTGGATTCTCGTCAATGAACTGGGTGTCCACGGTGGAGTGCAGGAACTGGGTGTTGGACAGGACATTCTGGAGGAAGGGGATGTTGGTCTGAAAAAAACAAAGGACAACAAATGAAGACTGTTAAAATGGTTTCAAAACAGAGCCGTAACCGATTTGATCCAATTTCAGTTTCAGACCAGATTTGAACGACATTCTTGGAACTGAAATGGGGCGGATATCTCATGCACACAAAAAACATCTAGAAAAAAGTGACAGCTTTTACAGTTAGCAATGTTAACTGTTGTAATTGTCAATACGAGACACTTGCCGTAATATGTTCTGGACTTTGAACACAAAAATATTAGGCTCTTTGGCGTTACTACTTTTAATTTCTCTACTTAAGGACCATTCATGGCAAAAGAGATTAAATGACACCTTTGCTAATTTGGCTGCTGAATGTAGAGTTTAGACAATTTACTAATATTTTATACCCAAGTAGCAGCTTTTTTTCCTGTTAAAATTAGCAATGCTAGCTCAGTGCCAATGAAAGTTGTTGAAGAAAATATACTTCCACTTTATTCATCCGTTTGGTGGTACTTCTTACAATCTCTCACATTCAAACATATTTTCTAAAAAAATAGATGAACAGATTCGTTACAGTTAGTGATGCCAACTATGCTACAGTGAGGAACATACGTATTTGAACACTGCGATTTTGCAAGTTCTCTCACTTAGAATTTGTATAGGGGTCTGAAATGCATACTGTGGTTGCATTTCCACTGTGAGAGACTGTTCTTTTAAACATTCAGGAAATCACTGTCTGATTTTTAGAGAATTTATTTGTATTTTATTGCTGCACGTAAGTATTTGAACACCTGGCAATCAGTAAGATTTCTGGCTCTCAAAGACCTGTTACTCTGCCTTTAAAAAGTTTCCCTTACCTCCACTAATTAATTTGAATTAGTAGAACCTGTCTGAGCTCATTAAAGACACCTGTCCACCCCACAGTCAGTCAAGCTCCTACTACTACCATGGGCAAGACCAAAGAGCAGTCAAAAGACACCAGAGACAAAATTGTAAACCTCCACAAGGCTGGAAAGGGCTAAGGGGCAGTTCCCAAACAGCTTGGTGAAAATAGATCAACTGTTTTAGCAATTGTTAGAAAATGCAAGAGGCTAAAGATGACTGTCAGTCTCGCTCGGACATCCAACATGACAATGACCCGAAGCACACAGCCAGGATAACCAAGGAGTGGCTCCGTAAGAAGCATATTAAGGTTCTAAAGTGGCCTAGAATTTGTCAGACATAAATCCAATAGAAAGTCTTTCGATGGAGCTGAAACTCTGTGTTGCTCAGCGACAGCCCCAAAGCCTGACAGTTTCTAGAGAAGATCCGTGTGGAGGAGTCGGCCAAAATCACTGTTGCAGTGTGTGCAAACCTGGTCAAGAACTACAGGAAAGTTTTGACCTCTGTAATTGCAAATAAAGGTTGTACCAAATATTAACACTGATTTTCTCAGGTATTCAAATACTTATGTGCAGGAATACAATACAAATACATTATTTAATAATCAGACAATGTGATTTCCTGAATTAAAAAAAAATGCTGTCTCAGTGGAAATGAACCTAAAATTGGGATTTCAGACCCCTCCATAATTTCTAAGGTGGAGAACTTGAAAAATCACAGGGTGTTCAAACACTTTTATTCCTCACTGTGTATATTTGGTTTAATTTTAATCTAGCAGTATATTATTTAACTGACCTGTATCTCAATCTTTCAGGTTAAAGATAATGTCTAGAAAGTACAAGGAAGACTGCTGCTACTTTTAGCGATGCTAACTTTGCTAACACCCTTAACTGCAAATAGAAGCTGATAAAAACGTTAAAAATCTTATCACCATAAGTAATTAACGTCATTTTAGTGTAACAGTAAATTTTGTTTAGTTGTAGCTCAGTCTCGTAGGTTGAACACGTCTAGAAAGTACAAATAAGTATGCTGCCTATGTTAGCTATGCTAACTTTGCTAACCCATAAAGAAGCAGCTAAGAAAACGTTTAAAAATGCCCCCATCATATATTTGAGTTAATTTGTCTAAAACATTAAATGTCCACTTCACTGACCTACAAACACGGTGTTATGATGCTTCTGCCGTGAATAGTTACTGACCAGTCATGGCAGAAAGGCTTTTTAAATTGTTACCAAGTCATTTCGTTGCTAAAGGAACTAACTTTCAAGATTTTGTTTCACACCCAAGAAGCTGATTTTAAACTACTGTTAAATTCTGGTAACACAACTAGCAAGAATGGGAATATTCCTATAAAAGGTTTATTCTGATACTTCAAAAGTGATCATCACTCCTAAAAAAATATTTACACAAATATGTATCAAAACAATACAAAGGCCAATACCTGTGTGGTTTATTATTTTTGGCTTATACAACATCAGCAGCACGAAACGGCAAAGTAAAAACATTCTGAACCTGAAAATATCAGTACCGACAGGTACTAGAATCAGATCATGACTCAAAAAACTGAATCTGAATCTCTTCTATTAAAAATCCCCTTACCGAGTGTTATTTTAAAAATGTATTTCATCCAGTTCAACACAAAGAACAGCTCACTCTGTATAAAGCAACTTCGGAGAGCAATTATGTTCCTGTTTTGCACTTTAACCATATGAAAGGGTCCATTTATTAGACAAGAATGCTTCATTTGAAGTTCAAACAAAACATACTCCATATACACATTGGTAAACAAACCATAGCTTCACACAACATCATTTTAATCCTGACAACTACTGCATAAAAAAAAAATGCCAAACACACTGAGAACAGAGAAAGTCAGCTGTTGAAATTAATTAAATTTCATTTCTTGTTGGTTGATTGCTGCAGAATAATCATCGAGCCAATTTAAATCTGAATAAGCAAAGAGGGAGAATGAGTGAATGAGAGAAAAACAGAGGAGAGATAAGTAATTGTTCTTCTCATTACTTGATTTGTTGCTGTAAGGCCTAATTATTGTGGTTCGGCTGCACTTAATTGCTGTTGGAGGTTTAAAGTTGAGGTTAAAGAGAAATGAGGGTGACAGAAAAAAGGAAAGAAGGGATTAAAGAAAAAAAAAAAGCAGAATACCGAGTGAAAGGATTTGTAATTATTGGAGCTGCTTTAAATAATAAGTGTTTAACATTCCAAAGTAAAGAGGTAGAGCAATATAAACTGAATGACTGCTCATGACCTGACATGTCAGAATCTTAAATGACATTTGAAAAGAAAAGCCCTTTTCAGGCAAACACACAAAGAGCTCAGTGATAAAGAGAGTCCCAGAGGAACAGCCTGGTATTGGATAAAAAGCCGTTTCTAAGATCCTATACCTTATGACTCAATAGCATTACATATCATTTGTAGGGCTTTAGGACACACATGCAAAGGCAAATAATCAGATAGCTGGGATTCTGATGAACATTTGAGCCATTTCAGTGATCTGAAATAACTCCAGGATCACTCAGTATCCACAAGTTTAGCAATAAAGCAACCTAGCTGATCACATTACAGTAGCAGCTCCATCAGAGGAGGGTTTGCTAGAAAAATCAATGGACATATATGAATAAAACAAACAGGCCAATCATGCCAGCAGTTCCTAAACATACAGAACTACAAACAGTACATTGAGGCTTTTATTTACAGCATTAGACTTAAAAAGAGGCACAACATATTGCAAGTTCAGACTTAATACTACTAAGGGCTTTTATGTGTATCACGGTAAACCAAAGTTTTAAATAATCCAAAGTGCAGATATTTTTCATTGTCTTATCTATGATTGAAAGTCCTTTGAAAGAGAGACTAGAGAAAGTCTCCTGATTTCCCTAGCTGTAACAGAGCACAGCGTAACACAATGCTGCCCCTCCCCCACATGTTGCTACATGCCACTGTTCAGCTGAGACAAAGCTCCTACATTCTTCCCCTAAAGGGAAAAACATAAGAGTTTGGAAATTTGAAAATTTGTTCTTTGTAGAAAAACAGCCAACTTTTAGTGTGGTGAATTATTTTCCACATCACACCAGTCACTTTCATAAAGGGAGTACAATTTTAAAACTGCTGGCAGGCTTCAACTGACATGGCTGGCTGATCTCTTAAATTTAAGCTTGAGAACTACTGAATTTAGTGTGCTTGTGTTTTGCATTTTTGTTGCACATGTAGCATCATATCTACAGTTTGTCATAGCATTCTGAAAATATTCACAGAAGTTATTGGTAATTTCAACAACGTTTTCTCTTACCGAAAACTAAAAAACATACAATTTGTCAGAAAGAAAAAGAAAATCTGTAATCATAGATCACCAATTTTATATCAGAAACTAGCCTATTTTTTAAGCATCCCTCTCTTTCAGCTTATTTCCTTCAGCCAGTCCTCTTAATGCTGTTTATTGGGATGCAACAAAGAGACTCCAGCATCAGGCTAATGCTGATTCATCACTGAACCCCACTGTCATCCACAGACCATAACTGCTTCCCTTTTAGCCCACTGAAATCTTGTTTTCTTCCCTTTCTGAGTTAATGATGGCTCTACTTTGGCTTCTCTGTATGTAGATCCCACTTCCTACAGTTCGGTCACAAACACTGAGGCCTGTTCCTCCTCAATTTACCTTCATTTCTGTTGTTGTGCATTTCCTCTTTTCAAGGCATGCTGCTTCGACTTTTCTGTCCTGACTCATTGATGCCTTTCTTGGTCTACAATATTTCCCTACGACAACCATCCCAATTTGTTTGTACTTGTTCAAAATTCAAGAAGCAACTGACTATAATTCAATATTTTATGTTGTATTCTATGTTGATCTATCTTCTTGAATAATTTTTTAGGATCATTTGCATTGTTTTAACCAATAGCTCTCTTGACAGTCCCAACCAACAACTCCTTAAGGCAGTTTGATTGCAGACTCATTTGCACGGTAAAAAGTGTGCAGATATTTGTTTAGACATGCAAATTACAGCAGGATTATACATTGGCGGGTTTGGGACCAATGGTTAACAAATAACTGCCTATTTTAATAGTTCAAACATCAAATATATCTTAGTATGCATCAATATGTACATTAGAAACTGTCTTAGCACTACAGCAGAAGTTTACATCTACAGTTGTATTTATTTTTGCTCTTGGAGGTTAAATTAATGCCGCTCCTGTATTGGCTGCTTTTAAAACTTCTGCCATTTTCAGTGTAATTGTGCCTATGTATTTCAGCTTCCCAAGTTGCATTTTTTTCTATACATCTATCCATCCATTATCTGTACTCGTCCATCCAATGCAGAGTTGGGGGGGGGGGGCTGGTGCCCATCTCCATCAGTCACTGGGTAAGAGGCGGGGAACACCCTGGACAGGCGACAGTCCATCGCAGGGCAACTTACAGGACTAACACCCATGCACGCACACACTCAAACCTAAGGACAATATTTTTTTGGTTTTTTAGAGAGAATTCACCTAACAGTCATGCTTTTCGACTGCAGGAGGAAGCCATAAACATACAAACTATGCAGAAAGACCCCAGGCTGGGATTTGAACCTGGGATTTGGCCTTCTTGCAGCAAGCAACAGCGCTACCAACTGCGCCACTGTGCAGCCCTTTTTTCCCCTCTAACATTTACATATGCTCCACACAAAAAACAAACAAACAAAAAAATCAGCGAATAAGTGTGTTTTCTACAAAATAGTTTAATGTTATGCTCAATAGAAAAATATGCGAATACTTCACTGTGATTAGGCGGGGGTCTAGTGTAAAATTTCTCCTGATCATTGAGTGATCTCCCCATATTTAACTTCTACTTAATTTGTTACCCGATGAAGAAAAAACAAATTTATCAAGTAAAATGACTGATTCAACATGCTTCATCAGGAATAAATCGATATTTTCGTCAGGGCTTGTAAAATTTATTGATAAGTGACTAACCATTTTACCGTCAGGGATGCCTAGAGTGTCTTTCACTTTTTTAAAATCTGAGCCCATCCATTAAATTTTGATAAGCAACGGCAGTCATGGTGTCACATCTTTAATAATGCAACATAAAAGGGTGATAAAAGATGACCATCTCAAATGTAAACATAATGCAGAACTTAGTACAACTGAAAATACCAAATATCTCAGCTTAAGCACAACTCCGACACCACAAAACTGTTACATTTGATGACTACGATATTAACTAATACGTTGAGCTTTTTACTACCACACTATATGCAGCAGCAGCTAAACAGGAAGATTTAGCTCCCCAGCCTCTATTTGTGGGTTTTATTCTCTTGCCCTTAAAATATACTACCAGAGACCATAAAATTCCCAGACCTCTGTTAGAAAATTTCAAATACAAGTTTTATTACTCTCAAGCTAAAACTACAGGGAAATTCTGCATTTCCTGAAAGATAATCATGTTCCCAGCAAGTGAAGAGAGGTTTTTATTTTCTGAATATATAGGAACAAACAACTGACACTATTCACAGCGTCTTGCTATGGAGAGGTGCGTGGGGGGGGGGAGAGAGTAAGAGAAAGAGAAAAGATGGGAGCTGTGGGATTCAGGCGGCTGTGCTGTTCTGCCAAGCCTGCAGCTACAAACCCTGGACCAAAACAAAGAGATCAGGGCAATAACAGCAGTAACACTTCAAAAACATGGGCAGCATTCTCTCTAGCATCTGCAACACGCGCCAACAGCATCTCCCTTTTTATTTTTTTTAATACACACACTGGAGCATCTCCAGGCGGCTGTATATGAAAATCTCCTCTTATTGAGTATATTTTAATTTAATTGAAATAAAACAAAATTCAAATCAAAGAAAACCCCCCTGAGGACAAATAAAGCATGTTTGGTCATTTGGTGATTACATACATTCAAAGTGCCCTGTTGGTCCTATGCTGATAGAATCCTAAAAGTCTTCATGACCCAAAATGTTATACTCGAAAGAAATACCTTAATGTTTATACATCTCATAGCATCTCCTATGTCTCTTTTACTTATCTAATGTAAGAAATCCATAAAGGCTTTACACATATACAAATAAACAAGAAAACTGTACAGCTTAGCAGGAGCATTTTATCTACAATCATTGTTTACCTTCTAATGTCTCTCCACAGTTTAAACAATGTGGTAGAAAAGAAAACGGATTGCAGTTTTCTTATTAGCTGTATAATGCAACACGACTAGATGTCCAAAACCATCACATAGTGTGTGATCAGAGCCTGACTTGGAACCTTTTCTTTGGTTTTCCATTGCCAAAACACCCGTAACCAAGAACGTGTTATGTATATATCTTTGCAAATCCAGCAAGTGTCTAAACACAACAGCAGCTTTTTAAGAGCTCGATGGCAGCTGCACCAAACTAGCACCAGTTCTTTTTTGGTGGAAAAGCTTCAACAGCTTCAACAGTGATTTTTAAGGGCTTTCTGCTCTATTCTGCTGTATTCAATTGGTCCAGTGTTAAACCATCAAAACATCGAAGGACCGGTCCTAGACGAGGCAGCCACTACCTACCTGCAACACACAAGCTCTAAAGCGGTTTTAACACAATTTTGTGCAGAAATTTCCTCATCAGCTGAGCTGAGAAACAGAACAACGCCAATAGGTAACGAGATCCGGACCACAGTTAGACATTCACCTCCTCTGGTGGAGGCGGTTCCCCGCTCAGAAACCGATGTGTCCTTGATTCATCAAAACTTTGAACTCACTGTTTCAAGCATTTTCCCTTCAAATTATTGTTTGGTGCAACTAAAAAAAAACATCTCACCATGAGCCCTTTATTTGAACTCTAGAGAGAAACCTGTAAAACTTTAATGAAAATTAATTAATTGCTGCACACTAAATTTCAGTATTATAGCTGGGAAACGTGCTTAGACAGCTCTTAAATTTATAATGAGCATGAAGCAAGGCATCTTGTTTTACCAGTACCAACTTATACCAATGTTTAAAAAAGTTACAAGTTCAAAAGGACTAAGATTATCTGTCACGCCTTAAAGTACATTATCTGTAATGAGAAAGAAGAGAAAGCGCTGGAGTAAGTTGAGCTTGTTGTACTCCCAAGTGTTATTTTATATAAACCAGCACAGGAAAATGATTTTACACTGCATAAAAACATTCCTATTTGAAAACTTCTATATTCATTACGTGTTTACAGTATGTATGCATCAGAATCCAAATAAGAACTATTACAACAGTAATAATGTTTTTTTTAGCAGCAGTAGGAAAGATTACATCATGTTCTAGTTTTCAAATATACTGTGATATCTGCACTAAAGGCTACTATACAGTCTAAAGCTGACCCATACCTACATGAAGCTGCATTCAGTTAGTCTGGTAAAAAGAGTAAAACAGAAGCAATATGCATCTAGTAGCAACTCTAAGCCTATTTCATTGCTTAAATTGTGTTTCATGACTATTATCTTTGGAAACAGTGGGGGCAGCATCCCTTGAGTCCTTAGAGTTATTTAACTCTGTGGTGCTACTCAATGAAATCAAGTGAAAAATAAAACTTGTTTCTCCCTAAAGCTGGAAAGTAGAAGGAACTAGTATAAAGTAGATAAAGTATTTCATTAGTATCCAAAAGGCTTTTAAGGAAGAAATGGAAACAACTGTGAAAGGGGAGAAGAAAAAAGGGTTGTAGTTGTTTCTTTAAGAGAGCCTCGGGCCATTTTGATGTTTTAGACTTTCCTGAAATCCCTTCTTTTTTTAGACCTCTTCATCTATAATTTATATGTGTGAACAAATCTAATGACCATAAAGGGAGAAGCAATCAAAAGGTATAAATAAAACAGGACGAGAAATGAGAAGGAGATCGTTCAAGTTGGAGTTTAGAAGATAGAAACACTATTAAAACGTGACGGGTTTGTCCTTTTCCCCCGTTGCAGCAGATCAATGCGTTCATTAGCATGCTGCTCTGTCTGCCTGTAGCCGTCACGCACACTAACACACACAGTCCCTCAACTTTCCCTCTCTGTTGTCCGTAATCATATGCAGCGTACACACACTTTGAACTCCCCCTTTCGGACTACTTAGTATCCCTCCCCATTTTCCCCATCAGTAGACGTGCCGCTCTCCGTTATGCCACACAAACACTCCAGGGGCTTTCTCTCATTCGGATGCCACTCTGCTAAAAGAGCACTGCTAGAAGCATGCAAAACACGCACACTTTCATGTTCGGGATAATTATGGCTTCCATTTCCAAATAATTTGTATAAAATAAATTCATGCACATTCACGCCCTCATATGCACACTTTTCTTTTTCGTTAAGAACTGAAAAACCCACTGCATGCAGATTTAACGCTTGCACACCGTCTAGCCAGCAAACAATTTTACCCCAATTGGAATCATTTCAACTTAAACCTTGGATACTCCTGCCTCTCTGTGGTGACCTCTCATTAACTTATGTTTTTTTAAATCCCCTCCCCCCCCAAAAAAATGTAAATCTGCTTGTGTTGGTTATCACTTTCACAGTCCATCATCTAATTTATTGGGACTCCGCTCACAACTGTTTATCATTGTTGATGCAGTCAGCTCCAGAGGTGATTACTAAGACACAGTCAGCCAAGAACAAATTTTTCCAAATTTTCATTCCACTGCAAACAACTAAAAAACAATAACTTTAGATCATTTTGGCAGGTAAGTGTGTAAATTGAATGAAATGTTCCACAGAGGAATCAAAGTCTTTGTTGTTTGTTTCATGATATTCTGAAAACTTCAGATTCTGCATCCCAATGTTTACTGTTTTTTTTAAATGACTATCAGTCCAATATGTGTATGATCAAGCCTTAGAGCAGGGGTCGGCAACCTTTACAATGGAAAGAAACATTTTTGCCCTTAGTCCGTGGACCTAAACCAGCTAAGAGCTTCAAAAACATCTTAACATTTAAAAAAAATTATCTACTAAAAGAAATCCTTTGCAAATTTTACACATTTTTTAAATAATAGAAATAAAACTGTGTTTTAAAAAAAAATTACAAATACTTGATAGGCCCTCAAAAAACGCTTATAAGTGCTAGTTCAAATACCAAAAATGCATTAATACGCACAGTGGAAACTGTCTTGGCACTACCACAGAGGCCTACAGCTACAATTATCCTCATTTCTGCTGTTGTGGGTACAGTCAATCAGCGGCAAGAAAAATTAATGGCGCATCTGGATTGGCAGCTTTTCAAATGCCAGTCAATAGCATGTCAACTGTACGACTGTAAAAGATGCTCAGTTTGGAAAGTTGAAACACATTCAAGATTTTGAGTTCGTCTTAAGGGCAAGGTGTGGACCACCCAGCACCAAGAAGAAGTAGAATTTGTGAGAATATGAGACTGTGTAACTTAGAGATGGATTTTATGTAACCAGATGGATAAAATGACTGCACCCTAAGCTACAATCTATTGTCTATTCCCCAATAGTACCTACACAGGGCGGCTTGACTCAGCTCTACATGGTTCTAAGGGTTTTCAACTAGTAAGAGCTAACTGGTACAAGTCCATTTCGTAGAACCTTTTTTGCTGCCGTTCCAATCATGTGGAAGGGGCTAGGAGGGTAGGTAGGTGACTCCCTTACAATAATCTAACCCACCATTTATAAAAACTCAACAACAACTGAGTGTATTGAGGACAACGGCAGACTGAGTAGCATGATGGACACAGCTTCCATGTCCTTCATTGTTCCGTTCAGATTACGTCGCGCTACTTTTTGGACTCTGGGACCGCCCTGCTATGACAACGGGTCAACTCTACAACTGAACTGTGTAAAGTTGAGCCGTACTACTAGGTGCAGGTGGAAAAGGGCCATTAGTGTGATGGTTCAAGGTGTTTCTTGTTTGTAAGAGTATGAAGATCTCGTTTTCTCATGTCCCCAAACAAAGCCAGGAAACATGGAGACTGTGTAGAATAAATTTCTATGTTTATTGTATATTGCTTCACTGACCTGTTTCATTTTATGTAAATGTGATTGTTCAGCTAGAGATATGTACTTCAGAAAGGTTTCCTGTTTCTTGTGTGCTGACTTCTCAGCTCCTGCATCCAGAACTGTTATTCTTTATCAATTGAGACAGTATCTTCTGACCTTGGAGATGTCAGTGCATGCAGCTGCACAGAAATACCTAATAAGGAGTTGTTTACTCGTTACAAACTAACTGAGGAACCATTGTTAACCGTTTCGTGGGGATGGGAGGGGGCTGTTCAGGTGTATGACTTACAGATATATATTCATGTCGTTGTAATAACTGTAGTCTCTTTTGACTTCTCCTTGCTGCAAGTAATAAAGTTTTGTTGAAACCAGCTGATCGTTTTTATCTCATCAGGACTCCTGAGAATTTCCACCACAGCTGGACTGATCGGAAGTACAAGGATTACAGCAGAGAACTAAATTAAGCATCCCTAAGATTATTTGGGGCATCTGTGAAAAGTACTGCCCAGAGAAGAAACCCTTCATTTCTGGGGTTTTCTCAACCAAAGCACAGCTTTAGCTAAAAACGCTCCAATTGATTAAGAACGGGATCAAATCATGGTGCATCTTTCCCACAACAATCCAGGAGCAATTTCGTGTTTTACCTGCATGTTGGAGCCCTGTGTATCAAAGCAAATGGCAATCAAAACATTAACATTTTTGTTTAGTGTCTACCTGGGATCAGTCTTCGAAAGATGAACAAAAACAATGAAAACGCTGATAAAGATGGATCCCCATGAGTCAGAATCTCACCACCCCAGCAAGTGTTGATGCTTTAGATAACCTCAATGCTTGCCAATAAAGACCTATAGAACTTATGAAACGTCTATTACTGAACTACGGTATACCATAGAAACAGAATTTCTCTCAGTCTTAAGTTTTGTTTACGACTGCAGGATTTAAATCTCGATATTTAAATGCAGCGTGGATATCTCATGGGAGAAAAGAATGTAACTTGTTTATATTTTCTTGTCTAGCTAACAATCTGTCTGCACAGGAATTGGATGTCATTTTCCAAACACCTGACAGGGGGGAAAAACAGCATGATGATGGGGTTGCTACCCCCAGACATCTCATTCAAATACGATTAATATTTTACAGGTTTTGAAATGGCAAAATGTCAGACTGAAGACAGAACATATCTTGTTTACTCAATAAAAACGCTTGGAAAAAAATAGCATAATGGAATTTTTACAGATTGGATCAAGTTTAAAGTGTAATATATGCCTAGTGTGTTTTTCATGAGATGCAAAATCACATTCATTTTCAGAGCTCTGCATTGCCTGAGTTTGCTTCTGCTTTGAGAGTATCAATTTGAATACAAGTTGGAAATTTAAACCTCAGCGCCCCCCCACCACCGAAACTGAACTGACAGAGAATGTTCTTTGGTGCAACCCAAGGTTGAGGGCTGGGTCGTGCTTTCCACTGTATCCTGTCGATGTTCAATGAGTGAAAAAAGGTGAAGAGGGAACACTTAAAAATTCAATACAGCACCTCAGAAACAAGTTTCAACAAGAATATCTGCTGGACAGGGTCACCCAGCTCACTACATTTATGTTTACTGCACTGGATGCTTCACATATCTTAGAACCTTTGAGAGATACTTTTATATTTCTAGACTTAATACTTAGCACAACATCTAAATTGTTTACTGGGATCTGCTCTGCCACTTTTGCCTATGCTACAAAAACATCACAAAACATAATAGTTGGCATCTAATTTTGTAATAATTTCTACTAAGTGCTTCAGTATTTGCTTTGGTTGCTTTGATGGAAGGGGCCGTTAACAGGGGAATTGCCACAATTGCCCTCTTTTATTCTATTTTTATGTGTATAGAAAGGACCCTAGCATAGCAATTCTTTGTGAAGTTGTCTTTATCCCAAATAAAGAAACTGATAGGGTTCTACACTAAACTTTATGTACTCACTGTTGCTCGCTCTGCAGGACATATTCCTGTGTCTGGTGATTCTTAGTTTGGCCATTTGTCTTTTATGGACAGAGTCCTTATTAGAGCTATTGCGGTCAATAACTGCAGATCCTTTGTTTTTTGTTTATAGAAAATGCCTCTGGTTCAGGGATGGTGTATTTAGCTGCTTCATTCTTGGTAGGGTCATTGCTGCTATTAACTTTGGAAACTTGATTTTCTTTCTATATAAAGTACTCCTGGCCCAGGGACACCGTTTAGCTGTGTTACTTTCAGGACTAACTAAAGATATTGCTTCCATTACCTGCGTAGTCAATTTTTCTTTTATAAAAAGAACCCTTGGTCCAGTGTCCTAGCTGCGTCTCTTTCCTGGACAAAGTGATTGATAGAGTTACTGTTATCAACTTTGTGTGACCATTTTTTTTCTATAGAAAGTACCCCTTTCGCTGTCCTTATGCCTTTAGTTGGGTTTTTTCCCCTGAATGAAGCCATTGAAGTCACTATTGGCCAATTACACTTTTTCACAGAAGGTGCACTTGGTGCAGTGATACTGTTTAATCTGCAACACTTTTCTATGATTTGGAATCCACAACCATAACTCCAGTAATCTCAGAGGAGTGTTTGTTTGTGTTTGCTGAAACACAAAAACTACAACTTCAAGAATCTAGAGTATGCACATTAGACCTCTTTGGACAAAATAGATGGCTGAAAAAGCAGGGAAAATTATCAGTCAGGCTGACCATTTCCTGATTGCCTTAAGGTCCAACAAAGGTTTAGGACTTCAGCTCACACCATGTCCAAAATAAAATGAATTGTTGCTACTGCAGGTCCTTGATTCTCTCTACCATTATACAGTTAAATATGTACACAAAAAAATTAAAAAGCTAGTTTTACACACATCTTTATTTGTAAAATAAATATATCTTCACAGACATTGGCAAAAGTGAGTGAGTCGAACCCGGAACGACCGCTGCGAGGACTGAAGGCCTCTGAACATGGGGCGCCCGTCTTAACTACTGTGCTATGTGGCGCCCCAAGTCAGACATTTTTTATGCTTGCCTAATATTTTCTATTAAGTTATGGATTTAAATCTGGTTCAAGTCCACATTTCTTAGGTAATGTAAAATCAGAAATCCTGAAACTCAGGCCTCAACATTTCCACCATCATTGAACCACAGTGCAAACAGTCTACCATCATCTAAAACCATCTCAGTTAAATGTAAACATATCACGCCACACAGAACTCATTGAAGACCTCTCTGAAATCAGATTGTGAAAAGATTCTGCCATTTCTGCACATGCAGTCTCCACACTGTATTCTGTGATTAGGAGTTGAATAGGAGATCTGCCAGGTCAGCAGGTTCTTCTCTCTCGTCTGTTCCTATGTTTACTAATCTCCCGTCAGTCATGCCTTAAACCTTCTGACCAGGACACGTAAATGGGAATGACCCACAAACCGCCTGAAGAGTCGACACACAAACATAATTCAGCTACGAATGCACACAGAACCAAGATGCATCAGAATCACCGTTTTTTTGGACAAGCCAGAAATTTGACTTTGGTTTCAAGCCCTCACAGCATACAGACATTATGGCAAGCATAAATAAATCAACTTTAGAGGAAATAAAAGATAAAAGGAACAGTGTGTGCATATATGTGTAGAAAGGTAAGTTGTGGTAGTGCAAATATACCCGTTATATTTCACAATAGAGTAACTGACACTTCTGGCTGTGAGGTGTTCATCAGAGAGGGGCTTGGGGAAGAAGCCGTCTCTGTGGCAGTTGGTTTTTGCAAACCGCACTCTGTAGCACCGAACCTGAAGTAGAAATCTGAACGGTTTGTGTCCAGGATGTGTGGGGTCTGCAGAGTTGTTAGCTGTCTTTTTCCTGACCCTGAACCTGTACAAGTTTTGGATAAAGTGAAGGTCAGCCTAGGGCGGGGCGATAAATCAATTTTATAGATTAGTCGAATTTTCTGTTTATGAAGATTTCATTTTTAGATAAATCGAAACAAAGTTTCTTCAGTGCACTCCAAGGGTTTCAGTAGTTCAAAGTGATGTGAGCCCGGCCAAGCTCTACCTTCATGTTTCACAGCGTGCATTTATTTGGACTTTGAATTCAGATGAACTCCCAGAAAGGATGATTAAAATAAAAGCAAGTTTTAAAAATATTTTCAATTGTCATTTCAAATTTCTTTTCAGGAATAGAAAGGGAGAAAAAAATAAAATCAATTAAAACTAGAAATCGGATTTGCCATGACAAAAATCGTAGATTTCATTTTTAAGCCATATTGTCCAGCCCTAGGTCAGCCGTGATGATCCTCTCTGCAGACCTGATTGTTCGTTGCAATTTGAACCTGTCCTGTTGTGTGGATCTAAAGAGCTTTCACACAAAATTGAATTGCCTGGAAATTGACCCAAATTCAAACAGAATAAAAACCTCAATGTGTGTGTCTGTGTGTGTGTAAAAAAATGAGCAAATTCTAAAATGAGCTTTGCTCAGATAGAGACCACTACCAACTTGTAGGAATTCAAAAAGCTTTGTTAAAAAAAAAGATGCAAAATCCTGAGTCACATGAACAAAAACGTAGATTAAACAAAGCATCATACGAAATAAATGAATATGTGTTCCTATATAGTGCCGCACATCATGTTTCAGGGGTAAGGCTGAAGAAACAAGCTGTCAACATCTCCACCCCAGAAGGCAGCAGGTGACCAATCACAACAGAGATGGAGTTATGGCAGGAAACTGCAGGGCTCCACTCGTGGCTCATTTACTGCCCTGCTGGTATTTGGTGCAACAAATGGAGCACAGGTGGTGTCCAGCAGAATGTAAGCAGAGTTTTATGTCATCAGAGCAACATACTTCAGAAGGAAAGGTGTGTCAATTTATACATGTTGACACATGCAGAAGAGTGTTGGATTTTAACAACTCTCAGAAGAATGAATAATTGGGCTGTGAGGACATTTCTAGGCTTTGGGTTGAATCAGTATCTAAATGTTGGCCTCAAGGAAGTTTACACTTCACGGAACAGGAACTGTTTCTCTGTTCAGTGTTTCTTGATGCAGCGCCACCACAGGCGAGGAGGTAAACCTGTTTCTGATAAGGTTCGGTTCGCTTGTCAAAGTGCGGTGTGAATGCGATCCGCACCAGCTAAAAAAAGGCAACATTACCATTTTGATCCCCAGTCTAACAGAGTCTACTGCACTATCAGGTGTGAAAATCCCTCAAGCAGAGCTGCTGCTCCTCCAAAAGATTATGGTTAGGTGGTTCAAGCACCTGCTTCTGTTTCAGGGTTTCCAGGCCTGTGCGCAGGAAGGAGGCCCAATGGTAGACCCATAATTGGTAGGAGGGACTACATAGCCCTTCTGGTCCTGGGAGCACCGTGGGATTTCCCAGAATTACCTCTCTTTACAGCAGCATAAATGTTGCTGTGAAGAGAGGCGTCTTGGGTTCTCTCCTAAACCTGTTGTCTGATCTCCAATGGAAAGACGCACGGATGAACAGACTTTCTTCATTTCACACGTTGTGAACTCGAACAACTTGACTTAAAGTATAGTATTTTGTAGACATCTCCAATATTTCACATTCTTTTTTAAGCAACAGAGACTTCAAGGAAAATTTAAAAAAAAAAAAATCTTTTCTTTAACGTTTGACAGTTTCTTGATTTAGTTCTTATAGACGATCAGTTTGTGCTAAATTATAAAGTCCACTCTGACCCTCCCGTTATTGTTCTTGATAATGCCTCTTTTCTTCCTACTCAACCTCTCCATTAAATGTTTGTCACACCTAAAGATGGTGTGAGACTATCTATTCCCATTTGTCTGCATTGCTCTACAATGCATTTCGAAAGAGACTCAAAGGATAAAGGAAAAGGAACAGTGGTCTGTATATTTAATTCTTCTCTGAAATATCACCCCCTCACAAGCGTGTAACATCTGCCCACGCTTTAAAGATAACAGATCTGTGCATGGCTATTTCATGGCTGCTACCACAAATTAAATCTGGAAACTGTATTCGACATTTGGCGTGACGCGCCCCCCCATCTCAGTGCAATAGAAAAATCTGATCGCAGATCTTTCCAGTAATAACTCCTATCACACCTCCATGACAGAACAATTTTCAGCAGTGGGCAGAAAAATTTCAACCGTAAATAAGACTGTATGCTGGTGGTGGTGATGGTGGAGGAGGGGGGTACAAAAACCTCTTCCCAGGATGACATTTCCTATGGTTTGTCTTCGAATTTATCTAAACACCATGTGTAGATAAACATTATGGTTTACTGGGTTCTGAAATGCTTTTTAAAATAATGCAGACGGACAGAAAAATTATTTTAAGCTGCAAAACATTCAGATTGCTATACAAGTACTTCCTGATAAAAACAGAGCATCCCTTTAATGCAATTTTTCTCCGCTGCCTCTGTGTAAGCTGGCGCTGTCCAGGGTGCTGAAGCTGCTGCTGATCATGGTGCTTAACTTGCCAGACATTTCTGACAAAGAGAGGGAAGAAAAACCAGATCCTGCACTTTTATTTCCAGTCCATTTCTGGCACCGATGCGATTTACAGCAGGATGCCCGGTTTTATAAATCTTCATCATGAGCAGAACATAAATTTTAGAGTCAGTTGTTAGAAACTGGGAGCGGATCTATGCCTATAAATGTGAAGGTTAAATAGAAGCTGCATTTACAGTAGAATACTCCGCTTTTTTGCCAGTTTTGAGCCAGCAAAGGATTTTATGAAGGAAATTAAATGCGTGTAAAACCATTAAATGCAACAAAGTAAAGTTTCTAAAAGACTGAGACAAGCCTCACGAAAGCTACCATTTGCAGGAATGATAACTTATTGGGTATTTTACTCGAAAGGGGTGAAATCAGATACAAATAAAAACAAATTTTTGTAAGAATCGCAAAAAAAACCCCAACCCAAAATGAGCTAATTAAAACCCATTTCTACTAACAGGCATGTCTGTGAATCTTTAAGGAGTAAATCTGTGACCTGATAAATGAAGGTTTAGCTCCATTGTGGTACTTCTGCTTGAACATGTGATTGCAAAGCTGGATAAAAACTAACAATAGTTTTTTTTTTAGCTCATCTTGGCCAGTAAATTCTCATGTATAAAGCAAAAAGTCTGTGGTTGCACTGTCCACCAGAATGTCTATTGTGGTAAAACTCACCCTCGCTTCTTAAACTACCCACTTCTGATATGAGGCACAACAGATTAGAGCTCCTATAAGCAGATTTGTACTTTTCTTAAATTCTTCGCACACTGGATTGCCCACCAAAGAGAGATTACCAAATAGAGGTGTAAAAAGTCTCCGTCCTACAGATTACCCTCATCTTTTCTCCACCTGCTGCATCATCTATGATACTGCCATCATTCCAGGAAGCACCAGAGGGTAATGTAAGAAACTTAAAAAAAACACAAAAAACACACACACAAAAAACAATAGAAGCACTCTGCAGGTAGAGAGAGAAAATGCTTTTGTTTACTTAGTTAACAGGCTAACTAAACATTTTTCATTACTTTTTGACTCTAAAGCTCTATGTACAACTTTTGATTATTATTCTTTACTTTAAGCTTGCAGCACATTTTTCAACAGAGATCACACTTTCAAAGGGAATCTGCAAAAAGCCCATTGACCAACAGCTGGACAAATAGGAGGAAGCAGTTATGGGTTGGACCGATGGACAGAACAACAGATGGACGAACAACTGGAGGGAAAGACAGATGGGTGGATAGGTGGCCAGAAAGATTGATGATGGTCAAACATTTGTACACAGAAATTAATAAATGTAAGGTGTAGTGTACATGGCAAGGTAATTACAACGATTTCAGACCCGATTCTACCCTTCCCACAATCTTAAGGACGGCTATTATTGTGATGGCTTAGAAGATAATCAGATATTCCTGCCGTGTGTGGTGTGCTCAGAGCACTCTGGTCTGCTAGGAAGGATGTTGGGACCGCTCCGATCACAAATCGGGCATACTCAACATGTTCGATTGTCTTGGCCTGATATCACAGTGTGTGCCGTGTTTCAAGGAGAAATGAGCAAGTAGCTGTTCAGAAAGCGAGGAAACAAGCCCACAATCTATCGCCAATGCCGCCTCCTTGTCCCCCATGTTTACTCCAAAGTCAAATTTCATTTCTTGAGGTTTTACAAGATTTCCTGTCTGACCTGGGAATGTTCGTGACTGAAATCTGTGGGTGTGGGGTCTATCGTCATTGCCATGTGGCCACGCACAACACACTGTAGGACCAAAACTGCTACAGACGTGATTTTTTTCAATCGCCATGGGTGTTCTCTCAGGTCTGGAAAATCTTAAGACAATTTTAAAATCTTGCCGTGTGAACCAGCCCTAAGAATAGACAGAAAGATAAATGGTTGGACAAAGAACTTTTAGACAGCAGATTAAAAAATAAAGTTTGTAAATACTAACACTTTTTTCATACTTTAAAATCATCCGTTAGGGTTAGATATACTCAACAAAAAACAAAAAAACAGGTGGGTTATTCAAGAATAATTTAAAGTTATGTTTCACCCCAAAGAAATCCTTGAATACTTAACCGCAAATAAGCAAGAGTCCACTGTAAACAACACTTGTGTGGCTTACTGTACTGAAAGAAAACTACTGCTATCGAATGAAACTGGATGAATATTTAAAAATTTCAGGAACTGAAAAATATTTTAAATGTTATGATTTTAACTCTACTGCCTTCTCATATACAATTACAGAGGCTTTTAATTTGAAGGATTAGAGCTAGTCTAAAGATCTGGCTGGTGGCGCTCTTACAGTACACGGACAACAGTAATGCCAAGAGGTTCCCACTATTGCCTTTCATCGCTTTTGGATTCAGTCACTGAGGTTGACAGCTGCTCCAAATCTGAGACGAGAAGATTTCGCCCTAAAAATCCACAAAAGGAAATGGGGGTAAGATTTAGATAGAGGGCAGCGTGCAAACTCCAAACTACTAGTAGTTTAATTTAAACTGTTATAATAAAGACAGGATCACAGTTTGTTGTGCATTAAGTTCTTTGCAGAATTATTCAAACATTTTTACATTTTGTTAACTTGAACAACAAACTTTAATATATCTCATCAGGATGGATCTATCCCGACATGATTAGACTTTGATCTTAACTCTTTTCTTCGTAGCTGTTATACTGGTAATTGTTATTATTCTGCTGGAAGACGACCCTCTGTTACGCTCGAGATTTCTGCAGTATCACAGAGTGATGCGGCCAACACCATGCTTCAACAATGTGGATGAGACATTTAGTGAAAGTTGAAATTTGGACCAGAGCCCCTTCTTTCAACAATATTACAGAAAAGCAAGATGTGGATCTCTGCAGCTCCTCCAGAGTTACCATGGGTATCCTGTTCAGTTTAGATGGATGGGCTTACATTGGTAGGTTTGAAATTGTGCCACACACACTCCACTTCCAGATGTACTGAACAGAGCTCTGTCAGACATTAAGCTTTTATAATCCAACTCTGTTTTACACTTCTCCACAGCCTTCCCTGTGACCTGTGTAGTGGTCTTTATGATGCTGATAGTTCACTAACAAACATACCAAAGAAAGCCTTCACAGAACCTCTAAAATTATTCTGAGATTCAGGTCATTTTTACACCTGATAGTCAGGTAAATTTGGTTCGATTAGAAACCAAAATTGCAAAACTGTTGCTTTTCTTAACGGGTGCGGTTTGCATTCACACTGCACTTGACATGAGATTTGTGCAGTTTTAGAATTGCCCCGTCTTTGGCAAATGTTCCAGAGCCAAGACCTAGGTTATAAGGTAGACCAGAGTTCACGTTTTTAGTCCGCATCAGAGTTCGAATGTGTATTCACACCTCCCCATACGAACCAGACTTTCTGGAAAATCGAACTAGATTTCGATTAAAGCGGACTCAACAGGGTCTGTGTGAAAGCACCCAGAATTAGACACAATGGACTATTTACTAGCTGATTCTGAAGACCTGTACAGGGTTTAATGTCACACCTCTCTCAATGACCACTGGGGAAATGCAGTGAGCTTAATGTGATGTGATAGTGCAAGGATAGGCGGGTTTAGACGATGGATGAGAATTGTTTATTTAAGGTTGTTTAAAGACCCACTCCAATGAAAATCGTGTTTTCCGTGTTAACATGTTCATTGTGGCATTTTTCTGATGCCAGAAGACATATCTTAAGAAAACTAAGCTCAAAATTGCATTTCTGAGTATTTCTGCTGTCAAATCGCTGTTAATAGCAGACGCTAAAAGGCCATCTAGAACAGACTGCGTTTGTGACGTAGCAACCGCACTGGGCGGGCTACAAGCTCCTGCTCCGCTCTGCCACGCCCGCTGAGGTGCTGAGGAGTAGAGAAGACGATAGCGGATCAACACCTGTGTGCTGTAGCGGGCGGCAATGTTAAGAAGAATGATATTATTAGCTTTCATACTGTACCAAAACCATCGGCAGTGAGAGAGAAATGGATTACATTTCTTGGTCACAGCAAGATTCATATCTGCACATTGCTTTGCAGTCAACATTTCAGAGAAGACTGTTTCACCAAAAAATGGGCTTCGCTAGTTACCTACTTTTGAAGCTGAGCGCAGCGCCTTCCATCAAGACACCATCAAGTGGACAGCCTGTATCTTTACCGCTAAGTTTTTCTGTCGGGAGCTAATTCAACCATCTGCTTGTTTGCTAGGAGCATTAAGTCAGCTATTTATGGGTCACCAGCCAGAGCTCCATGCTGCTGTGTTAAAGCGTTGTAGGTTATAATATAAAGTTATGCGTTTTACAAGTTTTTTTTAAAAATCTTTTTATTTTAGTTTAATTTTATACAAAAGCAGGGTCAGATGCACACACAAAAGCCATTGCTGGGTTGGAGGGAGGGGGTCCTCGCCACCAACGGTTCCACCCACAACACAGAGTCGAATTTTAATGAGCTACTACCAATCTTCTGAAGTTATGTCCTAGGAAATGGCATAATCATAATTTGAAGACCACTGAGAACACTTTAAAATAGCTAAAAAAAGATGATCAGAGTGGGTCTTTAAGGGATATCAGAATAAAGGCGGTGTAAACAAGTCCAAACCACTTTTTTTTGGCAATGATTAATTTTATTTCTTCAAAATTATATAATATTTAGTTTTGGTCTAGCACATAAAACCCAATATAGTAGACTGCAGTTTGTGGTTGTAACATGATGAAATGTAAAAAGTTTTAATAGGTATGAACACTTGTATCTTGCTGCTCTGTCAAAAAAAAAGATTAAAATTCTACACCATATGTTACAGCTACTTTAGAAGACAAAGTTTAAATAGATAAAATTCAATTTTCTATTCTAAAGTAAATCATGAGTCTTCTCCACATTCAGTAGAAAACTGGTGCAAAGTCCAATTCAGCATGTTTCCATTAACCATCACGATAATGGCCCAACTCTCAATACCGTTCTGTCAAAGTAATGCATCACATCTAAAGGGCTCCCAATGCTCATGCCTGCTCTCAGTAGTGAGAGGGTGATTCATCCATGTTTCTATACCAATAAATATTGAGCAAAGAAATCCTATTTAAAAACCCAAATGGAAATGTTGACTCAACGAGCGCACCATATTTAATCCATCCTCCCTAAATATGGCTCAGGAAGACAGCTTTAAAGCTAAAACTGCCTACTTTCAGAGGAATGGGAGCCCAGAACACCCGATGAATAAGAGTGGCCTCCTCTGCACAGTGTGTACAATAACTGTCTGCGTTTTCTCACAGATCATCATGCATTATTTATGGGAATATTTTTATAGTGTGGTGATTGTTTCCGACTTGCTAGTCAGTAATTAGTGTTTCACATTTAGGTCTTTAATGATCTTTGATTTGGACTCCCGTGTCTCCTCCCAGATCAGCGCCTGCAGCTCGTTGGGAGAGCTGGCAGCAGCAACTCCAAAAGTTAGCAGTTTTTCTGGAAGCCTCGTCACCAGGCGGAGCAGAGGTGAACCGCAGCCATGCCAATTTAGATGTGCCAGTAAGCTGCGCCAAAGGGCCCACTCTGGCACCGACAGACATACTCCTGCATGAATTCATTTAAATATGCTCCAAGTTGGAATAATGTATATGAAACTTTACTTATCAACACTGTAATCCTATCCCAATTTTACTTTAACATTATTCTTTTAATACTCAGATGTACTGGATGTAAGCAGGATTTAAAACTTCTGAATAATCTCTCTCAGATGAAGGACGCTTCGCATTTTGAAAGATTTTCTAAGATGGAACCTTGGCTGCTTTTCCCAAAATTTTTAAGTGTAAGGTTGTTCCTGTTTTCAGCGACCACATTCAGACAATCTTTCCCAACAACCACGTACATAGGTGACCCGTTGACCAACACCACTGTCAGGTGAAGGTTAAGTTTCAAGAAATTTGATGTCTTTTTCTTACACTTAAGTTCTAGGCATTGGTCATGTATGTGAATTCAGGTATAAGACAATTTTAGAAAAGCTATGGTATCAAAACTTCCCCCTATACAATTCCAAACAGTTTAAAGCCCTTTTCTGAGATGCCAAAGTAAGTTAAACAGTAACTGGAGATTTTCTCTAATTCGAGCATGAAGTAATGCCGGACAGTCCCTACTGCATATATTGCTGCCAACTACTGTTCATCTAGCTATCTTTGAGCAAATATAGCGATACAGAGTAATTGTGTTATTTTAGCTTAAAGCTATACAGAGGGTCACCGGTATTTGCAGGGGTTGAGGACCCCAACTACCCACGAATAGCTTAAACCTACAAAAACTTCAAATCTCCAATAAAAAACGCCTATAACTGCCTATTTTAACAGCTCAAAACAACAAATATATCTTAATATGCATTGAAATACACAGTAGAAACCGCAAAAGCTCACATCTACAGTTAGGGTGACCAGATTCCCACCCAGCAAATGTGGGAATGTGAAAACAATGTGAGATTCCTATGCATCAAGATAGTGTAAATTAGTTTTTGAATCTATAAACTTTCTATTCTGCCTCTTAGCTCTAAATTTAGCTAACACACACATCTATCCATCCATCCATCCATCCATCTAATGTGCTAGTATATATTGTCATATGTATGTTTTTTCTGATTTTTGCTCCTGAAATTTAGTCCAAAGAATTTTTTTAATGTAGATGTACACTATTTATTACATCGTAGAGTTACAGTGAATAATTATTTACTCAATAAATAAGTCAAAATGTTACCCGAGTCGTCCATTACTCAGTGATTTTAATCCTGCTCTGCTTTCTGCAGCAGTTCCTTTTGTTCAGCATTAATAAGGTGCACTTCTTGTGTAGATGTGTTTAATGAATGATAAATTAAGACAGAAATAGCTTTAATTAGTTAGAATAATTTGTGTTTTATGTATTTGTTTACATCAATCTTTGACCTGATGTCTATCGTGCAGTCTAGGCCCCGCCCCCTTTCTCTAACAGCCCTGGTGTTGTTTTGGCCACCCAATAATCACCACTGCCCCCCCATTTAGCCCTCTTTGAAAACTTCCTAGAAACACCCCTGCTCAGCAGTCTTGATTAAGTATTTTAAGGTTATAAACCTTATTCAAACATTAATATCTGTAATCATTTTGAATATGACAAACTGAATTAAACTCACTTTAGTGTTAAACAGTGGATCTGATGCACACCATACCGCTATTAATTCAAGCTCTCAGGAGTCTTTGTTTCTTACCGATTTTTTCACGTTTGTTTTTGTTTGTTCTGCTTCTGAAAAACCTAACCATAGCTGAAGTCTATGAAGTTCAGGTGGTGGTAAGGGGAAAAGCAAAGTGCCAGTTATGGGCCGGGAGTAAGCCTGCAATGAGCACACAAATGTTACTTTTTTAAATTATTTTTTTATTTTTATATCGGGGGCTTTAGGGAGCTGTAGTGATATACAGATAAATGGGGAGATGCAGACCGATGCAATAGGCTAACTTTTTTTTTTTTTTTAAGAATTATTTTAAAATCTATAGGCCATATTTACAAGGTTGGCATAGATGCACGTCGGACTGACTATTTTAAGCTTTTCACCGGGACACATTTATATTACATCAGTTATGTCCCCGTTTTCACAAATACTGCTGTTAATAATGCAGGACAATGTCTCCAATCGCGTGACGTGTGAAAAGTGATGAAAATGCAGGACACCTGGTCACCCTATCTACAGTCTACCTTATCGCCGCTCTTGGGGGTTACAGCCAATCAGCGCCAAAGAAAACAAATGAAGCTCATGGATTGGCTGCTTTGAAAACACCACCCAAGAGAGAGTTAAATAGCATTGCAACTGGATTTTTTTTAGCTTCTCAAGCAGCATTAAATTTTTTTTTAGATATACTCAAAAAAAATTGTTGGGTTTTCCACAAATAATTTTGAGTGACGTTACACAAAAAAATCAGCAAATACTTAACTGTGAATAGGTGGAGGTCCACTGTAGCCTACATGGACCTACAACTGTTTCTGCTCTCAGATTTCTGAGAAAATTAACTGCCGCTCAGATAAAATCTTTCAAAAAGGAAGATGGACCCAAGTCTAGTCTGCAAAGAGATCTTCACCTAGTTGTTTATAAAATTTGCAAGAATGAGTACTTACTACACTTCTCAAATCAAAACCCCTCAAAATGTTACATTTCTGGTCTGGTTGACTGAACAAGAGACCACCCCAACATGTGCACATACCTTTTAGCATGATGCGTTTGTACTTTTTACTTTACAGTCCCTTCGCGTTGCTGTCTCAATTATGATTTCAAACTCTGGCGAAAGCTAGTACAAACTGGATGAGTGAAACAATTCTGACCCAATGGTATTACCATAGACCTCCATCACACAGCTGAAGCATTACATCATTGTAATGATGGTTACAATGAAAGGTAGCTGTTCCTTCTATTAAAGCACCTGGGAAATTTTGCCTTAAGAATTTAAATAGAATGTCTTTGCTCATCAAGTCTGCCCTTATAAAACTAATAGAAACCTTCAGCAATTCATTTTGTTTTCCATTGACGTTAACATTAGCCTAATGGTCTGGTTGCTAACTTTTTGTAGCGTTATTTGAAAGATCTTACGTTGCGAGGTTGTAAGATAATCTAATGCATCACGTGGATGTGCATACAATCTAAAACATGTTTATTTTGTTTTCTGTGTATCACAGCCACATTAACAGAAGAAATGATATATTGGAGCTTTTATGGAAACAATGTCCGAAAAACGTCAGTTCTTTATTGATTTGTTATTATCTAGTAATTAGGTTTGTGTAAATTTGTAGTTCTCTCAGGCACGCATCCCGGCGTTTTCACAACTGAACTAATGCCAAGAAACCGGGGCATATTTTTGGGGGAAGCAAACTAAATCTCATTTGGAGCCTTTTATTTTCCACCTCTCAAATCTCTATTTTGACATTTAACAGCCATTTCTAACAGCACATTACATTTCTGTGCATGATCATTTGTGCAGCACACCATAAACAGAGTTAATAGTTCCCTCATATTCATTGTTATTTCCATTTGTACATTCAGCTGCATAATGCATTTAACAACCCACTTTTGGAAACATTCAGCTTGCGTTTCTTAATTTTGCTAAAACCCACAGGTCCCTGAAGTGAACTCTGTTTCATGTCTGAGCGTCTGACTCTGTCAAGGTTTTAGACATAAAGCCGTACCGACAAATGAGGCCAAGCATGTTTTGTTCCTACTTCATCTGCTGCAGCTCATGACTGGTAAATCGGCCTGCCAGCAGTAACTGGGAAATCATTTGGTGACACTATTACTAATGCAGGGGAAATGAATAAAAGCACAATGACATAAAATGGTTCCAAGAGCAAAATTACAAGGCAGTGCTGTGTGGCTGTGGTGTACATATGTGATTGTGTGGGTCTGTCCTTGTCTCTCAATATTCCTCTATTGAGACAAATAGAGAGGGGAGGAGGAGGGGGGGGGGGTTGGGGTCTTCCCTTCGATCCAATCCTCCCCACTATTCACCCCTCACAACACCAGCCGGGCAAGTGTGTACATGCGACTGTGAGTGTATGTCCCAGTAATTCAGTCTTTTGCAAGCATGTCTGAAAGTGGGCCATTTCTGGTCCAATCCTGATTTCTGTGAAGCAAGAAATCATACAGTGTGCGGGTCATATCCATCCATCCATCCATCCATCCATCTATCAACTCAGCAAAAAAAGAAACGTCCTCTGATTTTACTTTCAGTAAACTTAATGTGTGTAAATATTTGTATGAACACAAAGAGTCAACACCATAACACCATCAGTATCTGGTGTGGCCACCAGCTGCTTGAAGTACTGCAGTGCATCTCCTCCTCATGGACTGGACCAGATTTGTCAGTTCTTGCTGTGAGATGTTACCCCACTCTTCCACCAAGGCACTTGGAAGTTCCTGGACATTTCCTGGGGGGAATGGCCCTAGCCCTGACCATCCGATCCAACAGGTCCCAGACATGCTTAATGGGATTGAGATCCGGACTCTTCGCTTGCCATGGCAGAACACTGACATTGCTGTCATGCAAAAACTCACGCACAGAATGAGCAGTATGGCTGGTGACATTGTCCTGCTGGAGGATCATGTCCGGATGAGCATGCATAAAGGGTCCACATGAGGGAGGAGGATGTCTTCCCTGTACCGCAAGGCATTGAGATTGCCTGCAATGACAACAAGCTCAGTCCGATGGTGATGTGATATACCGCCCAAGAACATGATGGACCCCCCACCTCCAAATCGATCCCGCTCCAGGGTACAGGCCTCGCTTTAACGCTCATTCCTTCGACGATAAACATGAATCCGTCCATCACCCCTGGTGAGACAAAACCGTGACTCATCAGTGAAGAGCACTTTTTTCCACTCCGGTCTGGTCCAGCGAAGGTGGGTTTGTGCCCATAGGCGGCGTTGTTGCTGGTGATGTCTGGTAAGGACCTGCCTTACAACAGGCCTACAAGCCCTCAGTCCAGCCTCTCTCATCCTATTGCGGACATTCTGAGCACTGATGGAGAGATTGTGTGTTCCTGGTGTGACATTCGGATGTACCGATCCTGTGCAGGTGTTGTTACACGTGGTCTTCCACTGCGAGGATGATCAGCTGTCCTTCCTGTCTTAGGCGTCTCACAGTGCGGACATGGCAATTTATTGCCCTAGCCACATGAGCAGTCCTCATGCCTCCCTGCAGCATGCCTAATGCACGTTCATGCAGATAAGCAGGGACCCTGGGCATCTTTCTTTGGGTGTGTTTCACAGTCGGTAGACAAGTCTCTTTAGTGTCCTGCGTTTGTAGAACTGTGACCTTAAATGCCTACTTTCTGTAAGCTGTTAAGGTCTTAACGACCATTCCACGGGTGCATGTTGATTAATTGATTATGGTTAATTGAACATGCATGGAAAACATTGTTTAAACCCTTTACAAAAAAGATCTGTAAAGTTATTTGGATTTTTACAACATTATTGTTGAAATACACTGTCCTGAAAAAGGGACGTTTCTTTTTTTGCTGAGTTTATATATCTACATACATACATACATACATACATATACATATATACATACACATACACACATACATATATACACACACATACATATATACATACACATACACACACATACATATATACATACACATACACACACATACATATATACATACACATACACACACATACATATATACATACACATACATATATACATACACATACACACATGCATATATACACACATACACACATATACACATACACACACATATATATACACACACACATACACACATATATACACATATAAAGAAAGATTTTCATGCATTCATTTTTTCAATTTTGTTTGAAATCGCAGCTCTCAATTGTGATGGTTTTAATTCAATTCAAAAATACTTAATGAATCTCAAATGAGAGTTCAATGCAACTCATATTACACAGGTTTCTTCAAAGAGTTGTTTTAGATGCTGTTGGCTGTGGGCAAGAAGGATGTCCTGTAGCATCTTTTTTTACAGCGAATTTGAAGAAGCTTCTGACTGAAGATACTCTGTTGTTGTATTGCAGTCTCATGAAGATGATGCTTTGGGTTTTCTGTAATTGTCTTTATATTATTACATAATCTCCAGTGGTTCTACAGTCATCCCCAGAACACATCAAGCCTTCTTTATCACCTTGTTAAGCCATAATAACTGGGTCACAGATTTGTAGAAGATATGCAGCATCCTGCTGTAAACTTTGAAGAACCTAAGCTTCCTTAAGAAGTACAGTCTGCTCTGTCCCTTCTTGTAAACTGCTTCACTGCTGCATTTTCACTCCAGCCTGTTGTGCAGGTGAACACAGAGGGTTTTATACTCCACCACCTCCACTTCTTCTGCCATTATACAAATAAAGAATTAACCAAGTGGTTCTCCATTATTTTCTCATGCCCTCCCTAGAGAACAAATGTCTTTACACCCCCCGAATTGAAATACTATGCAAAACCTGATAATATTTAATTATTTATCTGTACAAACCAATGGCACAAGTGTTCTGCATACAATTTCCTGATTATTGAAACAGATAAAATGAGCAGCTGTTTTTATTGTTTTAAATCTATTTCTAAGTTTAGTTTATTAACTCAAATGTTAACATTTAATCCAGACTGCTTAGTCTGTGATAATCAGAAGAGAAAAGGTGCAAAAGATTCACTGGGATGTGCCTTTTTAGACTAAACAGTAACATTCAAAACTTTTTTAAACTGGAAACATTGGCTACTTGTCAGCTTCACCAGCATATTACTTTTCTATATTTTATATATATATAAATATAAAACCATATTCATAAACCAAAAACTGTATAAATATGAAGTGAATGAAAATAATTGAAGAAATCAAAGGACAAAAAGACCCCTCAACATTAAAATATGTCTAATAGAGACCTAGAAACAGTAAATCCTTGTGCTCACTTCTATAATGATCTGGACCTTTGTTCATGTTAATTTCCTAACTCTGTCCCAGATTCCACTAAAATACATGACATGTCAATGTTTTTGTGTTTAGCTCTCATGTTGTTGCAGACCTTGCAGCATGTGAGCTGACAGAACTTATAGAAAGGTTGTTCTCCCAACTCATAAACATCGCTAGTCCTGAGCCTCGCGCTAAGCTTCCAGGTTTTTTTATTTGGAGGACGTCGGTGTTTCAGTGGCTGGCCCGTTTATTCCGTCTGTGTGGAGAGGAGGGCCAACCTGACACCCGCCTAACCAGGTAGCAACTGGTACAGGAGTAACAGCTGCCAAAACACTACAGGGACAGTGTTTTATTTTGTACTCCATTTTGTTAAATTTCACGATTCCGTCCACCTATCCCATATTGCAAGCTTCATAGAGCTCTACTCTGTTAGTCTGTACACCGGTGTCTCTGTGTAGACTACTTCTGCTGGGTTAAACAGGCAGCCTGTTGATTAGCTAGAGCACTGCTGTCACCTAGTGACTGGAGGTTTATTGTCCTTCAAGCATGACTAAAGACAAAAGTCCTCCTGCCTCTCACGCCCCCCCCCCCCCCCCCCACCCCCCCCCACCCCACACGAACCTAAGCATTAATGCGCCACACAAATGTCAGCCAAGATGAAGGTAGTAACACTCGGAGCACAAATGTGAGTTCATATGATGAGGATTTATTTGTGTATTTGTCCGGTGAGCTGGAAGTTGGGGGAAATGTCTGTGGGAATTAGGTTGGAGACTGAACTAATTGGCACCCTAAGTCAGGGACTTTAAAGTGCTCTGTGGCAAGCCTAGTTTGCCTGGTAAAAAAAAGCAACATAAAAAACCCCAGCAACTGACAAAACAAAAATCACTTCGATTTGTCCCAACAGCTGTCACTAGAAAATACGGCGGCCCACCACAGCCGTGGTGAATCGAATTAGTGTAAAGTCTAACTTTTCTTTTTGCACTACAAATATTGTCACACAATGTAGCTGTCAAAAGGTTTGTCTCAGCACAGTCACACACCTTTCAAACCTCAAGTCCATCTAGAGTTGGTTACCCTTACGTCATCCCATTGCTTCAAGAAAAGACAATGCACTTGATGGAAGATGATGTGAGATATGCAATATCACATTAATTTGGCTCAGACACAGAGGAAAAAAGGCCCAGCAGAAATTGCTGATTTAATTTAATAAAGAGCTTATGGATCTCAGACCTTTTGTACTAAAAGAAGGCTAAACAAAAAGTATAGACCATGTAAAACCAAAGCACTTCATGCTTTCCCATAACACATTCACCTCTACTCTTGCTCCAAAACCTCAAGCTACCCATTATTGCACCAACTGTAAGGTAGCCTGCGCCCTATCCAAAAGTATGTTGTTGTTCCTTCCCTGGAAGCAAAGATTCATTTGGCAGGTGTTCAATGACAACTCCCTGTAGATTTTCTGGCACTGAAAATTATAAAATATGCCCTTTGAATTTGTGTTATTGCACATTGAAACCCACGATTACTAAGTGTGACTTTGTGGTCGTCGTTTTTAGCCAACATTTCTGAAACTCCTGACTCCTTTACAAACAGGCACATTTACAGAAATGTCTACACTTCAATTCAAGCAGGTCTTTCAGCTAAGTGACAAACATTTGATGACATTTTCCATCCTCTCCCAAAATGCAGAAATCTTAAGAGTACACCTAAAACATAAAAAAAACTTATTCTTTATGCATAACTGAAAAAGAAGACATTTCAACAGATTTAGATACTCAGATGTGCCACTTGATTTTAAGATTAGGACCCTGTTGGGATCATACCATCTGTTGCAGGACTCTCTGCTCTTGTTGAAAATTAGCAGAGTTCCATGTGTGCATGTTTCAGGCTTTCGCTGTGCGTCAGAAAAAAGTTGGGACTGATTTAGCTCTTTCATGTAACTGCATGGTGGATAACCTGTTCAAAAGGCTTTATACCTCCATTTTAGAGGGAACATAGAGAAAATCTTTGGCACCTGTACTGCAAAATGTCTAATTTTTCCTTATACGCGCGTTTGTGTACACATCTTGCTGCAAACTGCAGACTTGTGTGCAATACTTTAAATGTTCAGTCAAAAAAGCCATGAATTAGAAAGACACTGATTCAGCCACCTGTGAACAACTTCAGTGTAAGTTAGCTGCACCTTTTTAAGTCAGACCTTTCAGGAGTTTAGTCGTGGTAAATAATTTTCTGAGAGGTCTGAAAAGTGACGAGGGCGTTGGTGAAATTACTGCTGTTATTTTCAGCATAGATGTAAAAGGGATGGCAGACCATAGTCTCTGCTGCTCTACCACCCAGTACAGTTAGACTTGACCATAAAGTGTGTTTAGAACCACATGGTTCCATTTAAAATCACAGCAACTCTGCTTTTAATGTTTGTGGTAATTGTGTTTGAATATAGGCATCGCAAAACACATTCATCATGGGTGAATGGGTTTAAATGTTGCGTTCGCAAACAAAAACACCAATTACTCCTGTTTTATAATGAAAAGTTTAAAATGGAGAGGAATTAAACTAAACAGCTGGAAATATTAAAGTAAATTTTTTTCCACTTTTTTGTGTTTCTCTTCCAAAACCGGGCCGTTTACAGTACGTAGATTACGAGTCCCGCAGGAGTCCAGAATGCGATTAACAGCAAAATCAGACTAACAGCATTATTTTTTAGATTCTTTCACAGCGGAGGGTTGCAGCTCCTTTAGTGAATGTTTTCATGAACATTTGCTGATTGTATTTCATGCATTTTCAAGTTAAGACCATAAACAACGATATTCAACATGAGTGGTTGGGTTTAAATGTTGTGCCTGCAGACAAAAAGAACAATTACTCCTGCTGTATAAGTCTAAACACGAACTACTGAGCAGCTAAAACTAGGGTGACCATTAGTGACACTTGGTCCGGTCCTGAAACACTTCAATCATGTAGTTTAAATTGTTCCTTCTCTATGTGGTTAAAATGAATAGTTAAACTTCAGATAGACTTTCACAAGTCAACAAGAACAAAAATGACTGGAAATAAATAGAAATTATTTCTCTTCTGTATTAGAAAAGTAATCTGTAATAATAATTGAAAAAAAAAAAAAAAAATTTAAGTATTATTCTGTTTTCAATGTAATAATAAAAATAACAAGCAGCAGTCTCCCAAAGATGTTTTTAAAAAAAAAAGTGTTTTTTCCACTCTAGTTTTTATCTTCATCATCCTCGGTCAATTTAATAGATGAACTCTTACTATGGACAGCCTTTTTATAGTTTTTCTTTCCACGTGACCTAAGGAATCTTTGGCATCTGTCATACACAGAAACAATTATAACAGCTATGTGAACAGCGCACTCTGCTACACATTTGTCATTCCAGGATGGTATGACAGAGATTTATTTTGTAGCTCTTCTGTAAAGATATACTTGTGCTCTGACATCTTAAACTTAAACAGCAGTGTAGGGTTAGGGTAGCCTCTAACCCTCTAACCCCTCTGGTTCCTGGAACAGGTACCTACAGTGGAAACACCTATAGAGCAATAAACCCTCCTTCGCCAGAACTCCATGCTTGGTTCAGAGTAAATCGTAGAGGTGCCAGCTTAGTTTTCTGGGTTAGATTCTCTACCCTGGTAGCCTGAACTGACCCTGATTACAGTGAGGAGCAACATAAATACTTGTTACTGACATGTTTCTGGTTGATTGACACAACCAGCAAGCTCCCCGTTACATTGGTTTAGGAACAAGTACATTGATCTGCTGTGTTCTGGGTCAGCAGGCTGACTCCCCCGCCGATGCTCACTTTGCGGGCTAATTTGGCCAGAATGAAGTCGAACAGGTCTGTCCTCCTCCTGATTAAGAGCAGCTTTACTCTAAAGATCCTGCCAGTCTCACTGCTCAGCTGTCACTGCTACAGAGAAAACACTCCTCCCTCCTGTGTGCTTTACTTTTACTGGACTTATCTATGGATCACAGACTGGAAGTCTCTAAACTTCTCCCTTAAGATTTCCCTTAAAATAAAAAGTTTCAGCCGACCGACTGTGGGCCGTCCTGAATAAGTGCACCTTCATCAATCATCCATCAGCAGAGGTCACTTTTTCACCCCTCCTCCTTCACCAAAGTCATCTACTGACAGCAACACCATTAAAACTAACTGTGATTCAACAAAGGAAGAAGAAAAAAAGAGCACTGTAAATAAGATGCGACTGGATGAAATGATCTATCAAACTTCTCCTTGGTGGACCTTGCTTTGAAGGAGGGTTTGCAGAGTAAAAAATACAGCAATTCAAGAGGGGAAAAACAATGGCGGTAAAGATGGAGACAAAAATGTCTAAATAAGAGATCGGGAGGACACAGAATACAATTCAATTCAATTCAAATTCAAAAATACTTTATTGATCCCAGAGGGAAATTAAGTGTTGGTATAGCTCATATAATCAATTCTTTAAGGAGTTGTTGTAGATAATGATGGCTGTGGGCAGGAAGGATTTCCTGTAGCGGTCTGTATTGCAGCGAAACTGAAGAAGCCTCCGACTGAAGATGCTCTGTTGTTGTGTGACTGTCTCATGAAGAGGATGCTCAGGGTTGTCCATAATTTTTTTGATTTTATGAAGAATCCTTCTTTGCATTATCATCTCCAGATTTTCCACAGTTGTCCCAAGAACAGAACCAGCCTTCTTTATCAGGTTGTTGAGCCTTTTTAAATCCCTGGCTCTGATGCTGCTACCCCAACAGATGACGGCTGAAGAGATTACACTCTCCACAACAGACTTGTAGAAGATCTGCAGCATCTTGCTGCAAACCTTGAAGGACCTAAGCTTCCTCAAGAAGTACAGTCTGCTCTGTCCCTTCTTGTAGACTGCTTCACTGTTGCGCCTCCAGTCCAGTCTGTTGTCAAGGTGAACTCCGAGGTATTTATACTCCTCAACCACCTCCACTTCTTCTCCCATGATGGAAACAGTGTTTGACTTGTCCCTGTTTCTTCTGAAATCTACAATCATCTCCTTTGTTTTGTTCACATTCAAGGTGAGACGATTGTTTCCACACCATGTCACAAAGCGGTCCACCAACTCTCTGTATTCAGCTTCTTGTCCATCTCTGATACACCCGACAATTGCAGAGTCATCTGAGTATTTCTGCAGATGACAGGTCTCTGATTTGTACTGGAAGTCTGAGGTGTACAGAGTAAAAAGGAATGGTGAGAGTACGGTCCCCTGTGGTGCTCCTGTGCTGCTGACCACCTGGTTTGACACACAATTCTTCAGTCTCACAAATTGTGGTATGGCTGAGGTGAAGGATAAAACATCCGAGGTGTAACAGGAAAGCTGTTGATCAGAGGATAGTGGGATGTCTGTTTGGCTGGGAACAGGAGAGGGGGATGCTGAGGTAGTTCCAGAACTGAACCTGTTGAAGAATATGTTCAGTTCATTGGCTCTGTCCAGACTTCCATCTATCCAATCTTTCCTGTCCTTAAAACCTGTGATCTTTCTCATTCCTGACCAGACATCTCTGATATTGTTCCTCTGTAGTTTGTTCTCCAGCTTCTTCCTGTATGCCTCCTTGCTGTCTCTGATCTTGACCTTAAGTTGCTTCTGTATACTCCTCAGTAATTCCCTGTCTCCCTCCCTGAAGGCTCTTTTTTTCTTGTTTAGCAGCTCCTTCAGGTCACTGATGATCCAGGGTTTGTTATTAGGGAAGCATCTCACTGTTCTGGTGGGGATGATGTTGTCCACACAGAAGTTTATATAGTCAGTCACACACTCAGTCATGTCATTGATGTCCTCTCCATGTGCTTGGCAAAGAGTCATCCAGTCTGTGGTTGCAAAACAATCTTGCAGGGCTTCTTCAGCTTCCTGTGACCATTTTCTCACAGTTCGTTTTGTCACAGGTTGCCTTTGAACAAGTGGTTTATATTCTGAACAGAGAAAAACAAGATTGTGATCTGATTGTCCCAGAGGAGGTCTTGGTTTGGACGTGTATGAATCCTTTACATTTGCATAAAACAAATCCAAGGTCCTATTTTCTCTTGTAGAGCAGCTGACAAATTGTTGAAATGTTGGAAGTGTAGTAGAGAGCGAGGCATGATTAAAATCACCAGATATTGCCACAAATGCATTGGGGTGCTGTGTCTGTAGCTTAGCAACAATGGAACTGATGACATCACATGCATTGTCGGCAACGGCTGAAGGTGGAATGTAAACAACTGCCAAAATTACACTGGTGAACTCTCTTGGCAAATAATATTACTGGAAAGATCATTCAGTTTTAAAAGTGCAATATTATATACAGAGTAATATATTTAATCATTTTTGCTCATTTTTAACTACAGAAAAATCTAAATCTTAATCAGAAAAAATGAGGTTGACATCAACCCACTAAAAATATGTTTATTTTTGATTTATGTCCTGATATTCAGGAAGCCCAGATTGCTTTCAAGGAAGCCTTCAGCTTGTCTACATGGCTGGCCAATGGTTTGTAACCTACAAAACCCCTCTACAGGGTATAGATCAGGAGAGTTTACTGGCCAATCAAGAACAGTCATAAAAGCAGATATTGATACTTTTGGCAGTGTGGGGCGGTGTTCATCAGCGGAGGCATTTTCATGCCAGATAGGCATACATTTTTTTTACCCTTTTTTTTTACCACTAAACTTTTCCTCGTTACGTTTAGATACAATATTCTTAGCGTGTTAAGTAAACTACCTACAGTCGCAAACCCTCTTTGTGATGCGTGCTGATGATCATATTCTGGACAAATGTCAAGTCAGCACTCTTCCACCATGATTGTGTAGGTCAACAGAGGTCAACAGGAGGAGGAAGTTAATGAGAAAAATGGAAACCTTAGTGAAAACTGAACCGAATCTCTCCGCCCCGTTCATATCTCTCTTATGTTTCATCACCAGTCGGCAGTGTCGTCAACACACCAAGCTGAACATGTGTGAATGCTGCAAAAATGACTTAAATCCAGCATCCAATAGCTGTGATGTTATACATTCTGCTTCAGTAATGTGACACGACAACACACCAGCACCCAGAAACGCTTCCCATTAAATGGCCATTTCCAGTAGCTATCGACACGGCAGGGAAAATCAACCACCGTTTGAAGTGCTGCGCTTCTTCTCCCATCGTCTTCCTATCGCTCCAACAACCTTCCTCTTTTTTTCCAATCTTCTTCCTCATGGCCTTCAGGGATGCTTGGCCTCTGTTCTCTACCTCTGCCCTCACAAGTTGGCACTTATGCGTTCCCTTCCCTAATCGTCCTCTGCTCACACTCGCATCCCGGTCTGACCCACGCTTGCTTAAGGCACTTTAGCTTCCTGTCGTCATACCAGCTGACTATTTCTTCTCATCTCTGCTTTCCATCAGCGGTGGAACCAAGGCTGCTCCTTTGTAGTGCAACAACACCCTTATAAGCAGTAAAAAAAAAAAAAACATCTTTGAAACCAAAAACATTTTTATCAGTGCTTACATGCAACTTTTATGCAGAAGAGAGCTGTAATCATTTATGCATTGAATCATAAGGTCTTCAACCCTGCGTGTGGTTTAAACATTTATATTTGCTTCCTTCACACAGCAGCCTGCATGTTGGTGAAAGTTAAAGTCTGCCAAATCTGAACTTATCGCTTCAGGTCATTTAATTATTCAAACAACTACTTGTTTCTCTTTTTGGAAGCAATTAAGGGTTAATTATGCATGCATTTCTCAAAGGGACGGCCCAAAACTGCATGGTTATCCCCGTTTGTATAGTTAATTGCCTGGATTTACCCCCAGCTAAAGTCAAGATCAGAATTTCTGGCACCTCTAAATTTAACGAACTGAATTCAGTTATAGAGAATCTTTGGTGGGAAAACAGGGTCACGCGTATCAGCCTCAGCCTCATACCCTGATGAAGGCTGAGGCCGATACACGCAACCCACGTGTTTTAGCATTTTCTATATGATACAGCCATTTAAAATAAAGGCTTTTTATATTTAAAGAAGAGTGCCTTGGATTTTTCCTTTTTTTTGATGACAAAGTTATTAATGTGCTGGACGCTTCTTAACTCCATTACAGTAGTTTCTACAATCTCCTTAGATATTTTCTCTGCTTGATGCGAATGATCTGACCCTTTTTAGACTAACATCTTTTCCACGACCATAGGATGTCTTTCAACATGGCTGTTTAAGAAACAAGAAGCTATTCTTTGCATCATGAGGTCAAATGATGAAAGATAATTGTCCTGCAATAATTATCCAATAGGAGGCTCGTACACATTTGGTTAGTCAGTCCAGGTGGCAACTTATTCTTTTTGGCCAGTATATATTGTGGAATGATAGAAGTGATAGCATCTACTTTGTGGAATATGTAGAGATCCATCACGAGGAAACCTTTGCTGACAAGTATATTTGGTACTCTCTCATTTCCTCCAGGATCTAAACTCATATGAGCAGAAGACTAAGGATGATATTTAAGAGCATAAAAAAAAAAAATCTCCTTAACACCAATCACAATTGCTCTAAATCAAAGACCATAAAACAGCCTAATCCTTACAACCCATGACTGCATTATTTACATGGAAATAAAACAAACAAGATGAGCTCAGGATGCAGCAATCAGACAATTCTGACAACTAAAAGTATTAATGGTGAGAAAATAAGAAGAACAACAAGATTACAATATACACACACTTTCTAAGATGTTACAGACTTTAGAGTGAAAATGTTCTGGGATAAAGGAGCAGCCGCAGCTCAAAAAGTGGAGTAGTCCATCATCCTGCAGGTCCCTTGGTGGAGGAGTTATTTAATCTCTCAAAAAGGAACAAATTAAATCAGTAGATTACCATTTGAAATTTAAATGTGCTACAAAGTGTTGAAAAACCTTGGTTTAAAGCGAAGGTCTTGAATCTTTTCAGCAGGATTAAGACCCAAAGCCCAAAAGAATGATATAAATTTACCCATTCCAAAGTGAAATGAAGAAACTTTCAGCACCAAAGCAGCAACATCCACTTCAATTAATTCAACTAAAAAAAGTTCCGTGTTTCCAAACGTTTTTTCATATATTTTATGCTTCTGCAGACTGAAGTTTTACAGAGCTCGTTCTCCTTTTTAGAGGATTTTTAAGTTAAATGTCAATTCATCCTAAAGATTTCTGCGTTTGCCACACTTAAAGTGGAGCCTGCAAAAAACAAGAAGGAATTTTTCACAACATTTTACACAAGTTGTATAGTTGTTCTCATAGCAATATTGAGCATGTTTAGTTATTTATATTATTAATACCTGTTTATTAATTGGGAAATTGTCATGAATCCCAGACATGTTTAGGAAAATCAAAAGGAAATTGGTTCCGAAGGTGAGCCCAGAAAGGTGCCAAAGCTGGAATAACTGCTCACAATCCAGGTAGTTTAACATCAACCAGGACTGATGGAAGCTCTTGTTCCAAGTCAGACTCCTTCAAGCACTACTGAAAATTAAAGCTGCCCATATGGACAAGCCAAATGCCTTACAAGGAATTTTTTTATACTCAGATGACACAAAGATTCAGATTTTTGGCTACAATGATTAGAAGTATGTTTGGAGGAGTCAGGGTGAGGCTTTCAAACCTAAGAAATAAAGCATGGCAGAGACTGTATACTGCTGTGGGACTATTTTTAGTTACAAGCTTTTATGAAGCAATGGCGAAGTTGGTGGAATAATGAAAAAAATGACTACCTTCAAATTCTTTAACTGTGGACACAACCAGGTGATCAAACAGTACAATGAACCAAACACTTCATAACTGGTTCTGGAAAGGACAAAGCAGGCTAACATTAAGCTAACATTAAGAGATATGCCTAAGAGCCCCAATCTGCGCAAGCAAAATCACCTATTAAAATGAACTCTACCAATGTTTCCATCAAATATCCGACCAGATTGATGCCAGAACCTTATTGATGGCTGCAAAAAACCCATTATCGAGGTGCAACTTGCTAAATGACAAGTGTCAAAAATATCAGTGGGCGTGAGCTTATATTTGAGCCTGTAGGAATAATTATGACCCAGTTCAGATTATAGAAAATCTACAATAAACCTAAACTTTCATACACTGATCTCTTCGGCATTTGCTGTGGTTAGTGGTGGGGGAAAAGCACCTCCTGCTCAACATCAATAAGACCAAGGAGGTGGTCATCGACCACAGAAGGCACAAAACCACCCTTGCCCCACTGCACATACAGAGCCTTTCCCAAAAAAATAGCACATCATGGAAAAGTTCATTTATTTTCATAATTACATTCAAAAAGTTAAACTTCCATAGAATATAGATTCAGTTTTCAAGTATATAGTTGTTTATTTGTACATGATTTGGGTTTCCAGCTCATAAAACCTACAAAAACAGGAATAAAAAAAAAATAGAATACTGTGGGAACACTGAAGAAATCAACATTTACTTCTCAGTTTTTGCAGAAAAAAAAGCAATTAAGATCACATTAAATCAATCAAAATATGGTACTTTCGAAACAATAAGTCAATCTTTAATACTTGGTAGGGAATCCCTTTGCCTTAATCACTGCGATGCGCTGTGGCATTAAGGCAATCAGTCTGTGGCATCGCCTGGGAGTTATGGAAGTCCAGATTTCCTTGATGCTTGCTGTCAGCTCTTCTTTGTTTTTGGGTCAGGCGCCCCTCATTTTCCTCTTGATAATACCCCATAGATTCTCAATGGGGTTTAGGTCCGGTGAGTTGGCTGGCCAGTCAACCACTGTGATGGCATGGGCATCAAACCAGGTTTTGGTGCTTCTGGCGGTATGGGAAGTTGGCCAGCTCCTGCTGGATGATGAAATCTGCATCTCCATACAGTTTCTCAGCAGAAGGAATCATAAAGTCCTCTAAAGAATTCTGGTAGACTGATGCGGTGACCTTGGATTTAAGAAAGCAGAGTTTACCAACACCTGCAGTGGACATTGCACCCCAAATCATGACTGACTGGATATTTCGCACTGGACCTCAAGCAGCTTGGGTTCTGTTCCTCACCAGTCTTCCTCCAAACCCTTGGACCTTGATACCCAATGAAAGGCACACGGAAAAGAGGACCTTGGACCACTGGCCAACAGTCCAGTCATTCTTCTCCTTGGCCCAGTTGAGACGCTTCCTACGTTGGCTTGACCCGAGGAACCAGACAGCTGTAGCCCATCTGCCGGATGTGTCTGAATGTATTGGTTTTTGAAGCTGTGACTCCTGCCTCATTTCACTCTTTCTGGATCTCTTCCAGATTCATGAATCTTCTGTTTGATAATCCGCAGAAACCCACGGTCAGCTCTTCTGCTGGTGCATCTTCTCCTTCCACATTTTGCTCTTCCACTAGACTTTCCATTGATATGCTTGGACACAGCACTCTGAACGCCAGCCTCCTTAAGCCTGCCGCACACAAGCACAATCTGCTGAGCAAAAAGTCATTCGAGGCCGTTTGCTCAGCAGATAGCTCGCTGTGTGCGGCTAATTTTCGGTGAGTCTTCGGCCTCACAAGGCGCTGAGGTGAAAATCAAACAGGTTTGATGTTTTTCGCCTTGCAAGGTGAAAAACTTACTGTGTCCTCTCGACGTGAGCTGAGTGCTGAGGGGAAGTATTCAAGCGACCAATCAAAATACATCATTCGCTCACATGATTCCAAGATGGCAGCCCCTTGTTTTCACGTCAAAACAATGAATGAATCGAAGACAGATGGATTTGGAGGAAATGCTGCTTCTCATTTTGTTTATGAGGCGCCACTGGTTTGAAGGTTAGGAAAATATGGGTTACGGTCGAGTACCCACGAGTTTATCTTCTAAAATATAATCTTCTCTGTGGGCTGCCATCTTGGAACCATGTGAGCGGAGACCGCATTTGATTGGTCACTTGAATATTTGCCTTTCTGCACTCAGCTCATGAAGAGCGCACACATGAAAACCTGTGCAGATGCTTTGAGTTTAGTAGATCAGTAGTGTGTGAAACATTCATGCCCTGTAGAATTTGGGCTTATTTTTTTTTACAGCATTCTAATTTTTTGAATTCCTGTTTTTGTTGGTTTTATGAGCTGGAAGCCCCAATTATGTACAAATAAACAAATACTCTAAATTATTTAAATTGTGGGCCCTGAATCTATAATCTATTAAAGTTTAACGTTTTGAATGGAATTACAGAAATAAAGTTTTCCATGATATTCTAATTTCTTGGAAATTGTCCTTAGATGGTACCTGTGTGGAGAGGGTTCCTTCACTCAAATTACTAGGAGCCTACATCTCTGCAGACCTCAAATGGACAACCAACACCAACGCGGTGCTCAAGAAGGCCCAGCAGAGACCCCACTTCCTGAGAGTTCTCAGGAGAAACAGATTGGAGGAGAAACTGCTGATCTCCTTTTACCGCTCCACCATTGAGAGTGTGCTGGCTTTCTCCATCACTGTGTGGTATTGCAGGTTGCACTGCTGCTGACAAGAGACTGGAGCAGGTAATTAAATCAGCTGAAAAGCTGCCCTCTGCTCACCTTAGACGACATCGCCAGCTCTCGCTGCATCATCAGAGCAGCAAAAATCAAGGCCGACCACCAACATCCAGGTCACCACCTATTAACCTACTACCCTCAGGGAGGAGATACAGGAGTCTGAGAAGCAGGAGAAACAGATTAAAAAACAGCTTCTTCCCATGGGCCATCAAGACACTAAATTCCCATCTCAGGCACAAATAACCCCCCAGTCAAGCTTACTGCCATTTATCATTTATTTATATATTACATTTTCAATATTTTATATTTTTATTTGATTTAACAAGTACCTTTTGAATGCTAACTACAATTTTGTTGCATAGTTAACTGTGCAATGACAGTAAAGGCTTTGAATGGAATTGAATTGAATTATGGACAACAGCCGCCTGGTAATAGATGAAGTCAACCAATACTAAAGACTCCCTCTAAAATGGTTATAACTGGCTACCTTAATGGATCAAATACCCAATATGCCTTATATATATTAATACAGAAAATTGAAACAGTCTCAGCACTACAGCAGAAGCCAATATCTACAATCTTCATTATCATCGCTCTTGGGTGTACAGCCGATTGGCTGCTTTTTAAACGCCAGCCAAAAGCGTGTCACGCATTGCGCCTAGATAGCTCACCTTTCCAAGCTGCTTTAAAAAAAATATATATATTTTAGATTTAATAAAGGAAAATCCACGAACAATCACATTTTCAGAGACTAAGTTTTTAGTTAAGTTCCATAGAAATATGTGCAAACACTGAACTGTGAATAGGTGGGGGGATGCACTGTACTTAATTCAAGTTTTTTTTTTCTTTTCAAAAATCAGTTATGCTTTTTGTTACAGTTCTGTTCCTCATCCATTCTGACCAGAACTGTATATTATCTGAGGAAAATCTGCCAGTTGGCACCTGTATATATTCTATCTTTTTGATTTTTCTGACTGAAACCATGAAAAGTTGTCCCGTAAAATTGCTAAATGGACTTTGAATCTTGTAATTTATCAGTGAAAATTACTTGCAGTCAACTTTCAAGATTCCTTCTTTCCTTTCCTTCTTCATGTCACTTTCACACTCCAGCAACGTTTCATGTGGCTCATCGGCATATTCTTAAAGCTGCAGTCCGGAGTATTTGAGGAAGAGAGATTTTTTGAATCCAACGTACCAAGGCCCCTCCCAAAACACTCCCCCCTCCCCTTCCCTCCCTCCAGCCCTACTGCAGCAGTTTACACGCGCATCACCTGTGGCAAAACAGCGAGTCAAATAAGTAAGCAGCAAGCGCTACTGAGCACCACCCAATTGTATTTTTGCTATGGACATTTCGGAGGTGAGCAACTTCTGCATGACTGATGCTCTCTCACAATATGGCGACTGTAAACGGGAAGACACGGAGCAGTCTGTGTGCACGGCCCCATGTTCACATGTTTCCGCGATCTGCATGCAAGTTGATTGACAGCAGACAATGCGGAAACACGAATTCTATTGGCTAAAAAAATTTGGCGCTCAGTGTGAAAGGCATAGGGTTCTACAGGAGGAAGGTGGGATTAAGAAAAATAAGTGTTGTGGAGCACTAGCCTTTTATCATAGTATTGAACCCCACTATCATTTTAAAGATTTATAAAAGTTTCATATATAAATATATTCCCCGGACTGCAGCTTTAATTCAGTTTATATTTTTCTTATGTGAATCTAACTGCTTCAATTACCTGTCACTTTGCTGCTGTTACAACTGAATTTCCTCTCTGTGCCACAATAAAGAGTTATTCTATTCTAAATCTAAAGTCAAAGACAAAATGTTAATTTTATTTAACATAAACACTTCTTAATTTTAAATTTCTGAACAAAAGAATGGCGGAATAAATTAGTCCAGTAATGTAATTTACTCCTTTCCCGTGCAGTCGTCCATTACTCCGAGCTTCATTTTTGGGTTTTCCTCTCTCCTCTTCTTTAGGATCCCCCCCCACCCCCGTTCTTTCTTCTTCTTCTTCTTTACACCGTCCCTCCCCACCCCTCATCGCCTCATCCCAGCATCCCTCCCGCTCCTCATCTTCATGCCTCCCTCTCTTGTGCATTCTCTTAGCTTGGTGCTGCGGAGACGGATCACAGATGCCTTCTTTTGCTCCAAGCTGGGAATAACGCTCTTCTTCACCAAATGAGGATGAAGTCAATCGCCAATACCAAGGAGAAAGCAAGAGGACAGGTAGACGGATGGAATTTATAAGGAAGTGTAGGGTGAAGTTCTTTTAAAAACCTGAAGAGAGGGAGAGAGAGAGAGAGGGGAGGTTTGTGATTCGCCTCTCTCCCCACGTCCCTGTTATTCCCTCTCTCTGGTCTTCGTCCCCTCCTTCATTCAGTACCTGTTCTGTAGGATTAACATGATTTAAAATTCAATCAGCCCACAGCCTGACGGAAGAGCGTCAGTGCAAGCAGACAGAGCGCTGGTGCAGCTGTCGAGACCGACCGAGGGGAGAGAGCAGTGAGGAGGAGGAGGAGGGGGGCTGGGATAGACAGAGAGATAGAGAGATGGAAAAAGAAGAAGAGGGAAAGAGAGAGAGAAATGGGTGTTTTTCTGCGGAGCTGAGATAGAGAGCCGTGGAGACGGAGAGATGTGACTACTCTGGAGTCGCAGTGGAATGATCAGGAAAACAAGGTTAGTAATTCCACCTTTTCATCACAGAAAGGAGGTTAGAGCATGTCGCATAGGGATGGAGGGACGACTTTAAAGCTTACATAGCTAGATTGGAATTGTCAATAGGGGAAGTAAGCAAGGAGGAAACAAATGCATCACAGATTTACCAGTTTGGAGCAGAAAAATTGCAAGGATGCAACACAGTTTGAATATTTTCAAACAGAGTTGGCTTTTGAGGATTGATTGACAGGCAAACAGAGGGGGAGGGACTTTTGAACTGTGACATTCATGGCGCTGATCAATAGCTCAGTTGTTTCATTAAGCTGTGTGAGTGCATGTGAGTGAGTGTGTGTTTGTGTGCTGAAAGGGAGGAAGAGGCAGTGTTTGTGCAGAGTATCGCTGCATGACTACTTACTGAATGTGGTGGCAGCGACTGTGGAGGTGTGTGAAAGTGTTGCACGACCGCAAGCACGCGTTTGTGAGTGTGCATGAGAGCAGCAATAAGCCAATGCAGCCTGCTGAGGAGCGTTAAGAGGGTCTCGCTGCTATTGATTGTTTCTGACAGACAGGTGAAAGCGAGCGAGAGGAAGGAGAGGCGAGGAGGAAGAGGGAGGGAAATTAGGGGCGGTGAGGTGGAGTTGCATCCTTGGGAATGAGGGAGGGGAGATGGACAGGAGGGGGAAGTTAGGGTGAGTGATGTGACTGCACATCTTATTTTCAGCGTTGTCACACTCCCCACTTTTCTTTTGTTTCAGATTCCTAACAATAAGTCCATTTCGACAATCCTGCTTCCTTGAATTTCCATCCAAGGTCATAACGAACGACTAATTCAGCGTCGGGGAGTAAATGTGCATCGTGCCGAGCAAGCAGGAAATCAGTACTGGAAATAGAGGGGATGACAGATAAAATAATAATGAACATGAATGATAACCAGGAGAGAAAGAGCAAAGTTTAGCACGGCAATGAGGAAATCGTATCAAAAAGCCACAAATCGGATTTTTAGCAAAGTGGATTCTTGGATCTCTCATCGAATTTTGGAATACGACGCTGGAATCGAGCGAGCAAATCAGGATTTTCCAGGTTTTTCTCAGTCTATGAAAGCCTAAGCGGATATTGTGGGATTGGGATTTCTTCAACTCTCTGGTTTCAAGACGTTGACCTACATCAGCCTTTTCCTTTTTTGCTGTGCGGAGGAGAGAGTGGGACCGGTTTCATCAGTAAAAACACCAATCCACCCAGCCCTGGGCTGGCATCGTATCAGCACAAACACCTGAGGCGAGATCTGTGCTCAATACTGACACACACAAACACACACACCCCTAAACCTGGATAACATGTGGAGCTAATTCGGATTATAGAGGCGCACAGACGGAAAAGGTAACATCCACGGAGTTTCAAACACACAAACACACAGTTTTACACAAGTATTCATACCCTTTAAACTTTCACTTAAAAAAAATTTGTTTTAAAGATTTTTAAAGATAAATCAACATCCAAGTATAAATCTAAAAACTTTAAATATAGCTGGATACAGGGGCATGCTAGTTTGGTGCTCCTAAATAAAATCCAGTAAAACCAGCCCTGAGAAGTCTCCTAATCAGGAAACAGAGTCCATTTATGTTTAAGATTTTCTGTGAAGGTCTCAGCGGTTTGCCAGAGAACATCAGTAAACAAACAGCAACATTAAGACTGAGGAACACACCAGGCAGGTCAGGGGGAAGTGATGGAGACTTTAAAGCAGAGTTAGGGTTTAAGTAAGACTGGGTGAGAGAAAAAAATATATATCACAATATTATTTTTCTTATCAGTCGATATCAATTTATATCACGATATAAAACAATAAATTTTTTGTCAATATTTAGCATTCCCTGGTACTATTTAAAGATATTAGGAGGTTATTTTTGATTTAAGGCTTTACTTAAAGTTGAACATATCAAGGAGGTTAGGACTGGCCGATATAGATTAAAGTAAAAATTGATTGATATGAATCGATTTTTTTTCTCCCTTTCTATTCTCAAAAAGAAATGCAAATCTGTCCTTAGGGAAAAATTGAAGGGACTCCTACATTTGGAAGTAGGTCCTCTGGTCACATGAGAGCAACGTTTGCCATTTTGGCCTATGTGCAAAACACTATTTGGTAGAGGCAGAATCATGCTCTGGGAAAACTGGGGCAGAGGTTCGACTTCCAGTTGGAAACGACTCAACAGGCAACCAGAGCTACAATGGAGTGGTTTAGACTCCAATCTGACTAAGCATGAGCTATATTGCAAAGAACAATGGACAATAGGCGCGTTTTCACTAGAAGAGTTGTGGGATGTTTCTGGGAGAAAAGCTGACGGGGAAAACAGTGGCTCATTCCTTTTAAGTCATCATGTCTCCACACAAAATTGGCCCTTTGAAGGAATTTGCTAAGACATCAGCATATCACGACCGTGTTGGTAGTGAGTGACATCACTGACTAGCGCCAAAAGGCGCCCATAGTAACAGAAAAAGAAGGGATCGACAATGGAAAAAGCAAGGATGGTTGCTACCTTTTTGTTTGTACTTTTATAAACTGCTTCGCCAGCAACTCTTTCAACTTCACAATCGGTTGCTTGGTGACATCTACTGATATAATTTCCCACTGAGTTACAACGAATCAGCATGAGTTAACCACAAGTTGCGCCAAATGACTACAGAGCCATTTCAGAGTACATACCACAGGGCAGGTACTCGTTTGGTTCCCAAAGTGGCCCACAAAGTGGTCGCATACCGTGACGGTCCAGTAAAATTACCCAGAAGTTCTGATAGTGTAAAGTCCCTAGATGAGAATAGCTGGTAGTAGACACACCACACTCAGCTGTCACTGCAGCGAAAGGAGGTCACTTCTATGCAAAATTTTCCTTCCGCTTCACATTTACGTACTACTTTATTTATAATATCCTAATAACACTTTTTAGTTTGTGGTTGTAGCCTGACAAAATGTGGCAAAGTTTAAAGCGGTGTGAGCACTACTGCAAGGCCATGGAGACAGATTGAGCATATATTGGTCCAGTTGAGGCAAATCCATATCTGTATGGTTAGCCCTGTGAGCTGAATCATTGAGTACATGACTGCGGTGGGCACAAATACACAGTGGCAGACTCGCTGCTCTGTCTCTCACACAAACACACTCAGGGACTGTGAATAATGAACAGATGTGCATTTGTGGCAGAAGCATAGGAGGCAAACGGAGTGCATGCAGACTGGAGGACGCAGTTTCAAATCTCACATATGGTACAGATGACTGTAAGCTTTCATCACTCTGCCGCAGCTCTGACACCCCTCTTTCTTACCCCACGCCACACTGACTCTTTATCTCTGTGTGTCAGCCAGCTGTCCTGTATCGGATTACTCAATAGACACGTCTTATTTTGGCTTTCATCACCTAGGCCTTTATGTAATCTCACCTGGCGTGTTGCATATATGAAGGCAGCGTGGAGGGATGCGGGGCAGAGGAGTGTTTGTGCTCTAGCCTCCCTTCATTTGAGGCTCTTTACGTAAGCCGTGTCTGCACACAAACACAAGCAGATTTGGCACACTGACAGATGAGATCAGGCTGACTGGATCGGGAGGAGGATAAGAGGGCGATGAGAAAGAAACAGATAGGGAGAAGGAGGGAGGGTTGACATGTGAGTGAGGGTTAAGATGGAGTTGATGAAAGGATGGTAGTGGAGGAGTGAGATTTAGTGAATCGAGCTTCATCACATAATAAGATGCAATTTAATGGAAGAAACCGAGGGAAAAGGGAAGATTAGGAGAGAAAGAGTAGACGGCAGGAAAGGCTATCGCCAAGAGATAGAGGACAACAGATCTGGGTGGCTTCAGAAGGAAAACCCAATGGGGCTCAAACGTAAATAAGTTTTAATGTATGAAAAGATTAAAACGTTAACTTAAAGCATAATGCAGTAAAAATAAAGGACCGACTGGGATCAGTACGTCACGCCATTGGCTACATTTTGGAACAACATGACCTCAAAAAGTCTGTTAAAGATCACCAACAGCGGTCATAAGCCATTAAGAACCAATGCTGTGAATGGATGGACATATGGATGGATGGACAGACAGACAGATACAGTGGGTGGTTAGACAAACGGATGAACGGACGGACGGAGGGATGGATGAATGGGTAGAATACGTGGGTGGATGGAGGGGTGAATGGATGGACATATGGATGGATGGATGGACAGACAGACGGACACAGTGGGTGGTTGGACGGATGGACATGGATGGATAAATTGATTGATGGAATAAAGTAGGACAAATGGATGGACTAATGATGGATGAACACCACAAATGATTGACTGATGAATGAATGGAAACGAGAGGATCATTAAAGTTATTAAAGTTTTCTTTCTCATATACATCTGGACCTGGTAAATATGGTCCAAACTTTCACAGTCTGTTTAGAAACCCTGAGACATTTATACCATCCTCAACTCTGGCTTCAAACCTGAGCTTCCCCAGCTCTGAAGAAGGGCTAACTCAATCTTTTGTAGTGTGACAAAGAGGACCTTTGATTTCCGTTTACCCAAATCATAATCTTAAAACTGCTCTGTGCTCCTCAGCTAATGAGTGCAGCAAGCACTGAGAGCAGCAGAAAGTCCTCTGGTGTAAACTGTGAAATAAAAGCACCATAAACTAAGCATTTTCTCAATTATGTTGCAAATGCACCGCGTGGCTCGTTGTTACCAGGGGTATCCGCCATTCATGGGCTACAGTTAGGGGAAAGGAGCAGATGGGATGCACACTGTTCAAAGCAGGAGGTCTGCCAACATGAACAGACTGTAAACTAGTGGATGGGGGAAGAAGTAGAATGTAAGGAGACAGACAGGACTGAGTAGAAAACTTTTTGAATCTATTGGAAGGAAAGATGAGGACACTAAATCTGCAATTCCTCATAACCTTTCAAGTTTGGGTCTATAAGAAATTGAGGCAAAAATGAGGCTCAAAATGGTTCACAGTGCATTAGGGAGCCTAATTATTGTTAATTTATAACTAAAAAGAGAAAAAGGAAGGAGGGACAGTCTGATTAAGCGATCAAGAAAGTGTGGCTGAGCACGATGGCGGTGGACATTCGTGGATAATTACACCAAACCGAGGACAGCGGACAGGTAATTAGTTGTCGGGGATGATGGACGAGGGATGTGGAATGTCTGACACCTTCATGAGTTAAGCAGCTTTAAATCAAGGATGGAAATGGATAGTATTTAAAGCAATGATATGGGCATGCCTGAGTGAAGGACAAATGGTGGGATGAGAAAGGGCTGGACTCTCGATGACCACATTTAGCAATGATGGGAAAGGGAACAAAGGATGGCAAAGGGACAATGAAGGGTGGAAGATCGTTTAAGAAAATGCAAAAAAAGGGTAGATAACACTTTAATGGAGGGATGAAGAGTAGAAAAAAAGAGAATAGATGAAGTACAGTGTAAAAAGATGTAAAAAGAATAGATGTAGATCAATGGTAAAGGTTAAGTTAAACATCCAGCAGGAATGAGTCAAGGCATGGTAGAAAATTAAGGATAAGACCAAAGATTAAAGGAAGTTGAGTAGTGAAAGAAGCAACCAGGAAGCTCCCCAGTAAATGGTAGGAAGCAACGACGATGTGTGTTAACAGAAGTAAGAGAAAAAGGATGAAAGGATGAGTAATTAAACTGTTGACAGACTGTTGAAGCACAGCGGGCGCTTGATGAGCAGAACAAACCGTAACCACGCAACCGCTGGAGACAGACGGCGGGTTGGTTTTAGGGTGGAAGGAGATGTATGGGAGTGAAGAGACATGGGAGAGAGCCAAGTGTGAAAGTGAGAGCGAAGCAACAAGGGGTGTCAGAGGAAGGGAGAGTCACACAAGAGGAGAGAACAGGATGCAGGACATAGGAGGGGAGTAATGAAATATCTGTGATATCTGGAGATTTCTAAAAAAGCCCATATCACCAGGCCCTTTATTTGAGATAACCCCATACTTGGGTGACCAGAATGTGGGTCAGCTAAAACCTTACAGAAAGGCCCTTACACAGAAAGGCCCTTTGGCCAACCCCACCCAGGGTGTGGGTGCCGATGATGTGGGGGAACAAACACACCCTCAGCACCCACAGCGTCCCCGGCGGTAATCAAACCCGGGACCTTCTAGCTGTGAGGTGAGCCAGGCTACCAGCTGCGCCACCGTGCCCCCCTAAGAACTGAAATTTGAGTTTGACTTGCCTCTAAAAACTTGACTTCGACTTAGCTCCTTTAGAGACTCGACTCGGTCTCACCTTAAGAATCAAAAACGGACTTGAACTGCACCACCAAAGGCGTTTTGGACTTGCTCTCTAAAATCTAGAGAAATTACTAGGTTTTGTTCCCTGAATATTCAAACTTTATTTGGACTTGCCCCCTTAAAGACTAGAATTGATTAGGACTTTCCTCTTTAAAGACTCAAGTTTAATCGGCTCCTGCATTTTCTTCGTGTTACTTCTTACTTTTCATTTCCAGTTGATAGAATTCACCAAAAATAATTAGGATCATTGAGTAATTTAAATCACTTTTGCACACAAAATGCTAGTTGCTCCCATTTACTTGCATTGTTTATGCTAAGCTGCAGCAAATGGACTGCTGCCAGATCAAGAGAATGACTGGGCTGGTTACAAAATGCTTTTTTCTCACTTATCCAACTCTGGGGAATATGGAAACAGACAATTTTACTTAGGGGTGAAATATCCCTTTAAAAGACTAGAAACACTCAACACATCCTTTAACATCTAGAAACTTGACCCGGACTCGTCCTTTAAAGACTTGAAACTTGACTCAGACTCTCACTCGATAAGCTTAAGAGACCTGATCAGGAGTCTTTCTTCAAGAACTCAAAACTTGAATCGCCTTAACATTTAAAGACTTGAGATTAAGGATACTTTTTAGAAGCATAAATCTTGATTCAGACTCACCCTTTAAAGATAAAACATGACTCAGACTTACCCTTTAACTAGTAACTTGACTCTGAATCACGCTACAAGCACTTAACAGATTTGACAAGATGTCCCAGATTATAAAAAACAGTTTAATAGTTTTAACACGACACCCAAACAAATCAAATGCATTTCCAAATTGGTCAGGTTAACTTAACAGTTTATAATTTTAAAGAGATAATAATTACTTCAATTCAGTTTATTTATATAGCGCCAATTCACAACAGATGTCATCTCAAGGCACTTAACAAGAAGTCATTTCAATACATTTATACAAACATTCCAATATGTTAAAAAGTTTCCTATTTAAGGAATCCCAGCAGCTTGCGTCAGTCATTTGCGTGAGGTTGGGCAGACTTTCCAACCACAGCAATACTTCAGCAATGCCTCATTAATAGTTAATAATAATAATAATTAATAGCCATATACAAGGAGCTGAGTTTTAAAGTGCCGTGCATTTAAATTCTGTACTATATGTCTGCAAACACGTGTTCTCCTGCATTACAAACGTCAACAGATGTGGGCTGAAGATGCTCGAGTGAATCACGGTGTAGAATGCAGCGTGGGTGACGACTGTCAGAGCAAACCAGCTTGTACTTACTCGGCAACACTTAAAGTCTGAGTCTCAGTGTTTTCCGCTTGTATCAGCAATGCCGAGCATTTGCATTTTGACGTGCAAAAACCAACAAGCTCAAGGGAAACAAGCAACCATGCAGGCTCGATGAACTGCAGCATTGTTTCGTCATTATTATTGTCACAAATCAAGGGGAGAGCAGCAAGAAAGCGGTTTGTGTCGAGTTGCAATAAAACTTGTGATTTATTACGACTGAGAAAGGCCTCCGATCAGATGCGCGAGATACTAACAAGCCTCAGCCGAGGAATCATTTAGCATGTTTTCGATACGAACGCCACAGGCATCCATTTTCCTCAAAGGATGTTTGTGTTATTCCCAGCTCTTATCGCTGATGTTCTGCCTTTCCACATCTCTGTACAGCCCCTTTGTTTCATGGGGGTTGGAGTGTGTGTGTGTGTGTGTGTGGGTGGGGTGGGGGTGGGGGGGGGGGGGGGGTGGGGGGGGTGAAGGCAGATTGATGACAGCAATACAGGAAAAAAATAAAAATAGAAGAAAAACATTAATGAAAGGAGGTTTATTTGCACAAGTGTGGTTTGCCTGTCTGTAGCATCAACCAATACATCCATCACTATGATTCAAATGCCTGGTTGGTATGTCATTGACTTACTGTGCTAGATGCAAAGTGCTGATTGGGTATTTGTTCTCATACTCAGGACTTCTCTTCAGAAAGTCAGGAACCCTGCTGAATCATCAACCTGCGCCCACATACACAAGCGTGGCTGTTGTCAAACGGCGTCCCATCGTGTAAGCCAATCAGGGTCCAACATGATTGGCGCCGCAGGGTTTCTGAATAGATGGGAAATGTTGCACAGAGGTGGGCAGTTTGAGTGTTGCCTCTCAATCCGTGTTTGTTGCTTTTGTACTCGCCTTACCCAATGCAAACATTCACAGGTGCACACAAGAGACACATCAGCAATCACCCGCTGAAAATATGGCAAGGTGGCAGCAAAAGCTGTTAGAAAAGAGTGAGAAGTGACTAAATGGATTTCAGATTTCAGATCACAAACCTCCACAGAGCCTCAATATATTTGCAAGATTGATCGAGACATTCATTCTTCTCTGGATCAGACTAGATAAAGTCTCAGCAAATTAATACTAGTTTCCTCTCCTCAAAGGGCCGATTGGAAACTACTTTAACTGTTATTTAAAACACTTGCTTTGCATTCATTATCTAGCAATACATACAAAAAATAAGATCCAGAAATCATAAATTAAGATTTAATTAATCATGATTCATAATTAAAGTGAGAGGTTGACAGGTACTATACTTTTATAAAGACTTCCATAAATAGCAGAGTAAAAAAGCCCATGGGTCTCATTTATAAAGCTTGCTTATGCACAAAACAGGGTCTGATAACTGCTCAAGTCACTTTCTACACAAGGTTTATGATTTAAAGAAAAAAACGTGACAGAAAAATGTGTGCAACTTTAACTCACTTAGGACCTTGATTACGCACATTTTGGACACGGAGAACACTGGCAGCGCAGCCAGTGAGATGGCAAAATTGTGAATTTAAGCCAACAACCACACAACACAGTAAATACAGTGCTGCAGATCTTCTTATTGTGCCATTGTTGAATCAAACAGGTAATTGTCTACAATTTCTTTGCTTCGCTGCACGATTCTTTGAACCGCAACAACAATGCAAGTTTGAGTTGATTTGAACAGAGAACAAAAAAAAAACCTCCTCTGATGGCTCGAGCAGCGATTCACCTATCATCCTAATTGTAGCATCCAATGAGTGAGACTACTTGAAATCTGAAGAAGCGAACATTCGTTTGTAATAACTTACAGATTTCAAACTAATGGCTGATTAACGTTCACTCAAAGTCCTAGAAAATGCCATAAGTATGCAGATGGCGATTCTGAACAGCATTCCATCAACTTGTTACATACAGTTCTAGCTGACAGACTAATAAGAGTTGTACTCTAGGAAGAAGCTTTTAGAAGAATGGAAGTTGAAATCAATGTGGACCTAGGCTGCATTGGTTGGGATGTTATTGTTTAAAGCGAATATTTATGCAAATGACAGCAATATTTGTGAAATGGTTTTAAAAGTAAGGCTTACACTCATCAAAATGACAATCTGTGCAGACACACGATGCAAATTCAATATTAATCCCACACCCCTTTCCATTTCACAAAATACAGCATCTTCATTAAGAGATGAGCATGTGGCAATAACGAAGACTGTCAGCAATTAATTACAGCCTTTTATTGGCTCCCATCTTACACCACTGTGCAATTTAATCAGATGCAACTATGAGAATGCCATCTGGAGTGAGGAATAAACAAAGCTGAACATTTCTGAGATGCCTCTCAATTTGACAGCCATCAACCAATGAAAAATTACTCCACTACAAGGAGAAAAGAAGGGATTTAGTTCAGGGTGTAGCAGTGTGACAGAGCTGTTTTCAACACTTTGGTCTGCCATTTTCTCTGCTGCATCCATCTGTGAGACTGCCATAAGCGTATAGAGGGGAAACTATTCCTGCTGGTCACAAAAAAGGGTTCAAATCACTCCACGCTTTCAAGCCCGAGAGGTTGATGGTAAACAAGCAAGACAAAAAATAAAACATCTAAAAGAAGAACTAATAGAGAATTGCCAACCTTTTTTCATTAAATCACATTAAAAACTGAAAAAATAATGGACACAAGGTAGGACATAATTGTAAATGAAGAAAAATGATGCATGGTATTCTAAATTCATTATGAATAACTGTGGTGTGTATTTGTGGTTATCCCCCATGAGTCACTACCCTTCATGACATCTCTACCTGTTTTAAGTCTTTGCCAATTCTTTTCAAGACAGTTCAAGCTCAGTCAGATTGGATGCAGAATGTCTGTACATTACTCTTTAGGTCTTGCAACTGATTCTCAATTGCATTCAGATCTGGACATTGACTGGACTCTTCAAACACATGCATATGCTTTGATCTAAACTACTCCATTGTAGCTCTGGCTGTATGTTTAGGGTCGTCCTTCTGCTTCAGCTCAAACTCTTCTCCAGCCTAACAGTTTCTCTCCAGGATTGTTCTGTATTTAGCTCCATCCATCTGACCAGCATCTTGTTCACCATCTTTCACCACTGGGATTGAGGGTGATGTGCAGTGTTAGTCTTTTTCCACATAGTCATAGGTGTAGGACCTTCGTCCACACGTTTGCCGTGTTCCCTACATGGCTTGTTTTTAACCAAACTTCAAATGATCTTCATGATGTTGCTTGCTGATTAACATTTTTGAGCAACCCTCTGAAGCCTTTAGAGAACAGCTTTATTATTGCAGAGATGGACAGGTGTAGTTAGGCAATTCCTAACAGCAATGGGTTGCACTGGATTTTATTTAGAGGTACCAGAATACGAAAGTAACACGCCTTATTCAGAATTTGTAAAAAGTCTTGATAAGTCTGATGGGGATGGGATGACACGGTGCTTCTCCCCTCATTGGTCTTTCTGGGTCCCGGCAGTGGATCATCAGTCCCTGACCGACAGGTTGGGGGCTCTTTGGAGTGTTTCCCCTCTTGGTGTCCGGTGGTCTGCTGCCGGAGTCTTGTGTGGGCATCGAGCCACTGGGGGATGTAGGGGCAACTCTGCGTCCCTCGTTGTGCCTATTTGGCCTGGGGACTACGCCTGTGCTCCTCTGGGGAGGGATGCTTGGTGGATGCCTACCAGGAGCTAGCTGCCTCCTGCTGTTCTTGGATTTTAAGTGCTGTAAGGTTTATATCCCACTCAACATAGCTTCTTAATTCCAGAGGACAAATTAGCACACAGACATAAGGCAAACACACACCCACCTCACACACAGATACGCAATCCGGAATGCCAAAGGTCATACCAACACAAGTTCATATAGCATTTCCAACCTAACTCAATTCCAGAGGCAAGCCTCAATTAATAAAGCTAATTACGCAATCAGGATACCATCCCAAAATATTCTTTTCACATTTAGGCAGCCAGCTGCTTCATACGGTGTGCCTGGATTGCCAGGGGAGGACACGTGAATAGAAGTAACCCTAACACAGTTTATTACTTTGTGTTCCCCATAAAATGCAGTAAAGTTTGTGTCTTTAACAGAAAGAGTAAAGAAATGTTACATGTATGAATAGTTATGCAAAGAGCTGTATCTGAGTAGGTAACGGATCCACGTAAGAAAAAAGAAAAAAAAGTGAGTTTTACAACATAACTTGCTCTGTTTCCCCTGTGTTACTAAAACAGAACATCACCGTCACCACAGCTGCCAATTCAAATTACCTACCGGAAAATGGGATCCCCAAAGCTCTTCAGCTTGTGTGCGCTCTTTTCCGAGGGGGGAAGGGAAGAAAATTACAGCGACTCACGAGGGGCGGGGTATTGGCTGCCACCCTCATGGAGGTGGTAATAATGTTAATAATAGTGTTGAGGAACTGATTTACTTTAGACTGGGAGCTGGTGAACCATGAAGACGGTGCAAACTTTAAATGAATCTTGCAACTCAATTGGTGGGAAGCGTCTGAAACTCAGCCATTTTCAGGGTTTTAAGCTGCTTATCAGCAGACTGATGAACGCCTGTAGCGTTCAAACTAACAAATATGAAGCAACGAGGGAAATCCATCTGAGCTTTTATTATTTAGCTGCAGCTAATTGCTTTGTTGTAGCTGCTAAATATACTAATTGCAGGAAAATTGCATCTTGATTTGCTTTTTGTTTACATTAACAAGACTTGCTGAATCATTCGAGGCAATGTGGAATCAGGGGGGCAGAGATGTGAGTTTTGACTTAAAGTACAAATTTTTGCAAAGCCCATGGAGGGAAAAAAAACATGCATGGTTGAGTGCTCGTGAATTTCTTGGGCAGTTTTTCCTCATGGTTCACAGATTCTAAGTCTGAGATAAATCGGAGCACAGGGGTCACTCTGCCTTCTGCTTCTCAGTGCAACATTTCATAAAGATATAAAAGAGCTGGTGCACTCATGCTCTCTCCCTCAAGAAAGAAAAAACCTGAAGTATCAACCAACTTTCATGAGTTTTCACACTTCATAACAGCGTTTCAGGTTAATTAAAGACTGCCTTTCTTATCTATGCAAACCTTAAAAAGGGTGGCAGACTTCAAAGCCTCCACCAGTATTAGGTTTTTACTCCAAACACACCATGAGAAGGAAACAAGCTTCTCTTTTAAACGTTGCCAAGTTCAAAAATTGAACTCATAACTTCACTTTAGATAAAGCGCCAGAGCCAGAAGTGCCCCAGTATACCACAAACCGGCTGATGAAACGCTCATGTCCTCTCATTTTCTGCACATCAGTGGAATGTAGTTTCATCCAGCTGAATGAAAAATCACCTACAAACAAAGCTGTCATGGTTTTTAAGTAGGGAGGGGGAAATGAGCACCGGCTCGAGAAAATTAGGTCTTTCTGAGCCTTTTTAATGTCTGAAGTGAATCAGGGTTGGAGGAGGCAAGAAAAACAAAAACATTTGAATAATCTGACTGTGCCGTGCTCCAAGAATAGAGACAATTATCAAAGACTTCCAAGTAGGATGGGCTCCAACAGGATTTACTGAGACAAATTCACACTTGCTCATCACACACAAACAGAAACAAGCTGGTTGTTGTTGTTGCTGCCTTTCTCCTCTTGTACACGGCGAAGGAGGAATTAGCCGAGGATAAGAGAGTAAAACAATTGGTGCCGAGTCCAGCTGTGATGAAGACTGCAGTTTTTTACATTTAAAAAAAAAAGAAACTTTTCCTCCACCACTGACTTCTCGTTTTTGTTGTCAAAGCACAGACAAGGGAGACAAACGGAAAGCCAATAACCTCTGATTCCCCACCACCTTGAGCTACACTGCTATGTTCCCCAGAAACAAAGAATGGATTTTCATAAACCAAACACGTTATGATTTATACAATCAGGAGAAAGACTATCACTGACACCCTCTACAGGGAGGATAAGGCAAAGGATTGGGAAGGGACGGGGTTGGTCATGTGATATTGTTTTGGACATGTGACAGTGATAGTGATGCATCACAGGATTGTGGGGCATTTCACTGAAGCAGGGAAGCAATGTGAATTGAATGTCCAAATATGTAAAGGGGATAAACGGATTGATGTCCAAACGGTGGAGAAATATACAATGTCGATAAATAGCAATAATATAATGATCAGATATCCTGACCAGATGCCCGAGCCACCTCAACTGACTCCTCTCGATGTGGAGGAGCAGCGGCTCTACTCTGAGCCCCCTCCGGATGACTGAGCTTCTCACCCTATCTCTAAGGGAGAGCCCAGACACTCTGCGGAGGAAACTCATTTCAGCCGCTTGTATCCGTGATCTCGTTCTTTTGGTCACCACCCAGAGTTCGTGACCATAGATGAGGGTAGGAACGTAGATCGACCGGTAAATCAAGAGCTTCGCCTTTTGGCTCAGCTCTCTCTTCACCACGACAGACCGGTAGAGCGCCCGCATAACTGCAGATGCCCCACCAATCCGTCTATCGATCTCCCGCTCCATTTTTCCCTCATTCGTGAACAAGACCCCCAGATACTTAAACTCCTCCACTTGGGGAAGGACCCCATCCCCGACCCGGAGGAGGCACCCCACCCTTTTCCGGCTCAAGACCATGGCCTCGGATTTGGAGGTCCTGATTCTCATACCAGCCGCTTCACACTCGGCTGCGAACAGCTCCAGCGAAAGCTGTAGATCACGCTCCGATGAAGCCAACAGGACCACATCATCTGCAAAAAGCAGAGACCCGATCCTGAGGCCACCAAAACGGATCCCCTCAACGCCTTGGCTGCGCCTAGAGATCCTGTCCATAAAAGTTAGGAACAGGATCGGTGACAAAGGGCAACCTTGGCGGAGTCCAACTCTCACTGGAAACAAGCCCGACTTACTGCCGGCAATGCGAACCAAACTCTGGCACCGGTCGTACAGGGACCTAACAGCCCGTATCAAGGGGCCCGGTACCCCATACTCCCGGAGCACCCCCCCACAGGGCCCCCCTAGGGACACGGTCGAACGCCTTCTCCAAGTCCACAAAACACATGTAGACCGGTTGGGCGAACTCCCACGCACCCTCCAGGACCCTGCTGAGGGTGTAGAGCTGGTCCAGTGTTCCACGGCCAGGACGAAAACCGCATTGTTCCTCCTGGATCCGAGGTTCGACTATCCGTCGGACCCTCCTCTCCAGAACCCCTGAATAGACCTTACCAGGGAGGCTCAGAAGTGTGATCCCCCTGTAGTTGGAACACACCCTGTGGTCCCCCTTTTTAAACAGGGGGACCACCACCTGTTTCTGCCAATCCAAGGGAACTGCCCCCGATGTCCACGCAATATTGCAGAGCCGCGTTAACCAACACAGCCCCACAACATCCAGAGCCTTGAGGAACTCCGGTCGAATCTCATCCACCCCCGGAGCCTTGCCACCGAGGAGCTTTTTAACGACCTCGGTGACCTCAGCACCAGAGATTGGAGAGCCCGACCCCAAGTCCCCAAACCCTGCTTCCAGATTGGAAGGCGTGCTGGTGGGATTGAGGAGGTCTTCGAAGTATTCCATCCACCGACCCAAAACGTCCCGCATCGAGGTCAGCAGCACACCATCCCCACTGTAAACAGTGTTGGTGGCAGACCGCTTTCCCCCCCTGAGACGCCGGATGGTGGACCAGAATCGCTTCGAAGCCGTACGGAAGTCGTTTTCCATGGTCTCTCCAAACTCCTCCCAGGCCCGAATTTTTGCCTCAGCAACCATCCGAGCCGCATCCCGCTTGGCCTGTCGGTACCTATCAGCTGCTTCAGGGGTCCCACAAGCCAAAAAGACCCGGTAGGACTCCTTCTTCAGCCTGACAGCATCCCTTACCGCCGGTGTCCACCAGCGGGTTCGGGGGTTGCCGCCGCAACAGGCACCGACCACCTTGCGGCCACAGCTTCGGTCAGCCGCCTCGGCAATGGAGGCGCGGAACATGGTCCACTCGGACTCGATGTCCCCCGTCTCCCCCGGGACGTGTTCAAAGTTCTGCCGGAGGTGTGAGTTAAAACTCCTTCTGACAGGAGACTCTGCCAGACGTTCCCAGCAGACCCTCACAACACGTTTGGGCCTTCCAGGTCTGTCCGGCGTCCTCCCCCACCATCGGAGCCGACTCACCACCAGGTAGTGGTCAGTGGACAGCTCTGCCCCTCTCTTCACCCAAGTGTCCAAAACATGCGGCCGCAGATCAGATGAGACGACAACCAAGTCGATCATTGAGCTGTGGCCTAAGGTGTCCTGGTGCCAAGTGCACATATGGACACCTTTATGCTTGAACATGGTTTTTGTTATGGACAATCCATGACGAGCACAGAAGTCCAATAACAAGACACCACTCGGGTTTAGATCGGGGGAGCCATTCCGCCCAACCACACCCCTCCAGGTCTCACTGTCATTGCCCACGTGAGCGTTGAAGTCCCCCAGCAGAACAAGGGAGTCCCCAGGAGGAGCACTCTCCAGCACCCCCTCCAAAGACTCCAAGAGGGGTGGGTAATCTAATTTGCTGTTTGGCGCGTAAGCACAAACAACAGTCAGGACCCGTCCCCCCACCCGAAGGCGGAGGGAGGCTACCCTCTCGTTCACCGGAGTAAACCCCAACGTACAGGCGCCGAGATGGGGGGCAACAAGTATGCCCACCCCAGCTCGGCGCCTCTCAGCGGGGGCAACCCCAGAGTGGAAGAGAGTCCAACCCCTCTCGAGGAGACGGGTTCCAGAGCCAGAGCAGTGCGCTGAGGTGAGTCCGACGATGTCCAGTCGGAACCTCTCAACCTCGCACACCAGCTCCGGCTCCTTCCCCACCAGAGAGGCGACGTTCCACGTCCCGAGAGCCAGCTTCTGCAGCCGAGGATCGGACTGTACCAAACATAGGCACTTTTCAGCAGGCTGAAATTTCTGTGAAAAAAGTGTTTATAGGTTTTACTTAATATTCCAAATTTGACTTGGAGATTTTGTAAACATTGATAATCAAATCTATTAGAAATTATAACAAGATATACCATGTTTTAATGTAACTTTTTGATGATACCCTTAAACTCTACAGCATTTTTGTGTGTGTGCGTGTGTGAATGAACCAGACTGCCCAGAACAAAGACAAAAAAAACAAATGTTTTGTGCAGTTTTCTAAATAAATCATTCCAACCCTTAGCATCACCAGTTATCATTGTGTTCTAGGCCTGGATCTGCTGCGAAAAAGGTCAACAGTGAGAGTAAAAAAAAATAAAAAATACTAATGAGAGATTTGAGAGCTAACTCTCCCGAACTATAATTTCAGAAGCCATGTTTCCAGGTTTAAGGTGAGGTAATACCTAATACAAAGACCTTGAGAATAACTATATGTGGTTAATGAATAAGTTGAACAGAGATCTGCCACCTAAGAGTGGCCATCAACTCCTGTCATCACTGACCTATTTTTAGTTTGGTAGAAACAATATTACATGCAACCATGCTTCTCAAATAAGAGTTTGATACAGAAAGGCCATTTTCTTGACTGGCAACCTCTTTCCTCCCACCCTGAAACCCTGCGTTCCTGCCCCCTCCCCCATAAGGATGGCGGCACCTTACAAAGTCATTTTTTAAACACAGCTCTTCCTTTCTATAATCAAATCCACTCTTCTCTCTCACATACCTCTTTCCCTGACAGTGATGGATGGCGGCCTTCATCCGTTTATCGCATTTACATATTTCTCTGCCCATCCGCTTAACGACACACATTCATACCTGCTGACTCTTCATCCCTCATTCCTTCCCCATCTTCCTCAAACTCCTGAATTTTACTCTTCCTCTGCTCTTTACACTAATGGTTTTTATTTTCCTCCATCTTATGCAATCCCCCACCATTTTCTTTGTGTTTCCCCTTACTCCTTCTCTCCATTTCACGCTACTAAGCTCTCTCGCATTTGCGCTACTCTTCTGTATGAAATCTTTACCCCTTCCTGCTCTTGATACACTGCAGCTGACTAAAGAGGACAATACGGCTAAAGAGCAATAGTATCAAAAGGATGAGTGGGCTTACAGTGCACACGACAGCTGCAAGAAGAGTGTGTGGGCGTTCTTTTGTTTCTTGCCTGCAGAGAAGTGTGTGTGTGTGTGTGTGTCTATGCGTCGGCCTCCCTATAATTATGACTGTGTGGGAAGAATGTTTTGGTATACTCCTGGTTGTTTCAGTATGCAAGTTCTCACCTCATATCTAGGGCCTGGAATTTGAGCGAGAGCAAGCCTTCTGTTTGTGAAAGGCTGCCTCAATATCCAATCTTTGTAGTTATGTGAACAGAGTTTTTTATTTCAGAAAATAATAATGCAACGCTCATGCGCATCTCGGCTGAAACATAATGCGGTCCTGCTTCCAAGCAGCTAGACTTTGTTTAAACTTTCTCTAAGTAGTTTGGATTAGTAGTTCATGTTTCAAATTTGTTGGGTTTTTTTATTATTTTTTTTACTTTGGCTACTTTTACACAAGTTTTGTGCTTAAGTAAATCTTTTGTCATAAAAAGGACAAAACAACAAGTGTTAGGTATGATCAGCCAATCATGCAGCAGCAACTCTGATACACATCTAAACATGATGAAGACAGCTTGCTGAAGTTCATCCAAGGCATCAGAACGATACAATTTTAATTTAACCAACTTTAAACACAGTGAAATTTTTTGTCGAAGACCAAAAATTTTATTTGTTCTAATGAGTGTTCAGCTCATCTTTGACTGTGTATAAGTGTTTCATATGATTTCATTTGTATTTATTTTACAGTGTCTGAGGTTTTGTAAAGAAATGGCAACAATGTGCCTAAAGATCCAACTGGAAAAAGTTAATTTACCACTGGGTTTGCTAAGTTTTCTCTCTTTTTTTGAATGTTTACTTTTTTGCGGCAAACAAGACAAACAGGGCCAAGAGGAATAGGTGAATAGACAAAAAATAAGGTACAGAAATTATTTAAGAATCCAGTGTTCATTAATTATGCACAGTACAGTATTGATACATAAGAACCTGATAGTCATGAACTAACAAAAAAATCCTCAAATGCAATAATAATATATCTGTATTATTTGATAATAAAAGGACCACATTTATAGTGTAATTACAAAGCATAGGTGGCAAAATAATGAAAAAGCATACCGAACATGCAAGCCACCAAAGGCGTAGACTGATCACCCCACTCCAGAGAAACCTTTTCAACAGTTACTGGCCAACACTTGCATGTCTGCCCTGATTTATAGTTATATAAAGCTTTTTATACTTTTGGTAGCCCTAATCTTATGTGATGCATAAAAAATGTTTATAACGTGAGCTTTTTTTGTGCATGTATGATTCAAATTCCAATTTAAATGTTTAGACAGAAGAAAAAAAGACAAAAAAAATCCTCAGATTCAGAAAGCCTGGAGAACTGTTCATCTAAATCGATTTAAAACGCCACAAGAAAATTGGACTTTATTTTAAGGAAACATGAAAACATGAAGGATGACTTAAGACTTTTGCACATTAAGTTATGCAAATGAGTTTTAGTCACCACTTTAGCCAAAATAATTTAAAAAAATTTAAATTATTGTGGACATTTTGAAGTTTGGCTGTCAGGAGTTTCTCTGACTGATTTCTCGTGGTGCACCAACCCACATCCCAATCAGATCTGTGGATTACTGTGCTCATGATAAGTGGGTTTTGAGAGCTAATACAAATCCCCTTGTTTATAAACACCACAACATTCGCTAAGTCGATTTAAGTCGATTACAGGCTAATGGCATTTGCGGATGGGAGAGTAGCTGCACACACTAATACACACAAATACACATACAGTTTATTAACGCCATTAATTGTGCTCAGCATATTTTGAGGGACTGACATTTATAATGTTCCACAGAGAATTAAAGGCCAACAAGGAAATTAAAGCTACATTAGGTCTTAAATGTGAAATCCAATGAAACTTTCAGACAAATTAGAGCTTTTAAGTCATGCATGGAGCATCTCTTAATTGCTCGGGTTCGGAATGAGTATGAAAGCATCCCTGAAAAACACTCTGTAGACATTCATCTTTTTGAAGCTACATATTTAGCTGGCTTCGGCTTCACAAATAGAAGCCACGCCCTCCAGGGGCTGAAATAAGTGCTGAAAATATTTAGGAGTTTGGGTAATGTTAGGTGCATCCCCTAAGCAGAGTTGTGCTCCAAATCCTGCAGGGTACTGAGGAGTTTATTCTCTCCTCCCAACACTTTTACAGCACATATTTTTACAACATGCAGCCTCTCTGCTCTCTACATTTCTCCTTTTCTTGCTCTCTGGAGGCTCAAAAGGTTCATGCATGGTGAAGTAGTGAGAGACTTCCAAAAATAGTAGAGCAAACAAGAAAAAGAGGTAGATGCAGATATAGAACCCATTTTGAGCTCAGAGTATGTAAGAAAATTCCCCTGTAATGGTCGTTTTTGTTCCATTTCTACACTCACATTTCTGATGTATGTCTCAGTCTTTCATAAACTGCTTCTTTTTACTCTTATCCTGTGAAAAAGTATGAAGCAGGTTTGATTCCAAAAGGCTAATTTAGTGCCTCCTGCCCCACGAGAGCAAGACTAAAAGATTCTCTAACATCTATGTGTTTGAGGCTCATTGCAAATTCAGGAGCCAACTTTGAAGCGTGAATGTTTCTGAAGTGCAAGTAAAATGATAGATTCATTCAGAAAAAAATGTTCATGCAAGTAGCAGGTTGGTAAGTTGATTCTTACAAATTAAACCCAGATGCTGTTCTGGCAAATTTTAGCAGCTGTGTGCTCACACAAACAGATGCCTGCAAAGCGCTGCACCTTCATGCTGCAACACTACAGTGTGTAAGATGAGATTTTATTGATCTCGAGAGGGGAAATTCTACTGCTGCAGCAGCACAATGAACACAGCAAAGAGGGAGCTAAAGATAAGGGGGAAATGATAAAATCTGAATTAAAAGTTTTATATAACAACCAAAGAGCAGTACAGAGGATAGAAAACTGCCGAAAGGAAAAAGAATTTTCAGCGATGTTTCAGATGAGCTGGAAAACTGAAATAGATAACCCCCAGATTTGCTGAAGTATTGAAAAAGTGATAAGTTGTAGTCAGTTTATATGAAATCTGATATAGCAGGGTTGGAAAACGATGACCTAAAAATGCTTTGAAAAGTTGCTGTAAAATTAATTTATTGTGAATGCATAGTATGTTGGATGAAATTTGGGAGTTTTTGTTGGCAATTGTTTTACAAAGTGCCTTACAAATGAGCTTTTACAGCATCTTTAGCATTTTGTACAATTACAAACAATGTATTTTACTGAAATATTATCTATTTAATTTTAGCACTCCATCATAAAAAAGGCATATTTATAGATGTCCTGTCAACAAATCCTCCAACCCAAGCTGTGGATTTCTGGAGCTCCTCCAGATATCAATGGGCATCATGGCTCCTCTAATCAATGCTCTACTTGCCTGGCCAGTCTGTATTGATGGTAGTTGTACCCTTCTTACTGTTTCAGATGATGTGTTGAACAGAGCTCTGAGATGTTAACATCAGGGATATTGTTCAACTCTGCTTTAAACTTCATTCCTGATCTTTCCACTGTGCTCCTTAATGATGCTGTTTGTTTTCTAACAAACCTCTGAGGCGTTCACAGAAGAGTTATTTCCTAACTAGGCGTCCTCTGAAGGCAAGTAGATTCACTGGATCAGGAAAGTCAAACTCCACTCTTAGGAGACAAGTGTGCTGCAACTTTTAGATGTGTTCCTGGTCCAACACACCTGAATCAAATTACTAACTTAACTCCTCAGTATGCAGTCAGGTTCTATAGAGTCCTGCTAATTACCTGACTATTTGATTCAGGTGTGTTGAACAGGAGATGCATCTAAAAGTCGCAGGACACCAGCCCTTGGAAGCTGGAGTTTGACACGTGTGTAATAGATTGTATTTAGGGGTATCGGAAGAGGGCTAAATAAAGACCACACTTTACAGATTGTTTAACTGTAAACCCATGCATCCTTTAATCTGTCACATAAAATCTAATAAAATACGATAAGGTTTGTGGTTGTAAATTCTCTAGTTTGCGGATAATCATAATTCAAAGAAAACCTTGACCCTTTAATCAAACAGAAAAAAGATCAATTACAACAACAGTTACGAAGAAAATTAGATAAAGCGGAGTGAGAACAAAGTGAGGTGAGAATGAAAGGGAAAGAGATCCAATGAAATGAATTGGACAGGTTGCGATCCGTCTCTTAGGGTCAGATCGATCAGCGAGTGAAGGAATCCATTACATCCAACTTTGTGTGCATGCCCATCAGAAAGCTTCGAAAGTGCACTCCCAGGCTGCAAATGAGATCTGAGAGCAATATACGAAGGAGGGAGACAGATGCAGAAGTGTAAAATGAAACACAAAAAGTCTACAGGAGTGGGGAAGAGGTAAGGGAGAAAAATGACTGTACAGGATAATCAAGTGATGAAGCAGATGGGGAGGAGAGAGATGGGGCGAGGAAGTAGATAAATGAAAGGGAAAGTGAGAAAGGATCGCAGGCAGGCCACAGAAGGGAATACAACAAGAACCTTATGTGGTGCATGAAGTCGTGTGAGTGCATAACCACCAAAAGTAGAAGCAAGAGGCGGCAAGGAGATGTGGAGGTCAGCAGCCGAGTCAGCAAGCGACAGAGACGGGAGAAAAAGACAAGGGGTGGAGGAGGAAGAGCAGGTGGGAAAAAGATGGTGAGGAAGAGCTGTGACTGATAACATTGTCGTACTCAGGTTGCCTCAAGGGCAGACGAGAGTGAGGAAAAGAAAAAGGGATGAGACAAAGAAAGGGAAAAGTGGAAATTTACAGAGGAGCCAGAGGCAGAAAGTGTTCTAAGATGGAAGGTGAGTAAGGATGAAGAGACAGGTGAAAGGAACTGCAGGTGGATGGAGGTAGGGGAAGTGAAGGAAACGATCCATGGCTATAGACTAATAGAGTCGAAGAGGTATGGAGGGTAAAACCATGAGCGGGCATGCCTGGGGCAGATGGATGTGAAGGCTTTCACAAGGACAGGTAGAAATTAGAGCCAGTATGGATAAATGTACAGCAGGAGGGTTTTTACTTGAGTGACAGGGAAGGACAGAGGTCAAACAAATGATTGGAGACATTTTCTGTCCCCACAGTAAAGCAAAGCACTCCCCACTATTAAACTGAGTCCATTTTCAACCCTTGAACTTTTCCACATATATTCCCGTTCCAACCACACTTTACTCTTTTCTACTGGGATGTTAAATGAAAGACCAACACAAAGTCCTGCAATAATGTGAGCTGGAATAATTTGCCATTCACCTTTTTTCCCCACAAATAAAAATCTGAGAAGTGGGGCATACATTTGTACTCGGTTTCTTGGAGTTGATCATTTGCAGAACCATTGCAACTACAGCACTAGGTTATGTGGAGTATATCGCCACATAACTTTCAGACAACGTTTTGCCCGTCATTTAGCTTGGGCTCACTCGAGTTGGAGAGTGTGGAAAAAATTTGGGTTTTGCTGTAGATTTTCGGCTGCTTTTAGTTTCCTTTTCCTGCAGGAAGGTGACAGCCTGCATCATCTTACTTTCTTTTGTAGCCTTCCTTTGCTCGATCATCCATCTTTCCAGAAATTCTAACCAGCTTCCCCCGTCCCCGCTAAATAAAATAAAAGAATCCTCCTGAGCATGATGCTGCTACAACCAAGTATTACCATGCAGATGGTTTGTTCAAGATGATGTATGAAGGTTTAGACCAGAGCACTTTTGTTCACATGTTTATTATGTAGGTCTGCATTACCATTTTTGGTCGCGTTTCACCATTAATGCTTTCTAACTAAGCTCTGAAGCCTTTGCAGCCAGACTGAGTCCTTTTCAACCTAGGTAATTTCAAAAAAATTGGTTTATTTGAAGGTATTGGAGTAAAGGGGGCAGCTTACATGCATACCTTCACTCTATTATCTGTTAATCTATAAAATAAATTTTTAAACGTACCATTTTTCTGCCACATTTGTGTTCATCTTTCACTTAAAATCTTAACATCCATTGAGCTTTGTTTAATGGGACAAAATGGGGGGAAAAAATTGTTCAAGGGATATGAATACACATTCATATACACATTTATATTTTAGTATTCATCCCTCTGCATGGGCTCATGAGGCTTTAACTGCCCAGAGGATGAGCCGTCACTGCAGGCATTCATAACTGTGTCCTACGCACACATCACCACAGTCTCCTGCTGCAGGCATTTCCTTCCTGTCCTCCTAACAGACTACTATCATCATGCATAAGGAAGTAACTGTGTGTTGCCCTTAAAAACTTACTAACCTCTTTGTAGTGTGTACAGTTTCCAAGAATACAAGAGGCACTTAATCATTTAAAGCCAACTAGTGGAAAGCAGAAAGAGGCACGCGTTGTCACATGCTTGACTCAATGAACCATTCATTTCCTGCTCAGTGGATATACACAGAGCGTTTTTTAACCACCACTATCAAGCTAAAATTCATTTTTTCTTCCTCAATAACTAATGTCCAAGTGGCTAAAAGTCCTGCCGAAATATTCTGTTTTAAAGGGAAACGTATCCCATTAGCAGAGCTATTCATAATAGCTATAATTAATGGAATCTACTCCCATCATATGCTGCAGCGCTGCTTACTTTTATTCGCTCACTCTGCTTTAAGTGAGAACATTTAAAGAGCCTGAGATAAAATTTATAATCATTTTCAGCTGAGAGGGTCATCACTTTCTCCCCCTTATCTCATTGTAGGAAGATTCCAAAAATGGGACGGTGCCGACCGGTTTTATTCAGAGCTCACATTTGGAGAACAGAACAAAACATGTGAAGGAGGTGGAGGAAGTTGGAGACTTTTCTAGCAACACCGCCTCAATTTCAAAGATGGATTGTAAACCCTCTTAGCTTCACGTGGAAAGAGCAAAGCTTTGGAAACTATTAAGTAGCAATTTGCGTCAGCCTGTAAGAGTCAGGATGATGCATGGCTCAGCCCGGTCGTTACTCAAAGTCTCAAAGCTTGCATGTATTATACTGTACATCAATATATAATCACCAAGCTCTATGTTCCGAGCAGCACCACCCTAGAGACACGCTATCCTTCTCCAGAGACACCTCTTTGTCTTTCTGACTCAAAAAAATGTCATCTCCACTTTCACTGGAAGTCAGACTGTTACCGTCAACCCCTGTCAAACTCTCTGTATCTAGGTTACAGTTGCTATAACAACTGTTGTGCATGCCAATGAGTTACAGTGCCTCATTCTTGTACCTCATCACAAAGCCAAAAAACGTGTGTTTACGGGCAGATTTTGTCTCAGGTTTACAATAGGGTTCTTTTTTTTGCATTTTGCAACGTCGCCCTGATTCGGCTGTCAGGCCCACAGTTTTAAGAGAAGGTGACTCTACCAACCTTTTCTTGAAAATTTCTCTGAGCTGGATGACCATTTTCAGTCGTCTCGGATGTTGCATCCAATGACAAAGGCTGTGTTCACTCACTTAGTAGATCTACAAAACAGGTGTTTTTGTATTTTCAACAGTCAAGGACTGCTTCATAATTATGCATGAAGTATCGTCAAATTTGTGTTGTATAAATTAACACCAGCAGGACACAGGAAAGCACGCCTAAATTAGATTGTTATTTTTGGCTTAAAAACAATTTAATTACCATATCTGGTCTTCAAACCCTTCGTTTGTGGGAACAAATCTGCATTTAACCATTTAAACATTTCCATTGCACAGGATTTTCACATGCATGGACAACATAATTGCAATATCACTATTAATTTAATCCATTATAATAAAATTACATTATTTATAGAAGCTATAGTTATTTTTAATTTTTGTAGCAGGTAGCCAAAAGAATTCAGAGAAATTATTTTAAATTCTGCTCATATATAGGTATCTTCGACATGCTTATTATTCAGACTTAACTTTGGGTTTTAACTTCTTTTTTTTATTTTTATAAGTCCTTTAAGGTCTCAAGATAAACAGGCAGCCAAACTGTTCAGATGTTAAGGAAATTGTGCTTGGGCTTTATTATTTTAACGGGTCGGAAAATTGCACTATTTACCAAAAGCTCATTTTAGAATTAGCAGCCAAAGTTATGATTCATACTTGTAGTTAAAAGTCTGATTTTCTAAGTTCCCAGTCAAAAATGAATTCGGGGGGCATGTTTATCATCTGGGAAAGTCAGAATTAAATAATAGCGGTGAGTTTATTATCTTTTATGGCTGCCAGGCAGACAAAATACCTGAAAACTCTAGGTAGATTTTAAAACTGGTCACATCATTTTAAGATGCACAAATGGTAACTTATAACTTCAATCTGTAAACATGTCATAAAATGCTTACAAATATATTGCAGGTTCCAATTGATAAGTGTCCTTTGTTGTTTTCAGACTTGCAGCTAGAATGTACTTAATTTGGGTGGGACATCACTTGTAAATGCTCATCTTCATGTTAGCAAGCCAATATTGGCATTAATGTGCAAATTGTTGTTTTTTGCTATAGCTGCCATTAGCGTCCTGTAGCTACCATTAGCTTATGCCGTCAGCTCAGCAGAGCTATATAGCATATTTTATGTAGTTTGAAAGCCTTGTACATTACTTTTTATTCGAATCGAATTTATAAATACTCTATTCCAAAGGGAAATTAAATGTTTTAACTCATATAATACAAATATCTTGCAATGAAGACTGAGTTAAGTCTCTGACTAAATACTGTTGCTGCATGGCAGCCTCATGACTCGTGACATGCTAACAGCTCAATTTCTGGGCAGCAGAGATGATATTCCACAGTAGCATGTCTTTAATGACACCAACAACTGTTGGGAAACACTGCTAATCCACCTTATTTGCTTTGTTTTAAATGTATTTTATTTTATCCCTTAATCATGTAAAGCATCTTGAATTACCTTGTTGTTGAAAGTGTGCTATACAAATAAAATTGCCTTGCCTTTGCCACTCTTTAAATCACCATTTGACCATATGGTTAGAGACTTGGAGTTAGTAATATGATCAATAGAAGAGATGGTTTGAACTTCCCCTCCTTTGCTCTGCGGTCTCTTTTCCTCTAATATATACCTATTCATGCATTAAAAATAAAAAATTCCTTTAAAAAAAATCACTGCGAAGTGAACTACATATAGTGACTGGTAAATAATGTAAATGCAGGCAGTCTGGAAATAATGCATGCATTCCAGTGCAAAATTTACAGTAATCGTTGTAGTAACATTTGAAAATATAGATTATTACTGTTGCTGCATGAAGAACTAAGTAGCTATAACTGTAGAGTGGCACTTATAATGGGATGAAGATGTGCGAAAAAAGCCTTCGTTTCAGTTCTGTTGAGTCAGAGTAAGTGGAAGAAAGCAATCCAGACAAAGACACTTTAAACACAATATAAAACTGGCTGAATGTATGGAATTTGTGGGAAATGTGTTAACACGATTGAATGGCTTTTTTATTGTGAATTATGTTGTAACAAATTATCTAGATGTATATGTGTGTTTCTAAGAAGGACAAACTGACAAGAATAAATCATTGAATAAATCTTAATATTTTATGTCATAAAAGGATATTGAAGTGACATTGCTTATAGTAACATTAAATGTGGTCCTAAAATGAAGTCGTTTTCTAATCTTCTCCCTCTGTTCTGCAGGTCTGTGGAAAGCCAGGCCATCTACCATGCTTGTCCCCCCACCCCTCCATCCCTGCAGACAAACACACCTGCCCAGCACACAACTCCACCCTAAACAAAAAGCAGAGGGATCAACTCTCCCCCCTCTATTCCCTTCATCCATCCACTCCCTCTCATTTCTCCCCCCTCTATTCATCTCATCACTGTCCTCATCCCTCCTCCTCCACTGTGCCTGCCCCAGGACGACCACCAAGAGAACCCTTCCAGACTCTGTCACCTTCCCGGTGTTTCACTGGCTGACGCTGGTCACATGCTGCCTGCTGCCCTCTCTGATTGGAGCAGGGGAGACGTGGGGCGTGGTTTCGGCCTGCCCGTTCCACTGTGTGTGTCGAAACTTATCGGAATCTCTCAGCACGCTTTGCGCCGACAAGGGCCTGCTCTTCGTACCGCCACATGTTGACCGGCGAACGGTGGAGCTACGACTCGCTGACAACTTTATAACAGAGGTGGGCGGGAATGACTTTGTCAATATGACCGGATTGGTTGATCTGACACTGTCGAGGAACACGATCCACCTAATTCGACCTATGGCCTTTGCCGACCTGGAAAGTTTGCGCTCTTTGCACCTGGATGGTAAGCCATAACCACTTTTCCAGAACCTCCAGGTTAAAATGTAACTGTAGTACATTTATTTACAGGAAAACTATTCTGGTAATGTGTTATTTAGGGAACCGGTTGACAACACTTGGACCCAAGGACCTTGCGGGTTTGACAAACCTGCAACACCTAATAGTCAACAACAACCAGCTTGTGAAAGTCTCCGTCGAGGCTTTTGATGACTTCTTGCTCACTCTGGAGGACCTCGACATGTCCTACAATAATCTTAGAAGGTAAGTTTAGATTTTTTTGTCAATCAAAAACCTATTCTCTGACAGACTGGTTGGTAGCCAACGCAGCAACTGGTTCTGTACAGAAATATTAATGCTATGTCTAACAATACCATTTGTTCCGTCTGTGTACTTGAGCATGGAATGGCCAATATCAATATTTTATTACCTCAGAGTGTTAGGCTCAAAAGAAAATTGATTTAATGCTTGTCGATATGAAGCAAAGTTCACTATGAACTAACGGTTTAGAAATTCCGAAAAGCTTTTGAAATAATCTAAAAATTATAGCTTTAAAAAAGACTTAAGTGTTGACATGAACCTGTATTTTTAATAGAATGATGAAACCTTTGAAAACCTGAGTAAAATCAGTTTCAGCCACAAGATTAGTTTGTCTATAATGACCGTTTAAAAAAGCCCCCTTGTTTTTAGTATTAACTAACATATTACGCCTTCCTTTAAGTCAGTTTTTGAATTATTCATCAGCACCTTCTGATGACTCCTTCTCTAAATCTTCAGCCCTCCTGGGTGAGGTGCTGGGGATCTGAGATTCAAACAAATACAACCAGAACCAACAAGACTTTTTTACTGAATAATTCAATGAGTGGCCTGATCAAACATTTATATTTGGTTGCTATAAAAGGTTTGTATTGTGTATACTTTTTTTGGCTAATATTTCAGGCAAGTTTCTGCAAATTACTTTTGGGTTATTCTGGCTGACATATTCAGTTTCCCTCGGTGACTGAAAACATCACCCAGTTTAGAATCCAAATGGGAAACCACCCAACATGTAATAAACTAACACAAGCAGACAAGCCAGCAACCTCTTGGGGATCTTCACCCACACAGAACTGCTGGTAGAGCAGTAACAGACCATCCCTCCTACCAAAATTTTTGACAGCGGCAATCGAACCCTTGGAGCGAAAACAAGTGATTCTAAGAACGTAAACAGCTCCATCTAAGCCACAGTGGGTACCCTGAAGGATTGCGGGTTGTCGCAAAACTTTGAATTCCTGCTCACTTTTTAAATTTGAGGTATCAAAACTGAAAATTCAAGGCAATAAAACCATTTTTTTAAAACTCCTGAGAACCCAATAAATAGCTTATCAGAGTTATAATTCGGCTATGTTAATCTTTAGAATTTTCCGTTTATTTAGATACAGATATGATGATTGTAGAGAACAGTAAGCTTATCCTTGCTTCATCTTTGTTATTGGGTTTGTTTTTATTACCTAAATCAAAACTAAAACATTTATTTGATTGATCCCAAAAATACTAATGTATTATTATAGAATTTATTATAATGTAATGTAGCATGTCAATATTGCACAATTAATGGGACTCACAATGCTCTTTCTCCTCACCTGGGCCTCAAGGTTGCTAAAAATGTTGGGTTTTTTAAAGTCACAAAACTCAAGAATCAAAGGGTACAATAGCAACAACCTGTAATGTCTTAGTCAAGGAAGACGATAAAGAAAGCTATGTTAAAACTGCTGAGGCTAGAAGATGACTGAAAGCTCTAAAAACTAAATCAATTTTGATGAGGTTATAATTTTCTTTCACTTCAATTCAGTTAGAGTTTCAATGAGGGCATTGTGAAGCTCACTCCTCTGCATGACTATACATTACTATGGACATTGTATACAGTTCATACTTGAGTGCACAATGTAATACTTTGCTAAAGTCATTATAGAACAATGGTTGATTTTTGAAAGCTATGCTTTTCTTCAGGGCTAAATAGTTTGGCTGAATAGTTACAGTCTCCTCTTTCCAAAGCAGCACACAATGCAGATGATTTCAGCAGCAGTCAGCTGTCAGTTATTAAAATTATTCAATTGTCTCCCGAAAATGAGCACTATGGCCTCTCTAAGGCCTCTACCAAACTTTAAAAGCGCAGAGCTGCAGTTATAAACAGAAAAGCAGCTGCTGTTCAAATTGCTTGCTGGCTACTGAGGAGTCTCTATTCTGAGTGTTCAAAAATCTGTGTCACATTTTCCCATTGCGGTTAAAAATACTCGGCTCTGGAAACAGGTTATGTCACACAAGAAACTCTTCAGCTCTGACTCGACAAGGTGGAAGTTCCACCCTATAAACATTAAAAGCAAACTTTATTTTCATGTTTTTGATGCATTTACTTACATATGAACAGGCCTTATAAAAAAGTCCATTAACGATTTACAGCTTCGGGTTATATGATGGTAATTTTCAATGATTCAAGGTTGCTATGAGATGCAAATAATTGCAAAAAGTTTGATGAAAATCCGATCATCTGCACTTCATTTCCGCCCTGGCACAAAATGGCCAACGAGCATCAACTCAGTGATCTTATTGTTAGCTCATGGGGAAGTGTTAATGAGGAGAGGGCAGCTGATATCACTTTGTCATTCTGATTGAATTAGAAGAGCAGACTGGTTATTGTAAAAGGATGTGGTGGAAGGAAACATGAGTTCACATTTGCATTAAAAGCGCTTCACTGGCAGTAATATTGCTGCCACTAATATAACCCTTAAATAATCAAGAACTCAAAAGAGAAAGATTCAGTAGCTGTAAAGAAAGCAAGGCAGGTATGGGATCAGAACAGTATCACCTTGAAATGAAACTTAAAATAAATATTGGCATTGAAAATAAAAATTGGCATTGAAAAATATTATTGTAACTGAAAATATTAATTTTGAATCGGAAATAAATCTAGTGAAAATTTTTGTATTGAAAGTGAATTTTTTTTTACAATGCCAATCTTTTTTTCAGCTTCATTCAGATGATACTGTTTTGACGCTTGTGTGTGCACGCGCATGATGGGGCGGGGCTTCAGCCCCCCATATGTTTGCATGAACGAGGCAGGAGGGAAACTCCGACTGTCCGAGTGGGATCAACATTTTCTTTGCTTCTAATGTGGTTTGGGGAAGGTGATAATCGGCAGTTGGGGACCCCGATTTATGAAAGTCTTTCTGTAGTCTTTTGAATCAAACATGTTTGATATTATCGCAAGTCCTAGTGTAGTCGTTGTGACGTAAATCAACCAACAACCAATAAAGCTGTTCTCACACAAGCGGAAGCACAAAGCTACAGATCCTGGCAGGGGGCAGGTGCAGAAATAATTTTTGAGGGGTAAGAATCTGTACCCTCGGTTTATTAAACCATGCGCATGGAGTCGTAATCTGTTCCCTCCGTTTATTCAACTATGTGACCGTGTGGGGGTCCTGTCCGCTTACAGTGTGCCCTGGCTGTTTGGAGTTGTACTTTACTGCAATGGCATAATGGTTAATAAGCAGGATTACATCGCCGATGATGGTGGGTTCGAGTCCCGTTTATGATATCGTCTTGCACCTTGCCACATATCAATTATTTTTTTGTTCCTAGGGGAAAGTAGGCTATAAACATAGGTGTCATATTTATAAATAACAGTTTTGTAGCCGCCTATGGAGCCTGACAGGGTCTATACACAACAAATACAATATTTGTGTTCCATGGCTGAGTAATGGGCCATAAATTACAAAGTGTATGCCAACCTTGCCCCCTGGAATACAGGCACAAACCAGCGCTATCTGTGCATCTGCATGGAGCAAGTGGTACAGCATAAACACCTTGCATTAAAAAGATATGAGTTAACCAGTTACTTGATGATACAGTACCCACTTTGAATGCAAGTTTTTATTTGACATAACATTAATCTTGGCAAAGAATGCTACAACATTCGCACATAAAGAAACTGTATAATGGGAGGAAATTTGCGGGAAGCTAAAAAAGCCTAGGTGTAGTCTTTTAAATAGTGTCCCAACCAGATTCAGTGTTTATAAAATATTTAGTCTGAGACTAAAAAACTGTTAACCCAAGTCTTTAGATGTGAGCTGATAATCTTTAAGAGTCTTTTCTGAATCATTTCAAAGTCTCTAGGTGTACAGAAAGCATAATGTGGTTTGTGGAATAATAATAATAAAAAAATAAGATATAAACGGTTTCTTCTCAGTTTGCCATGGCAGTTGGCGCGCATTACCGCCACCTTCTGGTTTAGAGTGTGTGTCACAATTACGTTTTGCAATCTAATAAAAAAACGAGTTGTCAGTGTTGTTAGCTTTGCTTACACCAGTCTTAATTGATTTGTTAACGTTATTGACATGTATTGTAAATATATATTGTGGATCTGAAATAAATACAGTTATTTAATATGGTATAGCCTATATAGTGTGTATTTACATCCCTTCATACCACACTGTCTGTAATGAGGAGAACCTCCAACAAAGACAGGCTACACAAGCATAAAACTTTATCAAGACTCCTAGTCTACTTGTCAGTAGAAGAAACTGAGAAGAAACCGTTTATGTCTTTTTTTCTTCCACAAACCACATTATTAGCAATGTAAATGTCCTGTTGTTTCTCGCGTCTCGCCTCGGACAGTCGGAGTTTCCCTCCTGCCTCGTTCATGCAAACATATGGGGGGCTGAAGCCCCGCCCCTCATGCGCGTGCACACACAAGCGTCAAAACAGTATCACCTGAATGAAGCTGAAAAAAATTATGGCATTGAAAAGATTGGTATTGAAAAAAAGATTGGCATTGTAAAAAATGATTAGCATTGTAAAAAAAGATAAGCGTTGTAAAAAAAATGAAAGTTTGAAAACTTGAGTTATTTCTTTCAATGCATATACATGAGTTTCAAAGAAAAAAAATCACTTTCAATACAAAAATTTTCACTAGATTTATTTCAGATTCAAAATTAATATTTTCAGTTACAATAATATTTTTCAATGCCAATATATATTTTCAGTTTCATTTCAAGGTGATACTGTTCTGATCCCATAGGGAGGAGCTTTCACATGCTCTCTCGTTGTGAACAAGAGTGGCAAAGAAGTCAATTATCTTCAAGAAAATCATCAAGAACATTCTGCAGAGGACTGAGGCAAACTTTTCTTCTTTAGCGGTCGTTTCAAACCAAACGTTCAAAACAGTATGTTAGCTATGCTAACTAAGTGCTAATGTGATAATAATGGTAACCTGAAAAACGCAATCCAACTCTTCAAGGGGCAAGTGTGTCAGAGAGATGGCTTTATGCCCAAACCCACAGGGCGTGTCTGTGAGACCATGCATGTGATATAAAGAGTGGAAAAGATGTACCACTCTCCGCCAATCACAAAATTCAAATGCAGTAGCCACACTTCAACCCTAACACGGCAGCACTAAGACATTTTAGACCAAAAAGTGTAGAATTAAAAAAGTTTACACGAAAATGTAAAAAAATCCTAGAAACTGAAACATTGCATTGGTAAAGACCCATTTATACAGTTTAGAAGCAAAAAAATTTTTTTGGGGTTTAGTTGCTCTTTAAGTCTGTAAAAATTAAAGGTTGACACTAAATATGGATAACCATTACTAAACTTTAGACTCATTTTAATAAGTATAAGTACACCTTCGTAGTACCAGGTTGGACCCGCTTATACCTTCAGAACTGCCTTAATTCTTTGTGGTGTAGATTTAACTGTCAGAAACATTCCTCATTAATATTAGTCCATTGAGTCAATATGGCATCTGGTAATTGCAGATTTTTCACCTGGACATCGCCTAGAATATCTCTTAGAGGTGCTCAACTGGACTGAGATATTGTGACTGTTGAGGCAATTTGAGTAGAGTCATGTTCAGAAAACCAGTTTGGGACTATGAGCTTTGTGCCATGATGCATTATCTTGCTAAGTAGAAATTAAAAGATGGGTTAACTAAAGGGTCCTAAAGGAGTGGACTAAAGCGATGGCCTACCACATTCTCAGAAGGAACCTTTGATTCAAGGCAGGTTAGATCTGTGCTTCAATGTTGTTTACACCAAATTCTCAATCTGTCATCTGAATGTCTAAGCCAAGATTCCGACTTTATGGCAAAATTTGTAGAATATTCTGTCCAGTTTTATCGAGCCCATGGGATTTATACCCTCAGTTTACCACCATTAACCAGTCTTCTGTTCTTAAGAGATATTCAATTCTTGTTAACTCTCCCCTCACCTCAACAAGGGTTTTTTGTCCAGAAAAGTTATTTTAGTCTCAAAGGTTTTGACAACTGTATGACGGGCTGAATTCAACAAAATAAAAGGGTTCTGGAAGAAAAATTCCACAGAGTACAACATCCAGCTAATGCATTCTTGAGCTCTAAGCTGAAAGCACAATGCCGGCGTTTCTCCATGCTACCTTCGCCTCTCACGTTCCTTCAATCTGGACAAATTTCCAACTATGGAACAATAGAATTCATGTACTGAAGATATGAGCTCTCACACATCCTCTGAGTCGGTGAAAACAACCACAACTGCCTTTGTTCATTACCAAAAGTAATGCATTCTTTCCACTACATAACATTGAAGTTTGCCATTGCTTGACATCAAATGAAGGTGCTAGAGCCTTTTTCAATGATGCACAGAAGAAACCCTGTCGAATAAAAATAGTTATGGGGGGAAAAAACTCAGTAAAAAAGAACAAAAAGTGACTCCAACAGAGCAGGAACAGCTACCTCTACAAAGATGCACTTCATATTCTACCGTCTAAATTTCTCAGACGTTAGTCATGGGTTGAAAACATTAAACAGAGTGCTAAATGACTGTAATAACAAATCAAAGTTCCGCTTTGAAAGGAAAACTGAACATCTCATGAAAATGTAGCAGTTATTTCCACTTCTCTGTAATGTGACACAAGTTTAACTTCAGCTGATTTCATCACAATCCTTCACAACAGTTAGCATCTTACATTGTGTTAATCCACCCACGAGGAACAGGAGACCATCAAGGGGATCAGTCCTGCTTTTAGTTTCAGATTTTTCCTCATCTTTCCCCTCTGAGATCAGGGGAGAGTTTACAGAGAAAGAATTTCTCTGGAATTACACTAAACAATCTTATGCCTACAGGGTACCATGGGAGTCTATTCAGAACATGGCCAGTCTCCACACTCTGAACCTGGACCATAACCTAATAGACCATATAGCAGAAGGAGTCTTTGGAGAGCTTTATAAGCTGGCGCGGCTGGATATGACCTCCAATCGGCTCAGAACTCTGCCCCCTGATCCGCTCTTTGCAAGGTACATCTTAAGATTTCTCCTTTTGATTCTGTAAGGGAAACACGTAGGTGGGAACAGACTACTGAGCTACTAATGTGGTTTTTGAATGTGTGTTGCTATAGTACATTCCATACTGTCTTATCCTTTGACGCCTTAAGCAAAAAGCAGATATTTGATATTTTAGCTTAAAATAAACCATACCTGGCTGCAATAAAAGCTTAGGTTGAGCATTAGCCGATACATTTTCCATCTCTTAGGTCTTGCTCCATGTGAGCTGCATGTGGTCTAAGGGCTTTTAAAAACATTTGAGTATTTAGTCATGGACCGAAATAGCTTCTCATTTGATGCTTAAAGTTTAATCTACACACTGCCAAATGCACCCATTTTTAGCTTTATTTCAATAACTTATAAATAATGTGGCATTTTTAATGAGTACTTCATTAAAAATAAAGTAGACAATGTCATTTGATCTAATCCATCTAATGAAGTTGTTTCAGAGGTCTTCTTGTTCATTCAGATGTGGTTTGCAAAGCTAAAAAAGTCACTTGAAGTAGTAATTTTTGGTAGATGCAAACAGAATCCAAATCAACTGCTAAACTAATTTATGTGCAAGCACATTGGGACTAAGATATAATAACATAGTAAGTCAAATAAGAAACGCAAATTCATTTAAACAATTATTCTTTTTACCAGATCACAGACTGGAGCGATTAGCCCAACACCCTACAATGCTGTCATTAGCCTGAACTTTGGAGGGAACCCACTCCACTGTAATTGTGAGCTACTGTGGTTAAGGAGGCTGATCAGAGGGGACGACATGGAGACATGCGCCACTCCTGCACACCTGGCTGCAAGGTAGGAGTCAATTACGCCAATGGATCACTCATGCTCATTTTAACACAAAGTGGTATTTAATATAATTCTGGTACTTCCTCTGACCTTACCAGGTACTTTCCTAGTACTTTTTCTGACCTTACCAGGTACTTTCCTAGTACTTTCTCCGACCTCACCAAATACTTTCCTAGTACTTCCTCCGACCTAACCAGATGGTTTTCCTAGTACTTCCTCCGACCTAACCAGATGGTTTTCCTAGTACTTCCTCTGACCTTACCAGGTTTTCCTAGTACTTCCTCTGACCTTACCAGGTTTTCCTAGTACTTCCTCTGACTTTACCAGGTTTTCCTAGTACTTCCTCTGACCTTACCAGGTCCTTTCCTTGGACTTTCTTTGAACTTAAAAAGGTAAGTTCCAGGATAGTACAACGTGTATTATAAAGTGCAACCTAAATGTCTACCAACACCGTTTAAGACATTTCAAAGTTCTGTAACCAAAATCAGGCAGTGAGAACAAAGAAAAGGAACGTCTGTCACAGTCATCTGTCATTAATTAGTGTTTCCTCAGTGTAGCATTACAAGTTGTTCATACAGCTGTCTGATCTTGAAGCTCACATATATTAACAAATTTAAAGAATAGATCCTTAATCTCCTGAAACTTTCTATGAAGTAATAACCATTCGCCTTTCTCCATCTGTCTTCCCTGTTCTGCAGGTATTTCTGGTCGATCCCTGAGGAAGAGTTTACTTGCGAACCACCTCTCATCACCCGTCACACCCACAAGTTGTGGGTGCTGGAGGGACAGCGTGCCACATTAAAATGCCGTGCCATCGGAGACCCTGAGCCGATAGTCCACTGGGTTTCTCCAGACGATCGCATTGTTGCCAACTCGTCCCGGACCAGCTCCTTCAGCAATGGGACCCTGGATATCTTGGTGACGGTCGCCCGGGATGATGGGGCATACACATGTATTGCGATTAATGCAGCAGGTGAAGCGACCGCTACAGTGGATTTGAAAATAATCCCCTTGCCTCACCGAGGCGGGGTCAGTGGAAACACTGGGGTTAACGCCGTTAACAGTAAGAACAACAGGAATGTGACCAATGGGATTTTACGGACAGATCCGGGTTCGTCAGACATCAGCACGGGGAAAAATGGAGGGATTAACGGTGCAGGACGTGGAGCAGAGGCTGAGGATGGGAGTTTAGGAGATGGGGAGGCCAACGAAGGGGAGAGTGGAAAATCCTCTGAGGGAGATAGGGCCGATGGAGGAAGCATGGAGGATGACGAGGGGAATGAGGGGGAGGGCAGGATGGTTGGAGTACAGGGAGTGACCTCCACCTCGGCTCAGGTGCGATGGGATTTGGGACGTTTGTCCGATGCGTACGTTGTGTGGATGTATCAGATACAATACAACTGTACTGCAGACGAGACCCTCATCTACAGGTCAGTTGGTCTTCATATTACTCAATAACAATTAGCCTCTCTTCTTGTTTCAGTTTTTAGGTTCAAGTCAATTCTCGTCAACCTATCAATGAAAAAAGCGAAACCTGTTTACCTTCAAAGATCCTTAAATATTTATCCTTCACATTGAAACTGTTCATTTTCTGCACCAACAGGCAGATAGCTCAAGGGAAGGATGAATGTGAGCTTAGACGAAAAATTGGAGGCGCAAAGGTAGTAAATAATGCATACCCATCACTATGTGACACCAAAACCCTACAGGTGAATAGTCATATGATATAAATGAGCAAAGAAAGGGATTTACTAGAGGATGAATAATTTAGGAAGGATCTTTTAAGGTATGAGAGCTCACTATAAAGTGTGTCCTGCAACATTAAAGCCTCCAGACGCAACTGCAGTGCAGAAGTATTCATATCCCGAATTTCCCCTTTGTCACGGAACAACCCCAAACCTTTATATATTTTATTGGGTTTTGATATGATAGTGTGGCATGTAATTGTGGGGTGGAAAGAAGATTTCTCAAATGGGACCAAAATGTAACTTTTTGGCCAACATGCAAAACATTCCGGTAGAGGGCAACGAAAACTAGAAAAATCACCCTCAAAATCCTATCCAAAGAGCAAAACATGGTGGTGGCAGCATCATGATGTGGGAATGTTTTTCAGCAAGGACAATGAAACGGATTAGATTGATGGGAACATGGATGCAACTTCTTACAGGGAAATACTTGATAGAGGCTACAAAATACCTACAGCCAGAACTACAACTGAATAGTTTAGATCAGTAAAGCTAGTAGAGGCAAACTCCAAATGATCCACACCTGTAACCAGAGGTGGGTAGTAACTAGTTACATTTACTCAATTACATTTACTTGAGTAACTTTTTTGGGGGAAAAAAAGGTTTTAGGAGGAGTTCTACTGAACAGTACTTTTTATTTTTATTTGAGTAATACTATTATGAAGTATTATTGCTATTACTCCAGTAAAATTTCTGGATACTCTACCCAACACGAGCAACTTCAGTGGATGAAGAAAAATCAAAAACCAAAAGTATTTTTAACCAAAAATGCTTGAGACACAGACTTACACCCCTATGACGGAAAAGAAAATTGGATTCAGTGTTCCCTCGCCCGGACGCGGGTCATCGGGGCCCCCCTCTGGAGCCAGGCCTGGAGGCGGGGCTCGTTGGCGAGCGCCTGGTGGCCGGGCCTCTACCCATGGGGCCCGGTTGGACTTAGCCCGAAGAGGTTACATGGGTCCCCCCTTCCCATGAGCTCACCACCTGTGGGAGGGCCCATAGGGGTCGGGTGCTGTGTAGGATGGGCGGCGGCCAAAGGCGGGGACCTTGGCGGTCTGATCCTCGGCTGCAAAAGCTGGCTCTCGGGACGTGGAACGTCACCTCTTTGGTGGGGAAAGAGCCGGAGCTGGTGTGCGAGCTTGAGAGGTTTCGACTGGACATCGTCGGACTCACCTCGACGCACGGCTCTGGCTCTGGAACCCGTCTCCTCGAGAGGGGTTGGACTCTCTTCCACTCTGGAGTTGCCCCTGCTGAGAGGAGCCGACCTGAGGTGGGCATACTGGTTGCCCCCCATCTCGGCGCCCGTATGTTGGGGTTTACCCTGGTGAAGGAGAAGGTAGCCTCCCTCCGCCTACGGGTGGGGGGACAGGTCCTGACTGTTTACGCTTACGCACCAAACGGCAGATCAGATCACCCACCCTTTTTAGAGTCTTTGGAGGGGGTGCTGGAGAGTGCTCCTCCCGGGGACTCCCTTGTTCTGTTGGGGGACTTCAATGCTCACGTGGGCAATGACAGTGAGACCTGGAGGGGTGTGGTTGGGCGGAATGGCCCACCCGATCTGAACCCGAGTGGTGTCTTGTTATTGGACTTCTGTGCTCGTCGTCCATAACGAACACCATGTTCAGGCATAAGGGTGTCCATATGTGCACTTGGCACCAGGACACCCTAGGCCGCAGCTCGATGATCGACTTGGTTGTCGTCTCATCTGATCTGCGGCCGCATGTTCTGGACATTTTCAAATGATTACTTTAGTAGCATTTTAAGCAATTACTTTTAAAATTTTAAATCATTTCTTTGATAGCTACTTTTTCATTGGGTAAAAATATATTGTAGTGCTACTCGAGTAAAAATTTTGGCAACTTTATTCACCTCTGACTAACTGCAATAAAAGGCTCTACAAAGTACTCGTTTGAGGGGCTGAGTATAAATGCTGTCAAACTTTATTTGCGATAATAAATAAATTAAAACCACAAACTATTTCCCCTTCAGTGAATGACATAAAATCTTAACAAAATCCTTTAAATGTGATGAAGTTTTAAGGCAATGAAAAGACTTAAGGGAATGTAAACTGTTCAACTGGATGCTAGTATAAGAAAAATGTCATCTAACCTGAAAATCTACCATATTTGGTTTAAAAATCTGAAACCTTTCAAACTAATTCTGAAAAAGAAGAAACAAATAGAACCTGAATCTGAGACAGGAGGGTGAAGGAAACAAGCCGCTGAATTTATAGAGTGGCTTCTAGCTATTTTGTGTACTTACATGTTCAATACCACTTCCTAGCTCATGAATTATGTCCGTACTCTGAGTTTACTGCCTCTGAATTTACAAGCAGAGTCTGATGAAACTTTAATAGGTGGGACCATTGTTAGAGGAAAACAGCAGCTGAAACAGCAAGGAAGGATGAAACATGCAGAGAGTAACGGCATTCATTTTCTGGATTTTACCTGGCACCATTACAGACATTCACTGTCGCTTCCCTTAGGTATTATAAAGAAGGCATTAAGCAGCAAGCAGTATTGAGAAGGGGAATGAGGTGGTAACTGTATGACAGGAGGAGGGCAGAGAACACAGGGCATTGATTGGGAATATAAAAATAAATGGAGGAGCTATAATTAGAGTCAGAAGGGACAATGGGTTGAAAATGAGGTAAAATTGAAGGCTGTGAGATCTCAGGAGGAGGAGAAGAGAGACTAAGGGAGTGAGGGAAGACGGATGACAGACTATACCCAAATCACCTTAGGAGAGCCCGAGATAAGGGAGGGATGGGTGACAGAAGACAAACTGACAGGGAGTGAGGAGAGAAAGAGAGGAGGTTGGACCAAAATGCTCCTCCAGGACAAACTAAGAAAGTGAGAATGGAAAAAAGGGACATTTAAATACAATCGCCTGAAATAGTTCTGGGGGGAAGGTGTGAACACATGAGAAATACAACAGGGAGAAGTAGTAGGGTTGGAATTAAAAATAAAACAGAAGGTTTAAACCCCAGCAATTAAGGAAAGAAGATGTGAAGCAGCTTTAAAGAGAAAAAAACACACAAAACATTAGAGATAACAAGATGCAAGCAGATTAGTAGGTATCAGGGCAAAGGGCTGCAGTTAAAGGATGTCAACATGAAAAACAGTGGTGAATGTGCCTTCCAGTGACATATTTGAAGCCACTGAATGTAAGTGAAATTGAATAAATTATACTTTAGTTCCCATACAAAATACTTTATTCATTCCCCTCAATTAAAAGAGTATGGGGTTGATTTTACAGGCATAAGCTAGTGGTTTGTTATCTCTAAAAAGACCATTCTGAAGGATAAACATTGGAACCAATCAATCTACAGCTCAAGAAAACCAAAACAGGTGTGGTTTGTTAATGTTTCAAACAACCTAAACTATACAAAATACAGTCACAGTATAAAAAAACTGCACCCCCTTTACATTTTAGGCTTTGATTTATAAGGGCATAATTAGCAGGCCTTTACCAGGATCCTAAACAAAAAATAACACTTGGTGCATTTATAGCAAGGTCTCCAACTCCAGTCCTCAAGAGCTACTGCCTTCAACTTTTAGGTGCATTCCTTCTCCAACACACCTGAAGCAAAGGAATGGCACATTACTAGGCCTTTGCCAAACTTAAAAGCATGCTAAAGAAGTAATTCAGTAATTTGATTAAGGTGTGCTGGAGCAGGTATGCACCTAAAGGTTGCAGGGCCGCAGCTGTCGGGGACTGGAGTTGGAAGCCCCTGATCTATGGGATTTAAAAAGTATTAGTAGCAGACAGTGTGGTAGTCTGAAAAACACAGGTGTGTGTTAACACAATGTGGTCAGAGGAGGTCAACAATGACCTTTGAAAAGCAAGTCCATTGTTTTACAGTGAGAAAGATTATTAACAAGTAGAGCACATTTATGACATCTTCCTGTCTCCCTACAGCAATTTTCTTAGATTGTACAGCTCCACAAGAGCTCCATCTCAGACTCTGCAGTCTTCAGTTAAGCCTTTCAGATGTTAAAGGTTTTGACAGAACAATTAGGGAAACACTCAGCTAGCATGGCTTGTTAGACAAGGCTGACAGGAGAAAGTGTCTTCTCTTTAAAAAGAAAATAGAACGAAGATTTACTTTTGAGATGTTGTATCTAAGTGAACCACAAGAGTTCTGAAACATTGACATCTGGACCAGATCACTGACGTTTTGTCACTTTTGCACAATCCATCTTTAAAAGGAACTCAAACAGCATATTGGCCCAAATGTGTGACTACACCTGGTCAAACATGGTGATGGAGTGATAATTTAGGCTTATTTTGCAGCTACTGAAAACTAATTGTAGTTCTACAAGCTTTAGGATTAAAAGGGTGTATATTGTTTTGCCACAAGCAAAAATACAAATGACATATTTTATGTTTTTCTACACTTGAACACCAGATCTAAATTACATAACCTGGTAGAGACAATTTCCATTATGTTCTGAAACATAAAAGCCAAGCATAAATGCTTACTTGTACCTAATCAGGGTAGTTGGAAATCCAAAAATTTAATGACTTGTTCCAACTGCCTTCCAGGTCATTAGCAAGCTGTTTCAGTTATATCAAACCAATACAAACTAAACCTATAAGGTAAAGTTATGGAAATAATGAGCACACACGCATTGTCTATTTTACTTCATTGCAAACAAAGGTTATAAAATTAATTGTGAAACTTGACATTGAATATTTTCATAAATTGTTAATTAGCAAACATACCTCCAAACTCATGTAGGCTTTCTTTTTAAGAAAGTCTCATATCTGTATTTTGCTTCCTCCATCCTCTAACAAGCTTTTTTCCTTCAAGTTTGGCAAAAAGCTAAAAATCCACAAAAGATGTGAATGTTTAACAGATATTTCTCGAAATCACATCTCCCCAGGCTGAGTTTACCTCTCAAAGACAAGTCAAGTAAAAACTTTCAAGGAACAACAGCTTTGAGCTTCAAGTAAGACAGTGTGAGGAAAAAGAAGATCATGGTGGGCAAGAATAGAGAAAGATATTGCAGAGATAAAGAAAGCTGAATGAAGGCAATTCAAATCTCAGGTTAGATACTTAACATTAGTTAAGGGGCGTGACGGATTTGAGATTCAACCAGAAAAGAAAAAAAAGCTCAAATGCAGCAAAAAACAGACTTTTCAAAATAAGGATAATGGCTATGTTTTCTGTGGAAAGCTGCAATCCTCTAAACTATATTTGACTTCTCCTAAAATCCACAAAATAGCTGCCCCTGCTAAAGCGAGAAAGATCGAAGTATAGCCTATGAATCCAAAGAGCAGTGCGTGACTAACAAAGAAGCTCTGTAGTTTTCATATTGACTGCCTTCCTTTCTGCTTGGGTAGAATAAGTTGGAAAGATATGTGTTGGATCATGTCATAGCACACTGATTAACATTTAAGAGATTTCAACTTTGAGCACGGCGCACGCTCCCTAGTATCCAGTTAACTGATAGTGGACTGCAGCGAAGAGGTGCAGCACTACCAAAGATTGTGTAAATTTGCTGATTCTTGGCCAGAAGTTGAAGATTTTAAACAGTGGCTGAAGCTTGTAGCCGAAAACAACAGGGAGGCTTACAGTGCGATCTGTACAAAGATTAGTGTTGCCTAAATGGGCATCAATGCAATCAAATCGCACATGAATAGAGCAAGCCACAAAATAGCTGCCATGAACATCCGCACCAATCAATCGCCAGTTTTTGTTCTAAAGCTGCTACTGTGACAGCGGAAGCAACTGTGGCACCTTTGGCGCCTACAACGTCTGTGAGTACACCACTCCCCAATGTTACCACTCCCACAGCAATGACTTCCCCCCCGTCTGCCCCATCCGACCTCAGAGTGGCACTAGCAACGCAGCGGCCATAGGTGATTTGGTGTTTCCACACAGCAGTTAACCACCACTCTGAACTATGACGAGGGAATAAATTGAACTTTCCAGGCTATGTTTCCTGATTCGCAAAATAATTTAGTAACTAAATAGTCTAATACTAATAATTTTATTATTTATTAGTGCCTTATGAAAGAGTCTTGATTTTTATTTTGGAAGGTCTTAGATAAAGATCAACTTGTTAATGGGAAGATGTGTGCTGCACAGTCTTAAAATGAAGGTCTTTACGGTTTAAATTCTAGTTCCACTTAAGCTGCTGTGCACTACAGGACAAAACAAGGGTTAAAGTTTTAAATGAGCACAACAAGCAGGAAGAGCTGCACCACATTGTGCAAGCACCCAGAAACACCTGGCCTTAAGTACATAAGATTCAATTCAATTCAAAAATACTTTATTGATCCCAGAGGGAAATTAAGTATATCACTTCACTTAGAGCTTCATGGCAACATTGTGCTACAGGACCCTTTTATAGGTTAACGCATTAAAGTAACAGTAGCTGCCACCAACAGGACAGACACTGAAGTTTGCTCAAGTAGAAGTGACAGATTGGTCTACTTAGACTATTTAGATACAAACTTCAAAGATAAATCGAAAATGCAACTTTTAAACTGGTGTTTAGATAAAGGGATTGACAAAGCAGAAAATAAGAGGGAAAATCAGTCTGTGGACAGATAAAGAGGAAATCAAAGTGGGGACCATTAGAATGAAACCAAGCTCACAACAATGCTGGAGGGGATTTACAGTATAGATTTATCTCTCAGCATCGATGTGTAAGAGCCCACTGCAGTATTACAGCAGCTGGTGAATCAGGAAAAACAGAATCCAATGAAAGGAAGACTGGTTTAAGAACTAAAATGGGGAAGAACAGAACAACAGGACTGAAAGCTTTCTGAAACAGATTTACAGGGATAGTTGCTGGGTTGTTTCTGCTTTAGAATGTGGAAAAAGAAATTCAACCCATCTGAATTGAGCAAAGAACGCCCAAGGTACGGAGAGAAAGAGGAGAAAACGGAGGGGTTTCATTATGAAAAGCTGGAAACAAAAGATAGTGTTCTTGTTTCACTCACACTAACAGTTACACAGACTGCAGAGCACACACAGTGGCAGATTTAATCACTTTTAAATGTCAGCCTCTTTCTAGAAGACTCCAGGCTTCATTTTAGCCTGGCTTGTATGATTCTGATGGCATCTGTGACAGTGCCAGGTGCCATACACCTGCTGGATGCCGTTCACCCAGTCACCCTCGGCTCCTCTCATTGATGGCACCTGAGTCGTCCCCTCCTGGAGCTCTGCCACAATGTTACAGTACCACTGCTTAGTGGTCCTTGGTCAGCAAAAGAACAGATGGTAGTGCCCCATATAAATGTAAATCTATTTAAAATGTTCCATTGGTATCTCCATGAGACTATGTAGATGAGTAATTGGTGAGGGGCATAGCCAGCTGTTTTTGCACTTCAAACACTACTTGAAGGCTGAAGACTTTATATCTGTGGGCTAAGTATTCCCAGTTACATGATGAATGAGAACCAGCACGGTAAAAAGCAAACCATGCTCAAATCTGAGGTGAGCCATCTACCACAGGTTTACAAAGCACGTAAAGTCCTTGAGATTTTATAAATGCTTCAACAGGGGATTATTTACTAGGGGTGTAAGAAAAATCGTGGTTCGGTCAAAATTTCTGAAGACTTTGGTCAAGACAAACAAATGTGCAAATAACTTTTTTCTTTAAACCTTTTTTTCTGCTGAATTCCCTCTTTTCAATTCTTGAAATTATTTTGATTTTGTTAGGTTCCATAACAAACTCGTTTCCAAGCTGTACCTAACTGTAACATGGAAAAATCCCTACTCATCAACGGGGATTCTACCGACTTGCATTTTATCCTAGATAGTTTGGGCTGATAGGATGCTACTGGTAGGCATGTGGGTGTGAGCTGGTTATTTTCTAGTATTAGTGATGTTTACATTCAGCTTGACATAGTTTCAGATTCATTCAGTTCAGTGCAGAGCGTGTTATGGACCTTATTGCTGCTGACAGATTCGTTCGCTGACAAAGTTCTTGTTTGGTCCATCTTTCTTTTTCTACCATAGCTGCATGAGCTGGAAGTCCCTTCTGTTTTGGTGTCATTTTATTTTAAAGTTGTGCTGCGTAAAATTGCACTGCGCTGAGTTCAGCACATAAATATTCTGCATGTGTTCAGGTAGAAAACAGCTGCATTTGTTCAGTACACGTGCGTACCAAACTGAAAGGGCTGTACCAAAAACAACAGATTACATGTACTGATACACCCCTATTATTTATAGTTAGTTACTATAATCTACTCTTCCTACTATATTTATAAGGCATTTACAGGATAAAAGACAAAGGTGTAACTTTTAATCAGGACAACAGCGATGAAGAGCTGCATACTGTAGAGTTGAACAAGCACCCAAAACGCCTGACATTGACAGTGTTGGGAGTAACGCGTTACAAAAGTAATTAATTACTGCAATGCATTGATTTTTGCTGTAACGCGGTAATGTAAGGCATTACTGGGGGAAAAAATGTAATATTTAACTCTGTAGAAATGTCAGTAACGCGCGTTACAATGCATTGTTAACCCGGAAAAAAGTGGTAGGTTTTCTTTTTCTTCATACAAATTCGCCAAAATCACTGCGAGATCAGCAAAGGAGAAACGTCCCCGCAAAATGTTTCACTTCCTGTAGTCAGACAGAGCAGAGATGAGTGAGCCTGCAGCTGATCTAACATCGGATAGTACATTCTCCAGATGCGATTGTTCCTTGTATTGCACCATGAACCATCACTGTGGCTATTGTATCTTACTGTTTTTAACCACAATCCAAGCTCAGTCGGATTCCAAATCACCTTCTACTGGATGTGTAATAAGCTAATTGAGCATCATGTTTTACATTTAGATTTCCAAATCCATATTTGCATTTTATTTTGGTGAGAGTAACTTAAAAGTAATGCAATAGTAGTGTAATGCCTTACATTTTAAATACAGTAATATTGTAATGTAACAAATTACTTTGAAATTACAGTAACAAGTAATAAATAATGCATTACAGTTTTGAAGTAACTTGCCCAACACTGGACATTGAAGTACCAAAGTATATTACTCCACTTAAAGCTTCACAGCAATATTAAGTAGCAGGACCATATTATAAGAAACACAATCACGTTTACTGTAGGTGCTACTGACTGCAATCCCTTGTGTATTATACAATATAAAGATGCACTCTGTTGCTTTCTATAGTGCTTATGTTCAAGTATGAATATTGTCCCCAAAGCACCCCTGGGAAATAAGATCTGAACCATTTATTTGTACAGTAAGCACACTAAGGCTGAAAAGTCCAATTTAAATTTGGCTTTAAAACTACCCTCACTCAACCAGGAAAGTAGGGGCTTTGACAATTCTCACCGTTCCACCCCGGTCTCAACAGGGGTCAACCTTCCTGTGGAGAGCTCGAAAATGCCTAGCTTGGGACGCAATTTAACGGCAATGGGAACGATCAAAGGGCCAACAGAAAAAGAGAAATTGGAGGAGGAATCATGCAGAGTTTATGAAATAATGAGCATATTGGTTGAGACCTTAAATAAAGAGGGACGCACAATTGAAAAGAACAGGTAGAAAGTTTGACATGCACAGAAAAAGACCATGCTGAGAGATAGACAGTGGAGAACAGGGCTAATGAGTCACAGGAGGGGAGGGCATTGAAAAGAAATAGAACCTGAAAATTACATGAAATGCATTGCACTCATTTTCTGCTGCTAATTATACAACAACGAACTAATATTTGGCACTCGCAGTACGAATGAGGTTATTAATATAATAAAAAATGCACATATATTTGCAAAGCAGCTTGGTGTGTACAAGTTCCCCCCTCAATACTGCAGTCAAGTGCTGATGTGCCTTCTGCTTCGGCCACTGTGACACACGACACCCTATCGTGTCCGATTAAATACTACTGGGGAATGGGATACGAGCTTCCTTATTTAGCCGAGGCACAAGCCTTGAAACAAGAACAAGAAATTATTCAGGAAACAAGATAAGTGCATCTGCAGAGGCAAAGAGTGACAGAGATGTGTCAGAGCAATAAAACAGTGGGGGAAGAGTTGAGGCATCCAGAAGCAACGATGGAGAAGGGAAAAGGGGGGGAGGGGTCCAAACTGGAGTTAGATGGTCCCTATGGGAAGATGTAATTAAGTGTTAAACTAGTTTGTGAATAAATGTGCCGGCTCAAATCAAAGGCATATGATGGCAGGGAAATAGAAAAAGCGGATTGTTAAAAAAAAATGTGTTGTGCTATTTGCACAATATTGTAAGAAAAAGGTAGAATGATCCCAATCAGGCATATCATTTTGACAAAGTGACCACCACGGACTATCCCCTCATATTGGGACTTGTTAGTGGGTGGGGAAGAATGGGCAAGCATAAGGATTTGAGTTTAATGAGGACCAAATTGTGACTGCTACATCTTAAAAACCACAGCTTTGTAGAGTGTTCCTGATGAGTGTGTGTCAAAAGGAGTCCAAAGTAAGGAAAAGTGGTGAACTGGGCGGCCGAGGCTCATCAAAACACAAGGAGAAGGAAGGCTAACCCTGAGCAATCCAAACAAACAGAAGTTAATTCTGATTCTGACAGAAAGGCGCCAAACTACAAAAGGTGCTGTAGTTCGTCACACCTAAACTGGTCTAAATAGCTGGCGAACTTTCAGGGTGCTCATGATGCCAACAACCAGCATCGGAAGAGGGCCATAAGCAATGGAAGTAGCTTATCTGGGCAACATGTGACCTTGCCTGCTGCAGTATATAAGCATTGCTAGAGACTGTATTCATTAATGCCAGTGTTCTCCTTCAGTTTGATAATGTGCTCTGGCACAAGGCAAAGAACGTTCAGGAAGAGCTTGAGATGTTGAGCAGTTCTCCAAACTTGTCAACTCGCCCTTTTGCCAATGCATAGCCATGTTAAAACATTTTGTACCCATGTACTTAAACTCTGTGTTTAAGTCGTACCACAGTGATTTTGTTGTCAAGTATGTTCATGAATTATTGAGATAAAAGTCATGTAGCTTGATTCAACTCAAAGAAAGGTAAAAGTTTATTTGAGTTGAAGTAGCCATTTACTGTCAGTGCGCAGCAACGGGTGGGGAGGGGCAGCGCTTTGTTACCCTGATTCATACAGCTGGGTAAAACATTGGTAACTGCAGCACTATATTTGGCATCTGATTAAAAAATAGACTTAAAACGAAAGGAAATTTTCACAATTTTGATAAGCCTCATGAACAGCCAGTGTCACCACCCAAAAGGAGGTATAAAAGACTGACATTTGGACAGATGAAGGAAAACAGAGGCCCTCCGTAGGCTAAATCAAGGAAGACAGCCAATGAAACATTTAGCACTTCAACAAATCAAGACCCCAAAAAGAGAGAAAAGGGTAAACGGACAAAGGAAGTGACATGAGGAAAAGGAAACAGGAGCAGTATAGATGTCAGCCAGACGAGGAGATAATTGCTTTGTTGTCCTCCTGGACTTGCTCTCTCTCCCCTCTCCTCTGTGGCCCGGTCCTGTCAGGTGTCAGACCACCAGACTCGGCTCCGGTAGTAGGGAGAATACTGGAGGAGAAAGATGAGCCAAAAAGGCCCCCTCTTCATTTTCTTGACTATGACTCTCTTCCTCTTTTGGATTCAGATAATCACTTACCATCTTAAACAACAACAAACAAAAAACACTTTCTTCCATTTGCATGCTTTTTTTTTGTTGGGTTTAACCAAACAGCAATTTGAAGCACAGCATCCAACCTGCACTCTCTGTAGGTTAAGAGGCAGAGAACAATAAAGTCTCCAAATGATGCACCAAGCATCAACACAAACATTTAAATAAATTGCTTAATTTGATTTCCAACAAAAGGCGACATTATCATTAAGAGCACTCGAGTTTTAGTTGAGTATCGGTTCCTTTGTCTAGGATGTGTATGCACAAAACATGGCTGCAGAAAAACAAATCAGTTCATAAAAGATGCATGACTTTCATGTATATTTCAATGAAAATCCCAACATTTATCATCGCCGGAATTCGCGTTAAAAACCCCACACTACAATAGAGGTGAATCACAACCTTATAAAAGAAGACGATAACATATGTCAAATATGTGGTGATGAGGGGGGAAGGATGCAAAACAAACAGAAAGCACGGCGATAAGATAAAGAAAAGGATGAGGAAGGACTGGGGACACTTAGAGGAAATGATATAGAAGAGGAGAGGGAAGACAAACCGAGCCGGAGTGACCTTGGATGCTGAATCACGCTACATGGCTGCTGCTCAGGCTAATAGAGATGTAGCACAGTGACTAAAATGAAGAGAAGCTTGAAGGTCAGGAAGAGCCCAGTGAGCATTGCCAGAGCATTTAGAACAAGCAGAAATGCAGTCTCTCTTTAGAGAGGCATAGAATGAAGACCGGCGGTGGGAAAAAGAAAGATGTCAAGGAGCCTGAGAGGCTATATACCCTTGGATTACAAAAGGATTAAAAAATGATAAAGAAAAATTGAATGAATAAGAGATAAGGGAACAGATCAGTAAAACAAATAGAAAATGTTAGGAATACAATGCATTTTTGATTTATTTTGCAACCTGGTTACTGCACTTTCTGTAGCAGTAACAGTTCAAGTTCTGTGAAACTTTAATTTTTGCTTTGACTGTATGTAGACAATTTAGAGAAGGCATGGGGTGGATTACCAGCGTATCAAGGTACAGTTCGCTTTAAAGTTGCACAGTTTCTATGGTTGAAACTTTATTTTTTATTTAGGAATATTTTTATACAACCAACAAGATATGAGGTCAGGGGAAGACAAATATATGCACACACATAGATACACACACACTTATACACACAATACTATAAGCTACACATATTAAAGAAGACTGTCACAGTTTGTAAAGCCCAGCCATTTTCTCCAACATCTCCTTCCCAAATCCCTCTGAAATCGCAGGGTAAAAGTCATACATTCCATCAGTCTGATGTTTTCCACAATGGAAATAAAAAGGTTTATGGTGGGAGGGTCTTTACATAGCCAGCATTTTGTTATGGCTTTTTTTGCAGATGCCAAAAGAATTTTCAGGAGATAATCATCTGTAACTAAATCTTCTGTAGGACATCCCAGATACACTGATGTGAATGTACAGCTCACATAAAATCCCAGTGTTTTTTAAATTATTTTCGATACTTCCAACCAGAAGTGCTGTATGGAGGGGCAGGACGGGTTGAAACTCCTTTTAAGAGGAACCACAGTGAATGGAGAATAGATTAATATACCTGTTGCTGCACACTTGTCTGGCTGAATAAGAAGGCTCTTACAAGGATCTTGCAATAAAGTGATATCTGTCTGAAAATATTACCAGTTAGGGAGAAAGTGATGAACCAAATAACTCTCGGGTAAGGCAACACTATTTTAAAACGACAGTTGGAAAGATATGAGCTGAGTCAGCAGCCCTCTCTGGTCTTTCCCACTTTGAAAGGTTGATGGATATAATTTGTGTGTGCCATTATTTGCCCGTGTATCTAATAAAGACAATGCAACATCTGAAAAATGGAATTATAAACAGAAACGACTGAACTGTTCGGTCATTGAAACTAGCCAATTTTGTCTTGATCGGTGGATAAAATAAGACTAGCACAAATCCGAATTTTCCAATCACCCGATTTACGGTAAAGTTTTGACTTGCCAACCCTTATTTTTTTCAATCTCTAGAACCATAAGAAAGGAGGATTTTGTGGTTTACTCAAATCAGCCTTCTGGTTATCTGCGGAAATTAACGGTCTCTTCACAGCCTTGCCAATCAGATCAACGTTAGGGACAAAAGTTTTGTATTCTTGTTATATTCTTGAAATTACCAGTTTTGCTGGATTCCAAACTACTACCTCTACCAAGGAATCTGCAGGATTGTTTTTTTCTCTTTACGGTCGATGTTTGTTACAGCCTGTGGAAAGAAAATTGGAATCAGGCAAAACCCGAATTGGCAGCTCAGGCCTCAAAGAAAACCATAAATCTATATTGGCCAGTAAAGGCTCAATTGGTGCAACTTTAAGCTAAAAGCTTTGCCCTTTGAGTACATCACACCTGTCAGTGATGAGATAAGGGTGGTCAAGTATCGTGGCTCAGTTACACTCACATAAAGGCTTTGGATGAACTGACACCACTGATGTTTTATAATCTCACAGGCTTTCAGCTCAGATAGAGACAGCACTACTCTCAGTTCTGACTCGTGCAAACTATGTGTTGGAAAACTGATTGAGCGCCCACTCTCTCTACCACTGGGCTTTATGGGGGAAACTCAATCCTACGGAGCGACTGATCACCCCAGAGTGTCTCAGTTCGAGTTTTTCCAACCATGACACATTAGACAGTACCTCCATGACTTAACAAGTTTCTGTGTTCCATTTTCCCTGCTAATATTAGTCACTCCTCTGATGTTTTGGGCTTCCCAGTATAATTGGTGTCCGTTGTTGCACAGAGCTGCCAGACAATTTGAAAAACAAAAGGTCTTTGTGTAGAGGCAGAGTTGAGGGAACTAATTAATCTATGAAAATGGCCACTTTTACCAGCGCCGTTTTGACAAACCAGCTTTTGCATTTCCTTATTTAAGACACGCACATCCTTTCAAAGGCATCATCTTGTCTTCGTGTTTAGTTCTAAAAGTCTGCTTTGATCCAGGGAACTGATTTTCAGGGCAATGTTTGCTCTTTGAAAGAAAAACATGTTTCATCTTCTAGGTACTTCATAGGAATGACTTTTTGTAGACACTGGAGATAGATATGCTTTCAGAAAAGTTGCAGAACCTAATAATGAGCTATCACCAAGGTAAAAAATCTGGGCTCCTCCAACAAAGAAGTAGTCAGGCAAATTTGTGACTGTGTAGGGAGGGAATCTGTGGCAACATAAACCCTGATTAAGGGATTTATTTGTATTTTTCGAATTAGAGTTTTTAGTAAACATTTGACCAATTTTTTAAAAGTACGAATGAAAAGTTTCACTATAAATTTTCTCCTGTTGAGGTCACGCTTTAAATACAAAAAAGAAAAGTTCTCCGGGGCCGGTCTGCATCCTTCCACACAGACGAATTAAATAATTTAGTGATTTGCAGGACTGCAGAGCCTGACTGCATTCAGGTAACTTAGTCATTCGTTTCAGGTGTGTTGGTCCAAGGAAACAAAGATTAAAACAGTTCCAGACTGTTTAGAAACTCTGCCTGTCATACTATCCATTGAACTTTTAACAACAAATTGTAGTTTAGATTTAATCTTTTATCATTCAGCCTCAACTGAATTTAGGTAGCAGGCATTTCAGACTCGTTTCTACCCATGTGATAGTTTCTATCATGTGCCAGCTTTAAAAATGTCAGGTATAAAGCCTTTAGATAAATCAATATTCGTTCCATAGCCTAAAACCCATGCATCTGCCCTGCAGCATGCCTGAAAGTAGGAGCCTCTGATTTCCCAGCCACACTGCATTATTAAACATCTAATCCCATCATCCCATCCCATCAACACCAACATAAATATGTATGAGAAGTGTCAATCAGACTGGTTTCATTTGTAAAACTTGATTACATGACAGTAATTACACCCAATTTAAAAGCGAAGGAAATCTGCTTGCCGTCCTCTGTCTTTATTTTGAATGCATATTAAATAGAGTTAGGTTGGGGGCATTAAAGGAGAAGCTCCCTAGTGTCTGAGTCATCCAAGATGGTATTTATGGGATGAAACTCCAAGTCTGAACAGAGACTTAATGGCTAGAAACACATTATACAAAATAAGCTCTTTGATGTCGCAGGAGAAAGCCAGGAAAAGCAGAGACAAAAGCAGAGGAGGAGAAAAAAAAAAACTTTTCCCACACGAGAGTTAAAGCTGCAGAGGGTAAACTAACCAGCACCAACACGCTTGAGGTGGGCTTCAGTCTCCCACACACTCATAAAAATATAAATAAAAAAAACACATGCTTGTTCTACTCTTCTAAATACAAACAATAGACCAATTTCCACCCTGAAGCAAGCTAAATACAAATTATGTAAAGTGAGGGGCCCGCTCTTCTTTGTCCATTCAATTCACCTTTCCTCCACTCGTTAGCACTTAAAACGAGGACAGGGTTAAAGCACTTCTCTCTCTCCATAACCCTCCCCACACAAACACAGGCACTCATGCAGACAGAAAAAAAATCTGCATCAATCATACAGGAAACTGTGAGCACAGTGCAGGTATTAAACAGTAAATGTCTTGTTTATCACAAATGTACCCTGGTATGTTTGACCAACGTCGCAGATTTCAGACTGTACAATTTGAGCCCCAGGTTTTTAATTTGGCCCGGACCTTTTATTTTAATCCAATTTTTAAAGAGTCTCAGAAGTGTTTGGGGTTCTGTTTGTTTGGCTCATAATATTCTCCAAATAATATCAAATACTTTTTACGACCCTTTTGGGCTAACAACTCATCCCATTCCTCTTGTCACCCAACTGGGCAACTGTCCCTTTATGGATAAATAGTGTCACACTGTTTATAGTGCGGAAAAGATACATTTAATAGTTAAAAGCGATTCAAGTTTTCTCTCAAATAGAAATCCACTTATTTCTTTAGGTCCACAGATTCAGTGGGCAGATTAAGTGCTTATATAAAAGTAACATCCATTTTATCACTCTCAGACCTTTATTTTAACTTTAGATTCAAGACTTTAGTTAGTTGTCTTTTATTTTTAATGTTTATATTTAAATCAGTTTGATAATATATCTTTACATTCTTCCTCCTTTATTTGCCAATTTTTTTCAATGTGTTTTGTTTTTTTATCTGTGATACTAGAATTACTTGTAGTTCATGTATATTGTCATTTAATTCTCATCTTAGCCACTACTTTATTCCTTATTTTATATTTGTTTCAATTGCTTTCAACCTTTAATATTGACAATTGCTGTATCTTCATGTTTAATCCTTCTCATCCTTTTTTTTTG